>OAMR01000176.1:771579-789789 GCA_900205405.1 Echinochloa crus-galli
GCGGCCTTCTTCGCCCGGCCCTTTGCCGCCGACAAGCCTGCACTAGGTATGCCCCTCTCTTCCCTTCCTGCTGTGCAAAACGGAGCACGCCAAACCCTTGTTTCGGATCGACCAACTTCGATTTTGTGTGCAAAAATATCGGGTCTGCATGTGTACACCCATGTCTTGTGCTGGGTCTGCCCCTGGGAAGTTCCAGTTACTTCTGACTTCGATTTCTTTGCAAAATCATCTGGTGTACATGTGTGCACCCATTTCCTATGCTGGGTCCGCCCCTGGCTTAGATTCTACAGCAATTTGTTAGTGGGATTCCTATTCTTCCTGGAAACAGCATCTCTTTGAAACCCTTGTAAGAATCCTGCCTTCAAAATTTGTACTTTGTCTAAAGAAGATTCTTACTCTAAAGGGTGAATCCTTCAAAATTTGTAGTGCTTTTGGTAATAAGCTCACATAAAGTTGGTACCTTTTTCCCCCCGATTGTACTAAATTATATGTATTGGGCTAAGGAACCCGGGGCCCCTTGTGTTTTGTAACAAAGGTTTTGTTTGTTTTCTTACGTATCCAAAGTTCTGGGCAATTCCTTTGAGGGGCGTTATTATAATCTGATTTTTTATTGGATGCTGAGCACAGCTAGTGCTAGTTTCGGACTGACAGAATAATTAAATGTAGTGATGCATTGCTGTCCATTAGCATAGCGTTTACTGTGTTTTTGAAACATCTAACTGATTTCAAGAGAATTATGATGCTGTGGTATGAATATACAATTTACTTTCATGAATTTGATGAAGTCATATGGTGGTTTTATGGTTATTTTCTCCCTGCCGAAGCATCACAGCATTTTACATGAAATCCAAGCATAACCATTGTTATATTTTCCCTTTCAGGCTACTAGGACTAGGCCTCTTCATATTGTAAGCTGCAATGAAGGAATCTCAGGTGAGTTTGCTCGCTATTGCCTTCAATCCTTCATTCTTTAGAATAAGCATGATTGCTGGTCGATTTTATACAGCGTAAGTGCGTGTTTTTCCCCTTTAGCTATATGGAATTTATATTGCATGCTAAACAGTTAATATTCTTTAAGTTTTTTTGTTAATAGGATATTTCTGTGGCTAGCTAGACCTAAACAGGGGCAAGCACACGAAATTTGCGCTTAAATCTAAAGAAAATAGTATTGCACCGATGCTAATTGTGCTACCAAGCATGAGATTGTTGTCATTTCGTTTGAATGATTCATTCTTTCAGGCAATAAGTTCTGTTTTCCCCTTCCTGAACAATTTATTCTTAAATGCTGAGGCTTGCTGATATACTCATAATGGACTGGTGTTGCTTTCAAGATTGCCATTTACCCACTATTTTTTTTTGTCTTCATTAGGCAGTTGAATTATGTTGCTTAAGGAATTTTTCTCTACAGGATATTCAGAGTACGACAGAGTTGCAGTCATCAGCACAAGGTACTAATGAAGTGCAGAGTCAACAACCAAATCCCATGGCCACGGATGCTCCTGCAGGAGATTCTGGTTCCTTGTCAGTAGCTAGTAATGACAATAAGAAGGTCTCTCGTGAGGACATTGAACTTGTAAGCTTTCTACCCACTGAATGCCATCCCTCTACAATGACAGTTTCACGCTTTGGCCAACTAACTGAACTTAACATCCTGCTGTAGGTACAGAATTTGATAGAGCGCTGTCTACAGCTATACATGAACAAAGGAGAAGTTGTTAGGACTCTTTCTACTCGTGCAAGAATAGAACCTGGCTTCACTACCTTAGGTGGTGATCTCACATTGTATTAGTGATGATATTCATGTGTATTTATCTTTTATATTTCCTAGTTTTGTCCCCACAATGGGCTTCTGGTGGGACATTTACATTGATCTTATTTTGTTGTCACATGATTAAGCATAGGATAGGGAGAATAATGTACCATTGCTTGTAGTATCAACCTATCATCTTACATAAACAACCATGCTCTTTCATGTTAATGGACAAAATTTTCTTACATGGTTTGCCCTATTGAACGATGATGATTGATATTTACTGGAAATGCGTAGTACAAATGAAAAATTTTGTATGCTTTCTGAGCTCAACTGTTATTGGTGTATTATTGTTATTATTAAGCATCTAGTTGTGCCCATTTGAGTTCTCATGTTCTAGTGCTCATTTTGTTTAATGTTTTCTTTGTGTTCAGTATGGCAGAAACTCGAAGAAGAGAACTCTGAGTTCTTTAGGGCTTACTATATACGGTTGAAATTGAAAAGGCAGATCATCTTGTTCAATCATTTATTGCAACACCAGTACAATTTAATGAAATTTCCAGCACCTCCAAGTGTTCCATTGGCTCCAATGCAAAATGGGATTCATCATATGCCAGGTAGTGTCCCTGTTTCTAAGTCTATCCCAGAAAAGTGGTTAAATTGTTAGGCTTTAGTTTAAGATTTACATTATTCTCGTGCTGCTTAGCTTTAATATCCTGCCTTTGACTTGAAGGGTGCACATTTTCTGTTAGATGATTTCCTTCTCTTTCTTGGTCTCGCCAATCCCTCCCACGGCCGAGCAGCATGAACACAGCGCCTAAGTGTTCAGCTGGCTCGGGCGGGGGAGGGGAAGCCCCTATATTCAAACACATTAGCACCGGGTCGTGGCTGCACCCGGTGCTAATGTTCACCCTTTAGCATGAGTTTTATAGAAGTCTTTGATAATTAATGATGGATGAGCATTTGGCTTTCAGCGCATTCCTGTGCCATTTTATATTGCTGCTAGTTTTTTTTTGTGGTACCAAGTATATCAGTTATTATTGCTGAAAAGCTACTTCTTGTTTAATGTTAATGTGCAAAAACGCCTTGCAATATCAGTAGATTTTGGATAATCATTCCAGCATATCTAGGTCAATTAGTGTGTAACATGCAGTGGAACTGGCTGCTGGATCATTACTTTATCCTGTTCATTCCCCTGATTTAACAAAAATTAATATTTTATACTGGCGAGATAACCCAAATGGTGATGTAGACCTTTGTCAGGGAACAAAAAAAAAATCAGGAGGGATCTGTTTCTTGTTTTTTGAATAATGTAAGGAAATATCATTTATTTATTATTAGCAACATATCAAATTATAGTTGATGTCGTACTCTCGAGAAACATGGCATTGCATGATGAGCTTCAAAGATTCCAAGATCATCTTCAAAACAAATTCATTGGTGCATCTTATATGTGAGATGAGCATTTCTAATTTTCTAATTACTGAGTGTTTTCTTCTTCCATCTGTATAAACATTTAATGCGAAATGAAAACCATATGCTTGTGCCCATGACAATAAATAGGGGGCTTGGGCCAGCATAGGCGTTAAATTACTTCTAAATGTGCATGCCACTTAGCAAATATATAGAAGCTGGTAAGTAGTTGGTCTGATTGGTCACTGAATCACTGAGATCATTTACTTGCTTGCTATTGAGGTCATATTTAGCCAGTGCAAGTTAACTGTGCTTCCATGATATTCTGTCTCTAATTAATACTGGATTGGTGTGACAATACTCGGATGATTCAACCATATGGAGATGCATTCCACAATATGAATATAATGTTCACTATTTGAACCAGATGAAAGTCTGTTTGATATAATTTATTTGGAGTTTGAATAATTAATAATCAGTATTGCTTTTCTGCAGGTGTCTAGAGTCGTCCTTGTTGTCCAGATGCATAAATGTGTTGATGGCGTCGGCACTTCTATATTTATGCTATTGCCTATAGGGTGATATACATTTGGAGATTGACCTGCTATATTGCGTGTGCGTTGAGAAAAACAATGAAGTGGACTTGAAGGAGTTAGCTGCATAATTTTGTTAACTCCCTTTATTTTATAATAATTATGTAAGGTCATTACTTATATTAGTCTAATGCCCACAGTAGTTGGCTGGGCAAAGTATCATGTTGGTGACTTGGTGCACAGTATTAGTTTACTATAATTTATATCTCTACTGTGTGTCCTTATCTTTCGTATGGTGTTTCTGTTGTTTGAACCCCAGTTGCTGATCTGGGTGTTGTGCTTTGTTGATTCTATATTTCTGCCTGCTATGGCAATATTGGTTCTATATTGGTTCTATATGACAGTTTCTCTGCCAATTATTGTCAGAAATATGCTCCCTAGGGCACAGCATTAGGATCGCAGGCCAGCTGGTCTAGCTTAGGGTCTTTTATTTCAAGCTTTATCTTGGAGATAGTTGTGTTTTTTTATCAGCATCGCAGCAGAATTCATTTCAATTCCACTCTTGATTTGCTGTAATGCTCCATGCGGTGTGTTGTCATGGCGAGGGCAGCATGGTCCTTTTGTTGACAGAATGGCTATGTCCTTGCCCTCGACGAGAAGCACAACCACACAACCATCTTTCGCCTGTGTTTACTCATCTGATCTCAATAATACTTATCTGGCCCCTATCTTAACGTGCTGTTCCATTTATTGGTTGATTATTGGGAAATGCGCTGCTATCCTTGACTGGAGATTTGGCTCATCAGAGAAACCTAGGGCAGGCACTTTGTTTCAATACTTTTGCACAAATTTCCAATTCTTGAGTATGAATGTATATGGTGGTGGTCTTGGCTTCATCGCTCTAGCAGACTTCAATTAAATTCATGTAGGAATCTGATGTCCAATGGTGATGGTGTTCATGAATGACACTAGTGCGGCAAATGTTATGCCGTACTCTCTATCCTATGAATAGTGCAATCTTGAGGTTAAAACAAATTCCACAAAAGAAACAATTCTAGTAGTAACTAACCGTCAACTTTCTAAAAAATAGATAATTTCTGCAAACGCCAACAACCCACATGCCTACATTGGTGGGATTAAGATGGTTATTAAGGGTAGCATAGCATTTTGCTAATAACACTAATCTGTCCGAAAAAACATAATTGCATTCTTCATGGGACAGAGGGAGTAAATTGTACATACAAGATTGGACAAAACAAATGTTACAAAAATCTCAAGAACAAATGGTAAACTGACATTCAGTGGGGTCCTCTTCATGTTCCATCTTGATTTAACAAAATTTGAAAATTACTTATACAAAACAAATGTTACAAAAATCTCAAGAACACTACAACACACATGTTTACTTAGAGACATGTTGCTAGAGTCATTCCATAATATGCCTTTTTATCCCAAGACGTACTACAAGGTTGAGACATCTGTAGAGACATCCTCCAAGGTGCCACACAGAAAAAATAAGTACAGCCCCACGCTTAATCAGAAGAGGCAGTTTTTGAGACATTTTACTAAGTGACACAAGATTTTATTCATTACAAGTTGTAGACCGTGCATAATTTGTAACGCTAGAGGCAATTTTAGGGGCACCTTTAAAAAGTGTCTCAACAGGAATGTGGCTCAGCAGCAAAAGTTGCGTGGGCTGGTGTTGGGCAGCCTGCTAACCCCATGTACGATTGAACAAAACTAGAAAAAAAAAAACTAGCGGAACCTAGCCCATGTACGAGTGAAAAAAGGGAACATACTTAAAAAATGCATTAAGCAAGGACCGGTGAATGCCATACAAGCTCTAAATTTCTCTTTAAAATTAGCACATTTGATTATTTTTTGTTTATCCTAGAACTATCTAAAATTCCAATCGATGAATAGTAAATAAATGTAATTTTAGTTCATACCGACACTTTTATTTAGTTTGTTGTCTTGGAAATAAATCAAAATGAGGCATGCCATTGGTTAGTGTTGTTCGATTTGTTTAATGGACTGCCATCAATTGTAAACCGTCCTAAGTTTGACTCCTTTCTGACATCGTTATTTTTTCGCCTTATTCTTTCTTTTTTTATTTTTACGCATTTGTAATATATATTTAGAAATTATAGAAAAATAAATTAGTACAGGGATTAAAAAAAATTGGTATGCTCTTATTTTATCCGTAGGTCCCACTTGTAATAAACCATAAAAATTTAGAGAAAAAATGAAATAGGCTTGAGATTAGAACTCATGACCTCCCTCAAGGCAAAGGGTGCAGTTAACCAACATGATAGATGTACACGCATGTTCATAATGGCCATAACGCCTCTTAAAAAATAAATAAAGTGGATTTTTTTTCTAAAATCAATATCTCATTCGCCACGCTAGAATTTGTAGGTTTTAGACACATTTTGACTAAAATGAGAAACCTTGGTTCTGAGCTAGACCGAGATGGTATGGGGCCATCTTGATATTCGGTTGAGGTGAGACGAATAAGTCATGTCTTTTATTTGGTTGGACGGACGAGGAACATAAACATAGCCCTATATAGCAGTCTCGGTTCTCCTATTCCTATTCTCTAGCTAAGATCACTGCAGCTCATATATGCCAAGCTTTGCTTGTTATACCTGATAATTCTTGACCCCGCCGAGTCCAAGCCCGACGGGCTTTAGCATGCCACAACTACTGTGGGACTAGGCATGGGTAGAGGAAATAAGGCACCAAAATAATTTCTGGCCATCTCGAGTCCACTAGTTGATTTAATTGAATTATTTTTCAACTAAAAAAGATCGGAAAGACTGAGCCCAGCTCCAAAAATAGGCATGTTGTTGCCCATGGGACGTTAATGGGCATGAATTTTTCGGCCTGCCCAAAAAATGCTCTGGTCTCCTGTCTGTCACCACTTGACCTCTGCTCGGCCGGTGACCTCTGTCCGTGTAGCGTCTGCCACTCAATGCGGCTCATCGGCCCCTCCGCCGAACTCCACCCATGCCCAACCTCTTATG
This sequence comes from Echinochloa crus-galli, assembly GCA_900205405.1. Classification (NCBI taxonomy): domain Eukaryota; kingdom Viridiplantae; phylum Streptophyta; class Magnoliopsida; order Poales; family Poaceae; genus Echinochloa; species Echinochloa crus-galli. Next base: position 778,302 of record OAMR01000176.1, read on the forward strand.
CCACTGCCTCTACTAAGCTCCACCCGTCTCCACTCGACCGCCCATGGGCACGTGTTTGCGAACATGTAGATGTGTATAAGAGACAGCTCCTAGGGAACCAAGTCTAAAAGGAATATTTCATGCACCACCATAAGACACCAGAATTCGTAGATTTTTTACATGATTTGACCAAATTATGAAATAATCTCAGCTGTTTTCGCTATTTAGGTGGATTTTGGTATGGGACAAACCGGAACGGGATGGTTCGAGCTCGCCCGCCCCTGCTACTGGATGCAGCTCCCACCCCCTCTCCCTCGGCCAAGCTCCTACCTACCCAACCTCATCTAGACTCTCGAGCACCTCGCACCTAGCCTCACCTCGCACCCCAAGCTTGCCGTCATCTCCACCGGGCTCCACCCGTCTCGAATTACCAAGCGTTTTCCTCAGATTAAAATATTTATCAAGATAAGTATGTATTTTGTATGTGGAGGAGATATAACCATAATATTTTGGCGCTAATACCTAGTCAGTATTCATAGATGGTGCGCTAAAAGTGACCAAACTTTTTTGTTTCCCTCGCTGGCGCGGCGCGCGACGACCCACTCTCGCGCTGAATTCGCTCCCATCTCCGACTCTATCTCCAACCGCTAATCTACAAATAAAAACAGAGAGCCCCGATCCCATCATCCCCAGCCAGTTCTCCTCAAAAAAAAAAAAATCATCCCCAGCCAGTTCTCATATTCCTCAACTAATAGAACAGAAGCACACGGAATGCCCCTCATCGCGATTCCCATATCCATTGACGGCTGCTTCTAATCTGATTGCACCAAGGTTTATCCGGTAGCACCTCCCCTCCTCTCTATTTGATTTATTCCCGCAACATTTTCAGATTCTTTGACTTGGTAGCCTAATAACCTACCTAATTTTCTGCTCATCTCCTTAGGTGTCGTCAGGTTCTGTGATCTTCTTCTGCACCTTGCAATTGTCCGTTACAAGTTGCATCGGCAGTAGACATCGAGGTAATGTGATCTACCCCCAATGTATTTGACTGTGCATGAGGCAGATTGTGTCCTGCGTTAACAGAGCATAAGCTCTCTGCCGCCTTATTCAATTAGATTGGGTTAGTGTTCGATCAACAAAAGTAATTTAGGTTACGATTGCAGATTTTGTAATCTGCTACTATCAATGTACCTTTCTTTTTGGTTCTCAATTCTAGATGAATTTAAATTTTATACTGGTAGGTATATATGATACAATTAGGAAACCTGAACCTTTAGTTATCACTACACAGAATTCCAAATTCAGTAAAGTAATGTGAGTAGATATTGTTTTTACGAAATTCTGGCATTTAGTTCTTCAACCTTTATAGATAAAATTTTACTAGTTATGCAGTGCTATATGTCCATGTTTCAAATTGGTACAAGATACCTTAGAATTGCAAATTTCAGCCTAAAAACACATCTGAGCACCTATTAATTGCCATGGTGCATATGAAGAATTCTTGACTTTTTTAACTCATAATTTTTCTGATCCTTTAGAGGAAGCTAAAAATAAAGGCCATGTGCATAAAATTGAATTATGGGATGAGGCTCGTAAGAAACAGGATGGAAATTATGCAAATCAGAGTGTGCTAGAACTGATGGTATTGTTCTATTTGCCATTTCTTTCTTAGCCAGCAACTCAACATCTTCTCATCTTTTCATTTTTTTGAAGGACAAAGCTTATGATAAGTTAGCAGATCCAAAGGTAACATCGCAGATTCTCTTTTCCCAATTTACATACAAGTAAACGCATTTCTGAACCCAATTATATTGCGGTTCTCCTGGATGTCACATGCTCAGTACATCATCAATATATTTGCCTCCTGTTAGGCCAAGCTGTTTCTTCTATAGCAAAATTTTCTTGGCCCCCAGCATGCATGACATGGAGTAGGTTCAGTTAAATTTCGTGTTTTTCGAAGTTCAGAGTTCTCGCGGCCTAAGATGTTTGATATAACAAATTAAACTACAGCGAGCACGTGTTGCATACCATGCTAAATCTACAGGGCAGATCTGTAGAAGATATGAATATTAGTTTTTTACAACACCGATTTTGTTTCCAGGTTAAGAGAGTTAAGGCCAGATTTGTACGTGCGTAGAAATCAGGTGTGGATAAAGTTGAATGTATGTTTTATAGTAAATAGTTATGAACTATTATACCCAGGCCTTCGGCCCAGTTCGGCCGAATTCTGGCCTTCGGCTGAACCGACCCCGGCTGGAAACCGCCTCCCAGGGAGCAATCCAGACCGTAGGGGCTTGATAATGTCTCAATGACTACTTGGTACATAATGCTACGTCTTTACGAAGTGCCGCTACATATCTTGAGACAAGGTATGATGATACTACAAAATGCCACAATACTTGTTTATACACTGTGGTATGCCTCTACAAAGTGCTGGTACATTTCTTGAGACAAGATACAGTGTCACTCTAAACTGTCAGTATACACGTACAGGCACATTCTTTATGTCCACCTAAAATGTCACAATACATGTTGCTACACAATGATATGTCTCTATAGAATGACTTTGTAGTTTGTAAAGACATCTTACGAGGTGACAATACAGTTATAGCGACACTGTACATAGTGGCAGCTTTGTGACACTTTTAAAAATGCTTCAAAAACTATCTAGAGACAACATATACTGCCTCTAGAAGGCCAAAATAGTGTCTCTACATGAATAAGCGTGTTGTAGTGGAAGTAGGCTACTGTTTGTGTCATCCATTCAAAGATTTCTGTACTGCAGGTAAGTACCATGATTGTATGTTTGCATTATTAATTGCAACAAGTTACTTTTTTAATAATTAGTTATGGAATGGATTTATCTATCAAATTATACATTTTGTTTCATCTCAATATTGCATTCAACAATAGATGTATTTTCTTATTTTGTTTCTAATAATGTATACTACCTCCATTTTAAATTACTATTCAATGTTGACTTTTTCTTGTAACATTTGACTATACTATCTACAAGCAAAGACAACTAAGGACAGCGGAAGGTTAGAGGCAGACAAAGCTCATGGCGTCCTCCCTATCTCCACTCCTTGCTTTGACCAGAGCTCGTCCCATATTTGCACCCATCCATGGCTAGGGTACGTTTTGAGCGCCGTTCAAGTTTCCTGCATGCGGCTCCCTCTCTATTGCTGCCCTGCCCCTGATCTGCGGATTCAGTGCAGTTGCGGCTGGAACTAACAACCGGCAATGGAATGGTGCAACCCAAAGGCTGGGTTGTGGCATCATGGATGGATGAGGAGGCAATTATTGAATCATCAAAGGAAGTTTCAACGAAGAGATGTAGATAGTGTAGATTCGACGAGAGTGATATGCGGTGGGTCTGACCGGTATGCGAGGATTGCGGGTGAAAAAATATCATTGTTTCTGGTGGAAACATTTTATATTCTAGAAAACTTTCATTACTTTGGTCCCCTGATGCCCAAAATCCAGCTCTAACAGGTGGCTCTTGTGAGTGGTAAGGGTGTGTATGTCTCTGTGAGAATGTTTTCAATTGTTTGGCTCCTTATAGCATATATGCAAAACCATGGCCCATATAATCAGAAAGAATATTTGCCTTGCAAGACACTTCCATCCATGTTGCTGATACTTGAATTTGCATATTCAATGCCACAGTAGCGCCCTTATTCTCTAATTCATAGGGTCAAGAAGGACATGGCACATATGAATTATATTGTCTCATAACCTTGGAGTTTCATGTTAGATTGAGTTGTCTCATTCATGTGATCATTGTGTCGTTATAATACGATTACAGAACAAAGAAGAGGGTTTGAGCTGTCACTAGTATAGAATACCTCATTTTATAATACAGTTACAGAACAAAGAAAAGGGTTTGAGCTATCACTAGTACAGAATACCTCATTTGTCCCGGTTCCGAAATCTCTTTAATCTTGGTTTTTGAACCGGGACTACGAATCCGCGACTAAAGGGATCACTTTTAGACCATGGTGCTACCAACCGGGACTAAAAGGCCTCCGGGACCCTGTAGATTAAAACTGGGACTAAAACTAGCATTTTTCTCGGGTCCAAACCCCAATCGAGATAAATATAGTGGATGGAAAGTCATTTTCTACTAGTGTATTGATGGTAAAACTTGAAGAGTTTGCTTGTTCAATCAGGCACTACTTGGTGTGACTACCTTGCGTCGTCCTTGCCATATTACTATACCAGAATCGTATATGGGTTATTGCAAGGAACAAGGTAACCTAGAGGCCGGGGTGAATAATTATTTTTCCAGAAATATCAAACACGTAATGGAATTAGGTGCCCGATATTCTGGTACCCTATATTTAACATCCCACTTTTTAGTGTAATTTAATTATCACTACACTAGCAAATATGCCCGTGCGTTGCTACGGGTAATAATTATCACGGAGTAGTAAATTTGTTTCCACGAGAATTGTATGAAGTTGACTACTGCACATTGTCCTTACTTTGGTAACAGAAAAACTTAGCAATTATTTGTTTGTACGTATTCATAAGAAAACATCAAGAATATGCTTTTTTGCCTATTAGCTAGTATACATAATTAAATACTAAATACACTCAGTATATAATGTAAAATGCACATACTCTTAATGGCATTTTTAGGCATTGCAGCGTTGTCAATTCAAATAAATAGAACATATATGTTGAAGTTTTTTTTCGAAATAGAACATGTTGTACTTGAGGCACCTTTTAGTGGCATTAGTTAGAAGTGGTGAATACCGGAACAAGTGTTGAAGTGAGCTTGGACTTATACCTTCTTTTTTTAACAAAATTGACCCAGACTTTTATATAGTTCAGCAAAATAAATACAACCCCTTTGGGGTTCGCTCACGGCGTCGGGCATCTGTTCTAGTATCGGATTCCGCCTCCTTGTCTCTCTCATGAACGTTCCCACTCTAGTGGCTATACCTCTCTTGTGGTTATAATTTTTACATGTAGCAAAATGTAAGATTTGGTGTTGCAAATTTTCTTTCTACGTGTTGCCGAGCTTTCAATGCATGTTGCATCAAACATCATGTCACGATGGGGACTTTCTATATACTAAATTAAATAATGGTGTCTGTTTTTTACATATTTTTTAATTTTACAAATTATGATTTGAAAAGTTGCAGTAGTTAATTTTGATATTGCAACGAAGCGTTCCATGCTAATCCCGTACAACATCGAGTGAGTACATACACTGGCTTCTTCTTATACTGTCTGTGTACTAATTCATTTCTGATTATAATGTATACATGTGCACAGATTCCACTGGTTCTTAATAATATTGGGTCCTGACCGGGGTGTCGTGAACGTCTTTGATCGTGTGGTTACAAGGCAAGCATCGCTAAATGGGAGAAGATGGAAGAAGATCTATATGCTAGAGGCATCACTCCAGCGACACATGACTGGCCCGCAAGGACCAAGCATTGGTACTATGGTCATGGAGGCACCCTGAGCCCAATCAACGGCTCCTTAGTTTTTCCCGAGGACTTGCGAGAACTAGCTCAGCGTCTCCTCGATATCATCAGCAACATGCTGCCTTCCTGCCGTGCGTGCTCCTCCGCCGAAGAGGTCTCCGTCTCCTCCGCCGAAGAGGTCTCCGTCTCCTCCGCCGAAGAGGGGACGCCGCACTAAAGCCTCTGCCCCCACTCCACCAGCGAAGAAGGCGCGAAAAACTAGAGAGAAGCCCGCACCAGAGAAAAGAGCGGGCGAGAAGACTCTAGAGGAGCTCGAAGCCTCGGTAAAAGCAGACACAAAGAGGCAAATGGCCGAGTGGAGGAGAAAACCTGAGCCGGAGCCGAAGCTTGATCCCACCATCGTGAAGTCATTCCTCGGTAATTTGAGCAAGGGTCAACAGAAGGAAGTAATAGTAACAGACTATGACCGCTCATTACTGAAATCTCGCCGGAAACGGAAGGCTGCGGATAAGGAGGCGGGCCCATCCAAAAAGGTTCCTCAGCTCGGCCAGCAACCTCAGCGTCCCTTGGGTCCATTGCCATCTCTGGACGAGCTTAACATTCAACGAGTAATGGCCGAGACTGGACTATCCAGAGCGCAAGTCCTGGGGGAAGAAGAGGTGCCTGTAAACACAACACTGAAGTGGCCGTTTAAGCTTGGCGAGCCTATGGTCCCTCCTGAAATGGAGAGCAAGCTACAGACGAAGATGCGCCGATTCCATGACTGGTATTTGGAAGAATCAAGAAGGAATAAACGGCGCATGATAAAAGTAGGCGTGAAGGACCAAGACTTCTACAATGGTGACGCGGATTTTGTCTGGCTCAGGTTTAATGATATATATGAGCTGTACCACCGCGACGCCATGGACGTGGATTTGATCACATGTTGGACACTGTAAGTACTTTGTTGTTGCTTATAATTCACAGTTTGAAAACATTAATTCCAATCTATGCTGACGCGGGCTTTATTTATTGCTTAACATATGCAGAATGGAGATTCAAAAATGTCGCAGATCCGGGATATATGACGTTGGTTTCGTGGATCCTCGAAGGATAAGTGAAGAAATGATATTGATGAATCCTGAGGAAACATATGGAAACCTATACAAATATATTAAGAAACAAAATTACTGCGACTCCATACTAATCCCGTACAACATCGAGTGAGTACATACACAGGCTTCTTCTTCTTATACTGTCTGTGTACTATTTCATTTCTGATTATAATGTATACATGTGCACAGATTCCACTGGTTCCTAATTATATTGTGTCCTGATCGGGGTGTCGTGAACGTCTTTGATTCGTTGCACACTCCAAAAGAAAAACTACAGAACATCATGGACATGATGACAAGGTGATGTATATTTTCCCCTACTTAATTCACCCCTTACACTCGCAATGACTTAACTCAATTTTTTTGTTCGCAGGGCCTGGATTCAATTCCGTCAAGAACACCCGGGAATTCAACATGAAACACTAAAATGGAACATTGGCTTTCCGGTAAGCAAGTAATTTGTACATGTAGGCCTCGGCTAATATATTATATGAATTTTACTTAATTTCTTTTGGTCGACAGTGTGCCAAACAGGGGCCGGGAAATAATTTATGTGCATACTATGTTTGCGATTACATGTGGAATTGGGGACATAAAAAGCTTACACAACACGATATTATGGTACGTAATAATAAACAACATTTCCATTATTATTAAGTGCACAATTATTGTCTCCAACTCGACGGATTAAATGTCTTTCAAATATTTTTAAATTATAGATGTTCAACCTGAAGGAAGAGTCCCTAGAGATAGAAAGAATTGACGCAATTGCAGAACAGCTCGTCGGATGGATCTGGGACGAGGTCGTCAATCCCCGAGGAGAATACTTCTCGCCAGTACTGGAGGACGTGCCGGACAGTCCAACAAGCTAGTCGTCAATCTTAATTAAGTAGAAAATACAGTTTAAATATATATAACTCGAGTTGAGATGCATGAATATCTACTTTTGTAATATATATGTCTTCTATTTTGATGAAATGTCAGCTAGTATGAATATAGAGTCGGCCGAATACGCATTAGAATACATGTATTAGAATATATACGTATATAGACGTGCACGCATGGCTACTGAAAAAAGCAAAAAAAAAAGAAATCCGGGGTCTTTAGCACCGGTTTCAGGCAGCAACCGGTGCTAAAGGGCCCCTTTAGCACCGGTTATTCAACCCGGTGCTAAAGGGGTACCCCTTTAGCCTCGGATTAGTTGCACCGGGTGGGAAACCAACCACCTCTTAATTTTCCCACCCGGTGTAGATGTCGATCATTCTTGTAGTGATGGCAAATTTCTATCAGACGTCCTGGTGCTAGCTCTGATCTTTTTCCTCGGCGGAACCAAATCTCCTAATTGAACAAGCTATATAGTATGCATGGATGCATGCATGTATTCTTACAAATCCCCCATGTGTGTAGATATTTACATGGCTGCATATATGTATTCTCCTTGCTTGGCGTGAAGTTTCAAAAAAAAAAATCTCCTTTGGTGTGGCAATTCTACACTACCTCTGATTCCATTTAACCGAACAAGACTTAAATATTTGATAGCAACACTCTATCTGATCATAGATACCTTCCCGTCTTATATTTACAACTTACGGAAAGTTTTGGCTCAAGATCAATAATTCAATACTGACACCCTCAAACACCCTGTCTAACCGGAATCTTTTTCTAATTTGGCAATACCTGCGTGCAGCGCCAAATGTTGGTTGGTCAGCGCTGTCCCCTGCTGGACGCATCGGGATGGAAGGGGCTTAACACGTGACTACGTGAGTGCCAAATCGAGTCCGAAAATTATGTGCAAAAAAGTTGGTAGGTTGTGCCCATGGATAATTGCGCGGGCGAGCGCAAACGCCCCAACTGCTAGGGACCGAACCGTGTTAGAAAGTGGGACCTACTAATTTTAAGTAGTGATGGTTGAATCTTAAAAATTTGAGGGGTTTTTTGCAAAATTACGACGTACCGCAGAATCAATTCTTACTTTAATATTATATATATAACTAGCTAGCAAAGTGCCTGTGCGTTGCTACGGACAAAGACTATATATACATATTGTCATACTATTATGCTAAATACAATTTTATATAAATATTGTAATATAAACTATAAACTATGATAGAGTACCTAATAGGGAAAATACTAAATATATTATTTTTTCTGAAACTTATATATTTTTTGTTCTTGCCCTCATATTTGTTTATTGATGAAGAAAGTGACAAAAATAGTAACAACCACGTACTACAGAATGCAAGGAGAATTAATCAAATCCTAATTTTGCGATTAAAGATAAATCTATGATGGGCTAAGCAATCAAAACACTAATATCACAACACTAACTATACGATTTGCCGTCACAAGCGGTAATCTACGGAGCCAATGCGGTGCATACTACGCACCGCGCGTCCGTTCTACCGCTCGCTTCTACGCAACGGCCCGTCGCTCCACTTTGGTGGCCACGACGACACATCTCGCCACGGAAGGCTGTGACACGAGCTCCTGTCGGCGCCGGCGCAGCAACAACGTGGAGCGACGCTGATGAACCTCACCACGCCGGCGCCGGCGCCGGCAGTACCATTGACAATTGTCACACGCTAGATGTGTGTCGTCGTGGCCACCAAACAACACTCTGACAGATGCAGGTGGCAGCAATATGTTTCTATACGTTTACGGTGACACGGATGAGGCGAGACCCGTCGTGAACCCAAACCGAGCAATTCAATGGTAAAATTCTTTGAGATTTTTATGATTATATTATATATTTTTAGGGCATGTTTATAGTATATTATTCAGTGCACTCAACAGATCTATATACGTTCATCCGAAAGCCCACAAAATCTTGATCTAATACACACGATTAATATATTTTATTTTATTTTTTATTTTGCATTGACCACACGTGTAAGGTAGACACAGGCTCCCATGTTCTTGGTTCACTCAGGGTCGCAAAGGGGACGCGTAGTAGGGGGCCTAAGGCCAGTGTCAGTGGAGACTTCATACGAGTTTCACGGCATTCAATTAACTGATGTGGTAGAGAAGAGTGAATGGAGAGTTTTATGGTATGTGAGAGTGCCACGATTATCTAGTTTTTAGTTTGAGTGATTGTATAGTTGAAAGTGCATCTAGGCACTTAAGTGTTTTGGTGATTTGTATGACAACATGATTTGTAATCTAACTTGTTTGCTTAAGTATATGAGCAGGGAATTATTCTTATGGATATTCATGTGATGTAATTGTTAATAAGAATATGCGCTCTATTGGTTTAATATTGTGAAAGCAAACAAGTGGATGTGATCCCATGTGATCAAGGCACATGAAAAACAACATTGCATCAATCAATACATGAAGAAGTGATGCTTATGGATAGGTCTCATTTAGAAGAAGCTTGTCAAATAATATTGGGACAATTAAATTGAAGATATTGGATATATCTCGGATAGTTGAAGACATGGATTTCAATGTGGATTTCATGTGGATGCAAAGCAAAGCAAAACTTAAAGCGGCTAGATAGGATGGAAGGGATCAAACTAGATGGCTAGTGACGAGGTACTAAGCGAAATGAAGGACAAGAGTCGTCTTGTGGCCGAGGAACTTTGCTAGGGTGAAGGAACTAGTATTGTCGATTGATCCCTAGGCATTAATCAAGCCATAACGAGTGAAGCAATGCAATGCGCTCAATCATTGTTTAATCAAATGATGGAGTGGCTTATGAATTGCAGTGGATTCGTGATCATACACTTGGAGATTCTAAGTCACTAGCTCAAGTTGGATTCGCTCAGCAAGATAAGAATGTTGAAGCCCTCAAGTTGATATTGATCAAGTATGGCGTCGATGAAGACATAAAAGCTCAAGTAGAGGTTTTCATTTATTATTTGCAATCTTGAGTATAGGAATGCCGTACTATCAAGAGGGATGCAACATTAAGTTGTTTAGACAACCACTAAAAGTGCTCATAGGACAACCCATGTGAGATAGGCTTGGGAGAGAGGTCCTTTTGGACATAGTGTGCTGACAGACCCCAAACCGGTCTGACCGGTTTGGGAAACCGGTCTGACCGGTTTAGGTGCCCAGAGTGCTAACGGCTAGTTTTATTTGAAAACCGGTCTGACCGGTTTCCAACGGCTATAACGGCTAGTTTGGGAGTTTGGGGTATTTATACCCCTTGGCCCTCTCCTTTGAGGGCTGATGGTTCATTTGGTCTCTTGGGCTTACTGGTTCATTTGGGTCTCTTGGGCGACCAAAAGCAATTCAAGCACCAGCAAGCTCTCCCCAAGCCTCTCTTTGTGAGAGTTGATTGAATTTGTTCATATCCTTGGATTGGGTTCATAGAGGGATTGTGTGTGAGCAATAGAGAGCTAGTGTGAGCTAGCTAAACCAGTGAGGAGTGACTCCTTAGCTTGAGCACTCGCGGTTGAGGTCTAGCATCTATTTGAAGCATTTGTTACTCTTGGAGGTGAAGCCTCCTAGACGGCTAGGCGTCGCCGGTGAGCCACCAAGGTTGTGGTGTGCCACAGATTATTTGTGCAGGTGTGATCTTGCCTCCTTCGGGAAAAGATCAAGTTAGTGGAACCGAGGAGATAGCTCGACCTTTCGGTCACTAGGGGCTTCCTCAACGGAGACGTAGGATTCACCGTGCTTTTGTGGCGGCTTTAGTAGCAAGCAGTGAATCTGAACTTCGGGAAAACAACTCCAAGCGTCTCTCTTTGGTTTGCCTCACTTTGTTCAATTCTAGCACATATATTTGCTTCCGCTTCGATCTACTTGGTTGTGCTTTACTTGTGTGCAGGAGCTTGGTGAACCTGCTAGAAAACATCTACAGAAGCACTCCACCAAGTTTCATTTGTGCTAGAGCTCGAAAGGGGGTCAACTTGCATTATTGTGTTTCTCAGTCAGAAACCGGTCAGAGTATCCGGAGTTTGAGCTGACAATTTGTTTTAAGTGCTGAAATTTATGCTTCGTCCAAACAGAATAATTCCTCATGAAACC
>OAMR01000176.1:803367-838473 GCA_900205405.1 Echinochloa crus-galli
CCTATTCACCCCCCCCCCCCTCTAGGTGACATCTCGGTCCTTTCAATAGTGAAACTGTGCACTGAGGCTGGCCTAACAGGCAACGATGCAGGGGAGGTGCCACTAGCGCACCGCACACGAGATTCGAAGAGCGTGGCCGGTTAAGGGTGGTCTCAAACCCAATTACTAGGATGGTGTCCATAAAATTAAATGAGCTACCACATAGGATAAAAGATGATGTGTCAAGTGATTAAATGAAGAAAGAGAAGAAAACCAGGTCTTGCATAAGACATGGTGTCTACACAACATCCAAGATAACACGTGAAAATGACTAGTATTAAATTGAAATATGGAAAAAATGGTGTTTAGTATTTACTACTAATTTCTTGATGATGTGAAGGTTATGAAAACCATGTCTAATGTCTTGGGTTGGGACTGGCCTAAGAAAGCAACGGAGAAAGCAAAATTAACGACCGAGCAAAGCATTAGGCAGAGGTTTTACTCTCTTTAGATTAGGAGCGGAAGATTAATTAGATGATAGAGGAATAGATTATATTATATATAGGAAAAAATCCATTTTTAACCATCCAACTCTTACCTCAGTTTGGTTTTGACCATCAAACTCCAAAATCGGTTTATAGTATTTTAAGATCAAACGGATACGAGAAAAAAATGGTAATCATTTGAATCCAAATACTAAACTGTAAATAAATTAGTTTTTGGATCTCAAAATTATTTGGAGTTCGATAGTAAAAATCAAACTGAGACAAGAGTTAAATGGAGGTTTTTATATAGGTACTCAAGAAAGAGTCACATTTAGATAGGCTTGACACAAACGGGATGAGGCTAAACTCTGCATGCTTCTCCGATCCCGTGGCGAAGGATAAATTGCTTTGGCACGTTTGAAGCCTGCTGTAAATATAGAAAAACGACCCTGGTGGACCCTTGTCAAAGAAATCGAAAAGGAAAAGGAAAACCCTGGGTTCGTCGTCCAAGCACCGGTCGCTACGTACAAGAGTACAAGAGCAGCAGACCGACAGCAACCGGGGACGTCTACGTCTTCGTCTTCCCGTCGCCGCCAACTTGGGTCTACCAAGCCGGCCCCGTCCCCGCCCCGCCCGCCGGCCTAGGTCATCAATTCGATCCTCTAGCACGCCGGCGGCGACGGCATAGCTAGTCTCCTCTCGATCGTCACGATGGACTACGGGACGACCCCCGAATTCAGCCGGAACCCTTGCCCGGACCGCATCGTGGAAGACGCCGGCACGGGCTTCGCGATGGGCGCGCTGGGCGGCTCCGCGTTCCACTTCGTCAAGGGCCTCTACAACTCCCCGAACGGCCACCGCCTCGCCGGCGGGGCCACGGCGGCGCGCATGAAGGCGGCGGGCGTGGGGGGAAGCTTCGCCGTCTGGGGCAGCCTCTACTCCGTCTTCGACTGCGGCCTGGTGTACGCGCGCAACAAGGAGGACCCCTGGAACTCCATCGCCGCTGGCTCCTGCACGGGGGGCCTGCTCTCGCTGCGCCAGGGGCTCCGGTGCAGCGCCAAGTCCGCTGCCCTCGGCGCCGGGTTCCTCGCCCTCGTCGAGGGAGCCAATATCATGGTGAACCGCTTCTTGGTCCTTCCACCGCAGCCCGAGTACTTGCCGCCGCTGGAAAACCCAGGCGGCGATGGCTTGCCGCCGATGGAAAACCCAGCCGATGGCTTGCCGCCGCCGATCGCCGCCCAGGAGCTCCCGGTCCCGGGGCCTACTGGTTTCTTTCGCGGTCTGTTCGGGAGGAAGGAGCCCAAGGTGGAAGACAAGTTGGAGGTGCTGGAGCTAGATATGCCCAGCGCGCCCGTTCCCTCCTTCGATTAATAAGATTGGAAAATGTAAGCTACGTAGCTATTGGATCTTCTTTTTCCTCGTAGATAAACAGACTGCTGCTCTCTCGCTATTATGTACTTTTGGGTTGTGCTCTATATTGAGATGAACAATGGATTAGGTGATATTAGTATTAGTATCAAAATAACGTCGTAGTAGTTACAACGACACCAACATATTCACAGTCACCCAAGCTAACTGTTCGAATTTCTTCGATCTTGCTCCCAGTGAGTAGATTGGGCTTCAATTGATACCTAATTTCCTGTGAACGACGTTTGTTTGCTTTTGTGTGTAAGAAATTATTATTAGCATTCGGATTGAGACAACAGTGATGTTGAATGATATATGCATGCCAAGTTGAAATTATCTTAACCAGAAACAACTGAATCGGTACAGGCATGTCTTGAACTACTACTGGGGAAGCAGGCATCCCAATATAGCTTTTCTGTTGAAAACAGTAATTACATGATAATGCATTTTTTACTAATCGAGCTACAGCACAAATATCATATACCGGAGGCTGTCTCAAGGATCAATGCATATTTATACTACTCTTTTAGTAGTTTTTATGCTTGGATCAGGGATAATATTTGTGCATTGTTCTGCTTGGTTATCTGATCTACTAGACTGTTTTTCAGTTAGTTATTACTACCGAAAAAGTCTATTTTACTCCTCTCACCTATTTGCTTTGTCCATTCCATACCCTAACCAAAATATTGGTTTAATTTACTCCCTCCTACTATTAATACATGCTTAATTTACCCCTAAGTTGCTTGATTGACCAAAATATTGGCTTAATTAGCTGTTCCATCCGGTGAAGTTGTTTCTGCGATTTTCATTGCCTGCCAATCATGGCAGAGCTCTTTTACAGTGTGCCATACTAGCACCTGCTAGTATGGTAGTATAAACTAGATACTGACAGGGGTATTATGGTAACATAAAAAAACCTCTCACACTATCACACATATACATTCGATTGAGTGAAGGTTTTCATTGGACTACTACTTCTTCGCCAGATGATCATAGCCCGACCTTCTAGTTGCGGCGAAGATGTGGATGCATGACGGATGGTGGGAACAGGACTACAAGGTTCTCCAGGCCCTTTTATGGATGATTGATGACAAAGGGGGAGAAGAATGGATTAAAGCGTCAAGTTTCAGCAGTTGACCGGATCCAAAAAAGATATGCCATAATTACATATCTGCCATTCCAAACTTATATGTCAAAATTACATCTCTGTCATTTTATTTTTTTCTCATAGTACCCTTATACTACCTATACTACTGAGTTCATACTACCCATACTACTAAAACGGTCACAGTAGTATACAATTAATCTGGTCCGTCCGATCTTTACATACTAGTCCTCCGATCTTTACATACTAGTCCTTTTTAAGGCTAGCATGGCACAACGTAAAAGAGCTCTCACGGCAGCACCGGTTGCTTGCAGGCCATCTGGCAACTATAAACTGCATATGTGAGCGTATTTGCAAGGGCCATTGTCAGCCTCACGTGAATAAAAAACATGGCACAATGCAGAGGGCAATTCGTTGTGGCTCCCCGTTGAGCAATTCCACCATTGGGAGGCCAAATTATTAGAGGAAGAAGAGGGCAATCCACATTGCAGTAAATTCCCCTACACTCGTTGCCAATGGAGCCCTCCATGGCTCCATGATAGCAACAAAACAATCTTGCGGACTAATTTTCCTTCCCCCGTGCGAGCAGAACCCATAAGATCGCATTAGGTTACACATCATCTCAATCCACTTGTAGGGCATCCACCAGCATTAGTTGCTCCAATCAATCATCTAGATTGCTGGTAGAGAGAGAGAGAGGGGGGGTGAACGGGAAAATGCCGGAGAGAGAATAAAGAGAAACAGAGTTTGATCGATCGTCCAGGGGAGAGAGAGGCTCGATGTGTTGGAAACTCAATGCAACAAGTGCACAGCGGCTCAGCTTGGGTACAACAGACGGCTTGAACTCTGGTGGTGTGCAGGTCTGGCTCAAGTGGCTCGGCATATGCACTCCATGTCCACCAAGATTGGTCAAAACAATGAACACGTAGGTTAATCCGGATGGGAATCTGGTTTATGGGGTAATTTAAACTGATATCAATAGGAGAAGGGAGTAAATTGAGCCAATATTTTGGTGAGGGGGTGCAATGGATAAGGTGAATAGGTGAAGGGAGTAAATAAACTTTTTCCTATTACTACTACTGGATTTCTGATTCTTTAAGTGCATCAGTAGTGATGCTTATTATATTCTAGACATGTACATCATGTCTGCTATAACAATGTGGTTTCAAAATTCCTCACATTATTGTGTTCTTTTCCCACTGAATTATACTTCTAAAAAATAGAATTTCATATTTCAACAAGGAAAACTATGAATATTTTTTATTAACTTACTTGAAAATATAAATCATGGTGTTAACATGGCTACAAATTATTTAAGCATGTACCCCACTGAAATTTGTAAATTCAAGGACTTTGTAAATTTCTTTCCTAAAAGGACCGGCTACTATACAAAAGTTAATTTTATAATCAAGTCCCAAAACCGACTATGGCAATGTTTATTTCTTAATACATTAGGTTATGGTTGGTTCAAAACCAATACAGTTATGATTATGAAGCTTGTAAATAGGTGACATACATATGTGACATAAGGAAGCACGTACTGTATATAATACACAACATATTATTACAAATATTAAAAACTGAACTATTTTTCATGTTTTTTTCCTGAAGGAGGAAAGTAAATTGAGAAAATAATACAAGCATAAAAGAACAGAATGGAGGGAAAGCAATGGATACAACTGGAGAGGTCTACCCGGTACAGCGATTCCAATACTTATATATGGCTTTAGTACCGGTTGATAACACTAACCCATACTAATATGTTTGAAAAAAAATCATCTAAGCATAGTTATCATCACATGGGATCTTTTTTTAAAGGTCATGTCATAAGGAATTTAATTTGCATTCTCAATTTAAAATTTATAACTTTTTTTAGTTTCAGATATGTATGTACCTGGGTGGCATCATCAATTTTGTCCGCTCTTACACGCACGCAGCAGATTTCATTTTTCTCTGCAATAACCAAGTAGCGTGCCATGCGGACAGCACACACACTCAGCTCTAGGTGGGCTGAAATCATCGTAATCAGCCCAATAAACAACTGGAAGTTCTTCAGGTGTGATATAAAGATATACTTATCATACTAGTGATACATATAGTTCGCGGTGGTTAAATGAACTTTATGGAAAAAAATCATACAAATATTTTTCTTATAAAATTTACATGATTAGAAACCCTAAATTTTGATTCAATTTCAAAAAAATTATACCAAATTTATTAAACCATGCTTTTCATAATTTTTCTCAGAAAAAGTAATTATATAATTTTTTTATAAAAGTCTATTTGAGCCTCAAACTATATGCAGAGTTTAATTTACATTCCCTGAAAACTAACGTGGCGTCACCCATGTCTCAAAACTGCCATGTATACCACTGGGGTTAAAAAATGAACAGTTTTCATAACTGAGGGAGCACAAATATCCGGTTTTATACATCAGGACGAAAATCCAAACTTTTGCGATGTTGAGGGATGCAAAATGGACTTTTTCGCTGATATGAGTCACACAGCAAGAGTGAAGACATGGCCCAAGCCCAACAAATTGGCCCAGGAGCTCCAATTCGACGGCACTCCCCCACATGCCGCCGCCGCAGCCCCCGATGCAGCTCACCGCCGGCGCCTCCGCGGGCGCTGGAAGACGACGACCTCGTTGCAGATATCCTCCTCCGCCTCCCGCCCCAGCCCTCCACCCTCCCCCACACGTCCTATGTCTGCAGGAGCTGGCGCCGCCTCGTCTCCGAGACTCCGACCCCGGAATTCATGGCCGCTTCCGCGCCTGTCACCGGAGCCCCCACTCCTGGGCGTCTTCATGGATTCCTGCGGCCACCCGATCTTCCGCTCTCTCCCGAAGACATTCCATACCTTTGCTTCCCCCTGTGTCACAACGAGGGCGACCGCTGGGACCTGCTCGGCGTCCGCCACGGCCGCGTGCTCATCTTCAACTACACGCGTCGCAGGTCCTCGTGTGGGATCCCGCCACCGGCGACCGGCATTGCGTCGCCACTCCACCGGAGTTCGGTGGCAAGGGTGAGTTTGTCTGCAATGGCGCGGTGCTTTGTGCTGGCGGCGAGCAAGGCCACGGGCAGCACGGCTAGTTCCACTCGGGCCCCTTCCTGCTGGTGCTGATGGAGCAATCTCAGCTCTGCAGCCATTACACATATGGATAACTCCACTGTGTTCTATTGGTCGCTTGAGAACATTGAAAGTGGCATACTTAAGTCTGATTTTGGTACAAAGCCTGGATATACTTGACATTCCTCCGCCATGGATACTATCAAATCATACCGGCAGAGGATGGTGGTTTAGGCATTGCTACTTTTAGAAGCTTTAGCTCCGACATGTGGGAGAAGGAGGTTGGTTGTGATGCTGTTGCTAGTTGGGAACTGCAGAAGAAAAGAGATCACTGGCTTTTCTAGGGATGAGATGGCACATGATGAAGAAGATAATGAGATTTTTCTAAGGATTGACATTGGTGGTTTGATGGTCCCTCTTGAGTTGATGAAGTTCAGGAACCTTGACAAATGGAATTTCATCACGGTCTGTGTCTATCATCCCTACATAAGTTTATACACAAGTAAAGATAAGTTCCTGTCTTTGTCCAGCTAGTTCCATAGATTAATGAACTGCAGTAGAATAGTATAATACTATAATACCTTGAGGGCACTACTAATGTGTTGGCTAATGCCTTAAACATAGATGCCATTTGCCGTCTAACTTTGTTAGGTCAATCAACTTATGGCTGTGTTCTTTGTTATCCCTGAACTGTGATCATTTTAGTTTTCTAGTTTGTGTGCATGTAGATATTGCTGCGTTGGACATTCTTGTGAGTACACATTATTATTTCTGATGCTCAATTTCTTTTGGAAATGCTATGCTAAATAGTAAAAAGATCAAGCTGAGATTTAATGTTTTCCACTGGTTTTACAGGATTCAGTCTAGTTTATCAAATGGTCTGGAATGACTGCATTGGAGATCTTGAAGAGCAAACGTTAATCTTGCAGGAGGTTTTAAACAGTGCAGATTGTAAGATTTCATTGACTGCTGACACATTACCCTGAATGATACATTGGGTACATATGTACTTCATCAACACTGATTGGCATTAACTAAAGTAATTAGCATTTTTGACTGGACCCAAGGTATGATAAGGTTCTTTGCTGTATAGGTGCTGCATAATGTTTTGGAGACTTTCAGTGCCATTCTCAGATGCATTCAAAATATTTAGGTAACTCTACAATGGTTGACATGCTCAAGCACAATTTGGTGCACAAGAAGGTTATATCTGTTGAGGGGAAGTTGCCGCGCAACGGGTTGTGCAGCACATGTAATAAATCTCATAGTTAATGATGCGCTGGAGTTTGTTGATTCAATTGTGGGCAAGTATTTGACTGTTAAACTATTTCCTCTCATCCAAAGAAAAAATGAGAAAATTATTGCGCAAGAAGACATTTCATGGGATCAGTGGCCTTCTTTGGATATGCCCACCCATCAAGAAGATTATTGCGCAAGAAGCCATTTTCAGTAAGATGGATTTGGTTATAAAATAGCTGAAGCAAGTTGGGTCATTGTCAATCTTTCGATTCAAGTGAGCGAATGTGTTCAGTCATTACCCTCCACGTAGTTGTTACTGAGCTTGGTGATGGTGCTAATACCCTCTTTGGAAGAATGACTGGCTGTTTGGACAGATCATGCATGGATTTCAAACATCCAGGGTGCATATCCATTTGGTCCCCTAGCCGATTGTCTTGATCGCTGGGACACTCTTAGGAGTGGTGCTACAGTCAGGTATGCAGGATACACATATTTGGGGCCCTCAAGTTCAGAACAGTGAATATGCAAGTCTCTGTTTGATGCCTCTTTCTTGGGGCAGTACAGTTGGGAAAACACACTTTGGTCCTAAGGAACCTATCTGGAGAACTGAGCCCCTGGCAAAAATGTGGTTGGTCACATATAACCACTTTTGGACAGCGGATTGCTTGGCACAGTGATGTTTTCCACATCCTCGACGCTGTCCTATTTCTGATCAAGAGGAAGAGACTACCCAGCACCTTCTTGTCTCCTGGGTGTTTGCTAGACGACAGTTCTGGTTCATCTTTTTGCAGCCTGTTTGGCCTTGTTGTTATTGTGTCACAACCCATGAATGTCTCCTTTGATGGTTCGTGGTGTTGGGCTAGAGCAATTCGGTGGATGGCGCCATCAGGAAAGGTTCAAACAGATTGACCATTCTTCAAGCTTGGACTCTGTGGATATCGAAATGATTGGGTCTTCAATGGGGGCGTCCCTGAGTTTGTTGACATCCTTGCTACTAGCTAGTGAGCAGGCTCTCTACGAAGTGTCCCTGAGCTTGTTGACATCCTTGCTGCTAGCTAGTGACGAGGCACTCCTACAGAGTATGGCCAGCCGGCTAAAGGGGCTTTCCTGATCATGGCCTCTGGTGAGGAGTTGGCATTCGGGTTGGGCTGTTTGTACATTTTAAACACGCATGCATAAATTGTTTCTATTCTAGGGGGCATGTGTGGTGTTTGTAAGATTTCTTTGTCTATTAATGCGATGATACACATATCTTGTGTGTTCAAAAAGATGCTGCAAAATTCGTGACTGATGGATGAATCACCCCCAAGTGCATATGGAGATCAGATCATAACCAAGTGATTGTTGGAAGCTTTCTGGTGGAATATGAACATGCGTGCTGAAAAATGAGGCGAAAGGAGTTATTCCCAACATGGTAATGCAAATCAACATTAGGTAATCCTTCGTATGCATTTCTGGACAGATCTTGTAGCCATTTTTTCTGCACCTCCAGGAAACAAAGAGCACATGAGGTCACTGAACGATAACATCAAAACACAGCTCCTAGTAGTATTCCTCGGATGTCATAAAGTGTTTGGCCTCAAAAATTGCTCATAGGAAATTATCAATAAGTTACAGTAACCTATATCTAGTGCATTTGTCTGCAGTTTGAATTATATTATATACATATGATATGTAGCTTTACTAATTATCGTAAATAGTATCCTGAATTCCATCTATTTTAATTGCTGTTTTCGTGAGCAGAAGGCAAATGCTTCGTATGCATATGATGTTTAAATTATTATGCATTTTTCTTGCAATTTAGTTATGTCAGCAGGAAATGAAATGCACAGGCATGGGATGCTGTGTTTGTACATTTTTGGTCCGTACTGCAATTATTCTAAGGCCTAAAAAAACTGAAATGATTAACAAATTCAAATGTGGTCTACATGTGTTTTTTTTCTGCCAGCTGTCAATTGCGCCGGCGTGGGGAGGGAGGTCGGTCATGCC
The DNA here is from genome assembly GCA_900205405.1 of Echinochloa crus-galli. Classification (NCBI taxonomy): domain Eukaryota; kingdom Viridiplantae; phylum Streptophyta; class Magnoliopsida; order Poales; family Poaceae; genus Echinochloa; species Echinochloa crus-galli. Next base: position 812,641 of record OAMR01000176.1, read on the forward strand.
TGGCCCACCCGCAGCATCGGGACTTCGCTTCCCGTAACCGTAAAAGGCCCCGCTCCATTGGCGGCGCGGCGGCATTTTCATTTGGCTCCCCCGCCTCCTCCTCGCTCCGTCCCCAACTCCATCCAAGTCGAAGCAATGGCGAAGCCACTAGAATGTTAGCACACAGCATAGAGAAGATATTGAATTGGAGAATAGATCAAGACAGGAAGAATCGGAGACGGGGAAGAAGAAGAACAGAGGGCAGCTTGCGTGCTGAAGGGGAAAGTATAGTTTGTTACAAGTTTAATCATACCCTCTCTTCTCTCCTGTCTCACTTTCACATCATCAGCACTATTTAGCATAATATTCCAATAGTCCTGTTAGTGAACACTCGCTACCCAATACTCTCTCGTTGGGCTTCCTCACCCGCGAACTTCTTCTTGGACCAGGACCTTCTTCTCATGGAATAATAAACCTCCATATTCAAATCTTGAATACCAATGTCCATCGGACAAATAAGATCACTTGAGTATTCTCCCAACACTTGAGCAAATAACCAATAGGTTCAAACACACACAGCTATCAACAAAGCAGACGAACAATCTGGGACTTCAACAAATTCATAATCCCAGCAAAAGTCTGAGTCTGTGCAACTGACCTCAAATGGCAAGTTCAGATGTAGGCATATCCATTTAAACACGGTTCAGATGTAGGCATATCCATTTAAACACGGTTCAGATGTAGGCATATCCATTTAAACACGGTTCAGATGTAGGCATATCCATTTAAACACGGTTCAGATGTAGGCATATCCATTTAAACACGGTTCAGATGTAGGCATATCCATTTAAACACGGTTCAGATGTAGGCATATCCATTTAAACACGGTTCAGATGTAGGCATATCCATTTAAACACGGTTCAGATGTAGGCATATCCATTTAAACACGGTTCAGATGTAGGCATAAATGTGCAACCAACGGAGTATAAACCTCTGCAATAGACTTGAGCGGACGTCTCCACCTTGAACAACAAGCGTACTGAATGTCAGTACAAAACGTTGTAGTATCTATGTAGTAACTTTGACTAAATCCCTCAACATGAGCAAAGACAACAATAAACGTACTGCTCCCGCAATACAAAACATTGTAGTATTTAGTCAAAGTTACTACATAGATACTACAACGTTTTGTACTAGCATTCAGTACGTTTGTTGTTCAAGGTGGAGACGTCCGCTCAAGTCTATTGCAGAGGTTTATACTCCGTTGGTTGCACATTTATGCCTACATCTGAACCGTGTTTAAATGGATATGCCTACATCTGAACCGTGTTTAAATGGATATGCCTACATCTGAACCTAAATCTAAATATATCTCAGCAGCGGAAATCATATATCATAGACGCCATAACCAGAAGAAAATAATCTGCAGTAAATAATCTAAAAATATTACTGTGTAACTCTAGCAATAACCTGCAGCTTGGTACACTTTGTATGTACATCCAGCGAGCAAATCTGGAAACCTTATGGTATGGTAGATCTTTACGGGTGCGCGTAGCAAAATTCCGATAAATGATTTTCCTGGGCACGGACCGAGCGACGACGGCGCTGAGAACTCCGAACCCTTTTTTTTCACGTGATCTCGTACCAAGCTCTGATACCACTTGTTAGCAAATAATGCGAAAAATAAGATCGAACACGAGACACGATTTTAACGTGGAAAAATCCCTGCGGGAAAAAACCACGGAAGACGATCACTATTGAGGAGAGTTTACAAGTAGGGATGATACATGGCTTATTTGTCTTGTCTTGTCTTGTCTTACCCTACCGTCTACATAGACTTACATATATATAAGCAGATCACGCGCCCGTACTTGGTTGCGTTACCAAGGTGGGACTAAACTGTGCACTTTCTGAGAGAAACCACAGCGCAATGGGCCTCCGCTTCGCTCTGGCCCAAGCCTGGCCTATATCGTGGATGTGAATTTGGAACATATCCAACAGTCGCCGTTCTCATCGGATGCCGGCCCATCAGTGCTGACATTCCCCGGGTCTTGAGACGCCACTTGACCCCAAGCCGGCGCAAACGGGAAAGACTGCTTCAGGCTTTCCAAGTCTTCCCAGGTAGCGAGATCAGATGGCCAAGACGACCAGGCCACCAACACTTGTTGCACTTGGCGAAGTCCTCGTGTCACCGTACGGCGCTGGAGCACACGGGAAGGCACACGAGGAAGTTCAATATCAGAAGGTAATGAAGGTGATACCTGCACAACCTTGGACACTGCCTTCTTTAGCTGGGAGACATGAAACACTGGATGAATAGCCGATGAGGCAGGAAGTTGAAGTTTGTACGCCACTGAACCAATACGAGCAATGACTGGATATGGCCTAAAAAATTTAAATGCCAGCTTTTGGTTGGATCGTGGAGCAAGAGACAACTTCACATATGGTTGCAATTTCAGATAGACTTGATCGCCCACCTCAAACTGGCGCTCTGAACGACGTTTATCAGACTGCTTCTTCATACGCATGCGCGAGCGTGTGAGATGTTGGAGCACCAAGGACTTCATGACCTGTTTTTCTTGTATCCAAGTAGCAATATCTGGTGTTGCAATGGTGTCCGCAGCAGAAATACCAAAATGCTTCGGAGTGTACCCGTACAGAGCTTCGAATGGTGAAACACCAATAGCTGAATGTGAACAAGTGTTGTACCAGTATTCGGCTAAAGGGAGCCACTGAAGCCATTTAGTGGGGCAAGCATTGACGAAGCAACGAAGAAAGGTCTCCATAGTTTGGTTCAGACGCTCTGTTTGGCCGTCAGATTGAGGATGATATGCCGAACTCATATGCAGCTGAACATCGGCTAACTTAAACAGTTCCTGCCAAAGCTTGCTCAGAAAAATCTTGTCTCTGTCTGATACCATTACCGAAGGCATCCCATGGAGCCTGTATATGTGGATCAAGAACAGCTTGGCAACTACTGAAGCATTGAAAAGATGGTGGAGAGGGATGAAATGGCCATATTTAGTGAAATAGTCCACTACCACCAATATGCAGTTGGCTTGACCCGAAGAAGGTAGTCCCTCCACAAAATCCAGGGAAATCATCTGCCAAGCCTGAGAAGGCACACTAAGAGGCTGGAGCAGCCCAGGAAGCCGAGCTCTATCAGGTTTTACCTGCTGGCATACTGAGCAAGTCAACACATACTGATGAACAACAGACTTCATGCCTTTCCAAGCAAAATTTTTCTTCATCCTCATATAAGTGACCGGTACCCCAGAGTGACCCCCAAAGGCGCTATCATGGCAGGCAACAATCAATTTGGTCTGGAGCAAAGGATTAGCACCAATCCATACTCTATTCTTGTAACGCAGTACCCCGGCAGACAGTGTAAAATCAGGTACTGAAGCAGCATCTAGAGAAAGTTTGGTGATTAAGGACAAGGCATGAGGATCATGCTGGTAACCAGTAACCACTTCCAGCAACCAGTGTGGTGTGGCCATAGAAATAGCAGCACAATATGAACCATGAGAATATTTCCTGGACAAAGCATCTGCTGCCCTATTATCAGAGCCCTTTTTATAAATGACTTTGTATTGAAGACCAATGAGCTTGGAAAAAACCTTTTGTTGCCAAGAGGTGTGTAACCTTTGTTCTCTCAATTGAGAAAGACTTTTCTGGTCTGAATATATATGAAATTCAGCATACTGAAGATAAGGGCGCCATTGTTGCACAGCCATAAGAATAGCCATATACTCTTTCTCATATGTTGAAAGACCTCTGGACTTGGGACCTAATGCTTTGCTGATAAAAGCCAAAGGGTGCCCTCCTTGCATGAGCACTGCACCAATCCCAGCACCACTAGCATCTGTTTCAAGAACAAAGGTTTTAGAGAAGTCTGGCAAGGCTAAAACTGGGGCTGAACACAGGGCATCTTTTAAAGCTTGAAATGATTGCTGATGGACTGCTGTCCAAACAAACACTGTGTTCTTCTTAAGTAGCTCAGTCAATGGCTTGCTTATCACTCCAAAGTGTCTCACAAACTTCCTGTAATAACCTGCAAGACCCAAGAAACTGCGTAGCTCCTTAGCATTAGCTGGCTGGGGCCATTGAGCAACAGCAAACACTTTAGAGGGATCAGTACCTACTCCTTTCTCACTAATCACATGACCTAAATAGTTAATCTGCCTTTGAGCAAAAGAGCACTTGGACAATTTAATGTGCCATTGATCCTTGGCAAGAAGTTCAAAGACTAGCCTCACATGCTGGATATGCTCTTCCAAAGTAGCACTATATATTAAAATATCATCAAAGAACACCAAAACAAATTTCCTGAGGTAGGGAGACAAAGTTGAATTCATAGCTCCCTGAAATGTACCAGGTGCTCCTGTCAGACCAAAAGCCATAACTCTGAATTCAAACTGTCCATAGTGTGTCTGGAAAGCAGTCTTGAACTCCTCCCCTGGTGCCAATCTGATTTGATGAAACCCAGCCCTCAAATCCAAACATGTGAACCATGAAGCTTTGGCCAGTTCATCAAGGAATTCATCAATAATAGGCACTGGATACTTCCCTTTGATGGTTACGGCATTGAGGTGTCTGTAGTCAACACAAAATCTCCAAGTATTGTCTTTCTTTTTGACGAGCAAAACTGAAGAGGAAAATGGACTGCTGCTTTTTTGAATTAGTCCAGCATTTAACATTTCTTTAATCTTCCTCTCAATCTCATCTTTAAGAGCAGGAGCATACCTATAGGGTCTTACATTGACTGGAGCAGCACCAGGAACCAGAGGAATAGTGTGGTCACAGGCTCTTGAAGGGGGTAGGGAAGAAGGCACTTGAAACAAGTCTGCAAACTCAGCAATCAAGCTCTGTATTTCTGGAGGAATAGACACAGACACACCTCCCTGATCAGACACAGATGACTCCACAGTACAGACATGCACAACTGTGCCCACGGGAGCCTCAGGTAAATTCCCATGGAGAAAAATTGTAGCACCCTGATATGGCAGAGAAATCCATTTCTGCCCCTAGTGAATTCTCATAGGACTATAAGCTTCTAACCAATCTTGCCCTAATATCATATCATATGTCCCCAGTGGCAGCAGTTTAAGATCAGTAACAAATTCATAACCATTAGTGGACCAATTGGCCTGTGGTATAACAGAAGTACACCGCAATTTTTGTCCATTGGCTACATGTATTGATAATATAGAAGGTAAAGGACAGACCCCACTCAAATCTTGACCCAGCTGTTCAGAGATAAAAGTATGGGAGCTACCAGAGTCCACCAAAATGGAAATAGGCTTGGACTGAATAAGGCCTAACAGACAAAGAGTCTTGGGAGCAGGTAATCCAGACACAGCTGCTAAAGAAACAGTGAAGAAGAGCTGGTCATCATCAATACAAGCTTCTTCAGAATGAGCAGATAACTCCTCTTCAGTGGAGAACAACTGAAACAACTCCTGGACTGCATGAATACGGACTGAATCAGCACACTTGTGGTCCTTGGGCCACCGCTCAGCACAATACTGACAAAGACCTTTGGCACGACGAAAGGCTCTCAGAGCCACCCATTTTTCATCCACAGACTTAGCTCGATTAACATCTGCGGAACCCCTATCATCAGTACCAACTGTGGGGAGGCGACCTGTTTTAACAGGTGGGGCAGGCAGAGGCTGAGCATGCCTGAAGGAAGATTTGCCCGCAAAAGAATGCTCAGGACGTCTAAATTCTCTCTTCTTATTGGAGTCAAGAACCTCTTCCTGCAACTGAGCCAACACATAAGCAGTGTCCAAACTTGAAGGACGCTGCAGAAGGACAGCAGAACGACAATCGTCTCTAAGGCCATCAATAAACTTCATGGTATAATGCAGGTGATCAGTGTTAGGCTCATAAGCAGCAAGTTGATCCATGAGTTCAGCAAATTGAGCAATGTAATCAGCAACCGAACCAGATTGTTTGATGTGAATTAGTTGGCGAGCCAGTAGCTCATGTTGGTCCCTACCAAATCGTTCCACAAGCATAGTACTGAACTGAGACCAAGAGCAGTGCTTAAGCTTGGCACACACAGACTGGAGCCACCATCTAGCAGACTGAGAAAAATGCATACAAGCCACTTTCACCCATTTATCAGAATCTATCGGGCACAGTTCAAAGTAACTTTCACATTGAGTTAACCACCACTTGGGATTTTCACCATCAAACAGAGGGAAGTTCAGCTTAGGCATTTTACTAGCAATATCGTGTGATTTTCCCCCAGGATTGAAGGTAAACTGCTGAGAATGAGATTTGTTACACATACCCTTGTCCGGAGGATGAAGAAGAGTTGTGACCGACCCATACCCATCTTGCCGGGGCGAGGTGTCCAAACGATGCTCAGTGGGAATATCGGCCGCCGACAGAGGTGGTGTAGACTCGAGTAGGGGAGGAGGCCGATGAAGAACCGCACGCTCCCAGTGCTTGGCAAGCTTGCCCACCTCGAGGCGCACGTCGTCGAGCTTGTTGTCGACGTCCGGTCGCCACTCGTCGAAGGAGCAGGCGGCGCGCTCCAGCGCGTCAACACGGGCGTCGGTGGCGACAGTGAGATCCGCGATCTGGCGTTCCCACCTGTCGTCGGTGATGGAGAGGCGCGATTCCCAACCCTCCTCAACTCCGGCGAGCTTGGAATCCAGTTTCGACTCATGTTCAGCGATACGGGTCACTTGGCTTCCAGGGCGTCGAAGCGCGAGTTCAGCTTCACCATCTCGTCGAGGACGAGCTTGAGTTCCGGGTTCATGGCGCCTTGACGTCGTTGAAGTCTGGTGAAGTGGTCGTGGGGAGGCTGGAAATCCAGACTCAACACACCTGCGATTTGACCGAGCGATTTCCCCCAACTACTCCCTAAGCGGCGCGATGGATCTGGTGGTCGACGGCGCCAGGACAGCTAACCGGCGATTTGCGGTGGCCGCCGCCGACTGGGAGTCGGTGGGCGGGGCGGGGACGGCGAGCTCGAACTGAGATTCGCCGGAGCGGTTGCGCGACGGTGAGACGCAAACAACCGGGGAAATCGCCAATTGAACCGAGGCAGACTTCAATCGCAGCAAAATCACACCGAGAATCGGTGTCTCTGATACCAATTGTTAGCACACAGCATAGAGAAGAGATCGAATTGGAGAATAGATCGAGACAGGAAGAATCGGAGACGGGGAAGAAGAAGAACAGAGGGCAGCTTGCGTGCTGAAGGGGAAAGTATAGTTTGTTACAAGTTTAATCATACCCTCTCTTCTCTCCTGTCTCACTGTATATAGCAGCTTACATGGGCCTTTCTTACCCAACCATGGATCACACCCACTCGCTACCCAATACTCTTTCGTTGGGCTTCCTCACCCGCGAACTTCTTCTTGGGCCTGGACCTGCGTCGTCGCCGTTCTCATCGGATGCCGGCCCATCAGTGCTGACATAGAAGCTCTAGCGCTCCACCTGCAGAGGGCTGCGGCCGCCGCCCTCGCGGCCTCCTCTACCTCCGCACGCCGCCGCGTCGGGGCCTCTCACGTCTACGAGGTGCTCGCGTCGGACGCCGCGCTCGCGGCGCTGCGCGCGTCAACCTCTTCCGCCGCCAGCCGCGCGGCCGTCCATGCCGTCTCCGGCGCTTCGAAGACTCCGTCATCCGACCTTACGCCGCCGTCCTCCCACTCCTACAAGTCCGCACCAGTAACCCTGGAGGCGCGCCTACCCTCTTCGGCCGCGGGCGCTCGTGGTCATGGCACGGCCGACCGCGCGACATCGGCGTCCGGCTCTTCGATCATGGCCATGCACGCGTTCGACTGGGTGCGCGCTGCTGCACTAGGTACCGACTCCACTGCCCCAGCCACTCCAGGTGACATCGACTGCTTAGCCTCCCTGCTGCTGCGCCCCGCGTGCGTTTCGGAATCAATGGAGTTCAAATCGCCGATGGTCGTCCCCACCGCCGCCGTCGCTCGACATGCGGCCAACCTTGCTGCGCTCGGCATCCTTACCCCTTCCCCATCACCCCTCCGCACAGGACTCCCTATCGTGCCGAGCGCACATGAGGCGGCCCTCGCTGCGGTGCTTCCTGGGGCCGCGAGATCATCTGCGACATCTTATCAGGTAACTCAGAGACGAAACCTAAACTTGACAGTATATTACCCATTTTCTCGTCATTTGTCTGCCATGCATGTGAGATTGTGAGTCATCTGTGGGTTTTATTATTTTAGTTTTAGTTAATGTATTTAGTGTGATGCCTTTTGATGTGCATATAAAGTCTGTGACTGTGCTCCAGATAACATTGCGTCACTTGTGAATTGTGGTACTCTAGCTTTCTTGTTTGAATCCAAGTTAATAGATGAGCAGTCTTCTCTGCCAAAATATTCTGACACTGTGAAATGAGCACTAATTTTATGCTTGCTGGGTAGGACGCTTATGTTGTCCAGTAAATATGAGTAGTTCCTTTTGCGAGACCAGTAAATATGTCCATCGATGCTTTAGAGTGTGCTCATATGTTTTCTGAAGTAAAGAACACAGGATGAGTTACTATTGATGAATTCTTTGAATTATAAGTCGCACAGCTTTAAAGTGAACAAATCCTTTACATCCGCCATATATTGTGAGTCATCTGTGGCTTTAAGCATTTTAGTCATAATTAAAATACTTAAGCTCTGTCGCCTTTTGATGTGCATGAGAAGTTGGTGATTGTGATGTGCATGACATGTTTTATGTCTATACAGAATATATATGCATCACTTTGAATATTGATAATCTTGCTTCAATGAAACCAAGTTTAATGGATAAACACTCTTTTGTGCAAAATATTCTAATCACCCTGAAAATGAGCGCAAATGATTGTTCTTACTGGATACGACAAAATATGATGCCTACTTGTTCCCATTTGTCGCATACATATAGCAAATGCCAACAATAAGATCAGCACAGTTAGCACAAAGAGGCATGCATTCTTTTTATGAGATGTTCTATTGTTAGTGTTTATTCCAGTAATTTAGTCTGCTCATATGTTTTCTGAAGTAAAAGCTACTCTGTTCCAGTGCCCGACCATGCTGAAGTTCCAGACAGAACAAATGGCTGTTTGTAGACCAATGGGCGAATCCTATTCAGCGATTTGGAGAAGAAATGATGGCATAATAGCTTTCCCATTCAACCATTCAGTCGTAAGCATCCTGATAATAGATTTAATTATGTATGCTACTGTTTTGTTCGTACTAATTTCTCATATTTAATAGAATGTTGATGATCTGATACACCTGATAAATCACACTACCTTAAATCCAGAGGATGAATTACTATTCAGAAAGTTCTTGAACGATAAGTTCCACAGCTCCAAGGTAACTTCCAATTTTAATGAAGGATTCAACTTTAATGCTTTCATGAATGACCTCTAAAATGAACAAATCTTTTACCTCCACTTCATATTTGTTTTCTTTTGGTTTTAAGGTTCATGATGTCGCATTCTACCTCGAGAGCAGCGACTATACCTTCGATGAGTGGTGCCACCTTCTAAAAATTGTTCATCAGAGAATCGGTCCACATAAAGAACTAATGGAATTTCTGATAAAAGAAGTATGATATTCTTTTTTATTTAGGTCTGTTTATTCATATATCTGCAAACTTAAACCTTTTCTTAAAATCTGTCACAGGGCCGTAGTACATCCTTATCAGATGAGGAATTCAATCAGGACCCGTTCTTGGCTCGTATGGACACAAAACTTGATGCCGTGTTGAAGAGGTTAGACGAACAAGGCTCTTCGGTCAGTGAAATTCTTAAACAGTCCAAGAGAGTGTAAGTGTCAAGTGAATTAGACTGCGCTGCTCTCTATCGTTTTAAAATGCTACTGATCTAATATGTTATCAACAGTGGTTTGGCAAAGTTGCTGAGTCTATTGCTGAACTTATTTGGATGAACTCAAGCTCTTCATGCCGGGTGGTTAGGTAAGCCAACTTTGGCTATGATGCAAATATGGTTCAGAAGAACACTGATAATACAATTTTGATATCTAACTTCTTAGTCAAAAGTTACAGGATGTTCATTCTTTGAATTAGAATGTATTTGAATCTGTTTGATGCTTATAATGCATTGGTAGTGGATACCTTTTGCTTCCGCTTGTGTGCTATAAGGCCCAATCAATCATTTGGTACATATTGTACTTTTAGCAAGCCTGTGTGAGAAAGTTTGTATTGCAGTTGAAATCCATCTTGGGTCAAGTGTTGTGGTGATTGGTAATATTAATTTGCATGTTTTTCCCTGATGATGAGGTTCAGCCTTTTGGTTGTGGGTATTATTCTTGGTTACTGATGCCTAGCGTTCAAGTTATTTTTATCATCCATTGTGATGTTGGGATTAAACCAGCTACTTCTAGTAACAAGAGCTGTAGACAAATTAGTCTGTGCAGCCTGTAGATATTTTCTGCAAGCCTTCATTGAAACTTATTCCCTAAAAAGAAGCCTTAACTGAAACTTTTCAACTATTGAGGTTCTTCATGTACTGTATGAATATTTTAGTAGGGGCGGAGGCGAAGGGTGGTCCCTGTGGGCCATGACCCACCTTAGAAATTTCGCCAGTTAACTTGTCTTCAATTTCATTTCGATTTTAGAAATTCAAATGATCAGTGGAACAGTTGGAGATTTGTTGAAACACGAAGCGGAGTGAATTGTATTTTTGTTCAGAAACCTGCCACAAAGAAGAGTGCTTCTGCTTCTTTTTCCGTGGCTGCAGCTGTGGCTTATTAGGTTTATTAAATTATATATATTAGCTTATTACATACAAATTACATTAGAAAAACAATAGTTGGACCACCCTAGTCTGAAATCCTAGCTACGCCACTGTATTTTAGCATGCTAGACTATGTGCTGATTGGTTGTGGCATCTTGCATGCAATATTTTCTGATCTACTATCTCCAGTCTGAATTACATGACGTTTCGTACAGCAAAACTGTCTTGCAGTTAGTTATATTCAACGTCAAATAATACTGACCAGAGGGAGTATTTGGATAAACTTGCTGTTGGCACTTTTGTTCTGTTATCCTCGCCTCTTCTATGCAAGATTTCCTGGTGCTGATTATCTTCGTTGGTATCGCTGCAGAGTATTTTCTTTATATGAAAAGTCAGGAGATTACCCATAATGTAGTAGTGCTACTAGTAGCTAATTTTTTTTTGCGGGCTACTAGTAGCTAATTTGTTGCTGCACATGATTCATTAGTAATTAGATATTGTTTTTGTTTCTTCTGATTCGTAATGTTTGGTAATGTCTAATATTTGCTTCTTGCGATGAGCAGGTAAATTTGGAGCAGAAAGGTCGGCCCTGTTGTCAAGGCATCCGAGAGACTTGAGACTTGAAACATATGTGGTCTCTTAAGCAAATAGTTTTGAAACATGGTACGTTGGTGCCAATAAATTGGTTTTGGCATAGCAGAAAGGTCAAGTAGCTATCTGTACATAGATTTTACAGTAGTATATCTGGAGCTGCACCGTTATTAGGATCATTCGCTTCGATATTTTTGTTTGGTGCATGTCTTTACACCGACATGATATCAACCGTTACTACACTCTAGCTCATTTTCTGGATTGTGAATTAGGGTGGGAAATGTGCAATATATTTGGGGATAGATGAGTGTTTACTCTGAGCAGAATTGATACTTTGATCTCTGTTGTGCCTGCTGAATCGGGTTCAAATCAATCGAGCTTGATTTGAATTCAACAGTATGTATTAGATTGCCATGCTTCAAGGGCAGCAGGATCAGCTTAAGCTAATCCATCCCTCTCAGGAACTGCCCGGGGCTGACTTGCCCATTCCCATCCCATCTGAATTAATTACTCGCCCTGGACCCAGGATGCTTTTTTTTCTTAGAACAAGCCCAGGAAGCTTTCCGTCTCGTGGGGAACGACCTCAATCCTTCCCTGCATTTGTCATGGTCCGCACCCACGGGCGACGCACGCTAGGTGCTCGACGCTGGGTCTAACACCGAAGCTGGCGTTCAGACTTTTGCTACCAATTCCATCGGCACCGCCCCCACCCAAAGCCTCTCTTTCTTAAGGAAGCAAAAACCTCTCTCGACTCCTCGTCCCTCTAGTAGGCATCGACACCACCAAGCTTGCATATGATGCCCGTAACTTGTTCCACGCGAGCAAGTCGCGGCTGCGACGCATGCGAGCATTCTCTGCTTTCAGTCCGCTACCTCTTTGCTTGATATCACCAGCAGCGTGGGTGTGGGCGTGTGGCTCTGCTAGGTGCTCAAGAGTGAAGACAATTTCCTGCAGTTATGAGGTTTCCTCCAATGAATAGGATGATGCAGACGTGGAGACACACAAATACATGACAGCGTCAATGGTGGTCTTGCTCAGGTTGCAGCAGGCAGAACGGACGCCAGACCTTTTTTTAGATAATGGAAAAGATCTCGGCTTCAGTCATCCTCCAAAGACAACACATCAGACCAAATTATTACAGCTGCGCAGCACATGTCCTAAATGACTTTGTAGCTGTCATGCACCACCAAAAGGGTGAAAGCGGCACTGCATCTTAAGCCAAATCCAATGTTAGTAAAGAAAAATAACCCACATCAACTAGTCGACACTCTGATCACCGAATCAAAAGTCATATGTAAAAAAGACATGCCTTGGCTGCGAAGTACAGTGAGGATTCAAATGTCGACGACCGAATCATTCTCTACTAGCCTTCATTCAAAAGGCCGTATGCCAAAGTAAAGGAGTAAATTTGTTTTTTCCCCTGCTTGTTGGCCACAAAACAGTTTATTGTGGAGTTGTTTCGTTTTGCCTTGGTTCTCATATAATTATAACATTAGTATTACTGTGGTGCTCCGAGATCATTCTTAGTGAAGGTTACATTAGGGTTCCATTCAACTATCAAAAGTCCGGTTTACACCCTTCAACAATCATAAAAGTCTGGTTTTCAACCCTTAATTATAAAATCAGACACTAATGACCATCCAACTATCAAAATCGAGCAAATTTGGTCCTTTAGATGGTTTCAAAGTGGTTTTCTGGTTTATGGAAATTTAAACAAAAATGGTTTAATTTAAAAAAATCATAACTAATTCATTTCAAATCATAAAAATATGAAACCAGTACCTTTGTTTTTCTGAAAATATAGCCCCTCTATTGGTTCACTACTTTGAGTCATTTGGATATTATTTGTTTATATTCCTAGTGCTTTATTATTTTGTAAAAAACACTAGGAATAGGAAAAATAAGATGTAAATAACTCAAAGAAGAGCACCAACTTATAAGAGTTGGATGGTCAAAAATTGACTTTTTCCTTATATATACTAGCGGTAAAATGGCAACCTGTATCTGCAAAGGGCGTCTGTATGCAACCAGGACGAATATTGGATGACAAGTGTTACATATATATACAAGCGTAAATGGTATGGGGGTTGCCACCCGAAGAGACGGACTCCTTGGGAGAGGCTCCTTGGTGAAACAGTAACGGCTATTGGTCATCTAATATAGTTGTCCAACTTAATTTATTCGTAACAATTATAAACCATTTTTATATGGAATCTATTCCTCCTTAAAAACAATTAGCAGTGCTCCCACTACTTTTCAGGAAAAATCGAGTTCTTGGCTCAACACAAACGCTCGATTTTAGTGGATTTATTTAGAGTTTAAACAATGCAATGTCCCCACTGATAGCAAAGAGGCGTCTGTTGTGACTTCATAAATCTCAAGATTGGATCTATCGGCCCAATATCTCAGAGGTGTTCATATGTGTTAGGATTTGCATGCATGTTTCAAAGAGGTGAATGTGTGTGCCTATGAGTGTTGAGTGTGTGCGTTTGTGCCGGTGTTTTAACAAAGAGGAAATTGCACCAACAATTACAACAATTATATGTATGCAGCCAACCTACAACTTAAAAGCAGGGTTGTAATTTCTTTTTATCGATCTTACCCCTTCCGATCCAGAGTAATATTGGGTCACAAACAGGGTTTGGACTTTGATGTTGGAATCCGTAACTGATTTTTAGACTCCAAACGCGGAGTGGCTCCTCCTTCCAACACTACTATTTATGCAGGAACCATCTTGCGCTGCCTCGGCTCCCAGCAAATCGCAAGGATCGATCGAAGATTTTATTCAAGAAAGAAAAATACTTCGCAGTCCTGGCCGTCGACAGCGCCCTACCCTAACCAAGTAAACCTTATATATATCCATGTCGGCCTCGGCCGTGCTCCTCCGGTGTGCCTGCCGCGCGCTCCGGCGGCCTTGTTCCTCGATGCCTCATGAGACGATGGTCGTTGGCCCGCGCCGGCTCTACAGCTCCGCCACTGAGCCGCCCAAGGTACGTAACCCATCCCATGGATCTCGCAGGCATTAGATCTTCTTCTTTTTTTATGAAAGCATTAGATCTTCTTTTTACTGTATAATACCCTGAAGGACATCGCCATGGGCTCGAGTCGCTCAGTTTCATGCATGCATATGCATCCGTCTGCAAAATTAATCGGGGATTAGAGAATATTCAGATTTGCGAGATTTCACTGACGGCTCAAGAACACTGCCAAGGGCGAGCGGCAGTCAGAAAGGGCTAGGGTTTTGGGGTTCTAGCTATGGCTTGTAGGTACGTGTATGCGGCTTAGAATGGCAGGCCGGCAGACTAGCGGATCGGATCGGCGGAAGAGGGCCGACGTACGGACGACGCTGGCATCATCGGAGGTGGTCGTCCGGTGTGCGTCGTCGGTGGCAGGGCCGGGGATTTTAACCACCGGCTACAAATGAAGGCGTATGTGGGATGCCACCACGGCCAAATTAAAAGGCGGCACTGTGCCATCGTGTGCGTTTCAAGTGTTGTGTGCCATTGCATAAGAAACAGCTGGGCTGGGTTCATCCCTCAAATTATGACCATTTTTATTATTCTACCTGTAGGGGACTCATGGTAATAATTTAGATCTCCGGAGCTGGGAACATGAAACACCAATGGTGCGGCTACCAAAGAAGGCGACGAAAGAAGGCGTCCTCCTCAAAATCGACGAGATAGACCGTGTCTTGGAGCGACGGGGCGCTATGTTAAATGAAATCCTGGAACTAGTCAAGCGGCGGAACATCATACGTGCCAGGTCGGTACACATCATTATTATATGGTAATGACTTCTTTTCAGCCGGCAGTGCGCCTTTTTTTTGCTAGAATAGGAAAGGAAGTCTGACGGATTTGGTTATTTTTCCAAAAACGGAGCAGCCGTACGGCAGGTCTAATTTACGGCCGGCCGTGCGCTAGCCAAGTCCAATTTGTCCGAAAATGTTATGTATTTCTACTTTTGTTGTCACGCAAACCTTCTTTATGTTAACTAATCATATTATAGAAAATTCATAATATCAAATTAGTAGTATTGGATCAAATAATCTATACGTCATTGATATGCTTCTATATAGATTTGGTCCAATTTAATATAGTATGGCTAAGAATAAAATTTAAAATACTTATAAATGCGTATATGTTTGGACATAGTAGGAAGCAGCAAGCGAACTAGTGTTATACATACTGATCGATTATATATGCATGCATAGTTAATCCTTAATTTCTTTGCAGGTGTTGGCTAGTGTTGTTCGGCGCTTCTACCCTGGGTGCCGCCATTTACGTGAAGCAACATTTCTTTTCTGGAAGTCAAGATCAGGCCGGGGTGACCAAGCCTCCTCCTCTCTCATCATCGGCTTAATACTCCATTTGATTAGAACATTCCCTTTGCGGAAAAGCTAAATTGCCAACTCTTTTTGTGTTGCTACTTAAGTTTCGTCAGACGACTAATTTGTTATTTGCTTATACTGTCCCATGTGCAATTTCGTGCTCGATTACAAATGACTTAACGAGGGAGCCTGTGGGGGTAGGTAAAAGAAATAAGAAATAATAGGTTGGAATTTACCTGCAAAAAAAACGTTGCAATTGATGAGACAGAGCAGGGTTGTAATTTCTTTTTATCGATCTTACCCCTTCCGATCCAGAGTAATATTGGGTCACAAACAGGGTTTGGACTTTGATGTTGGAATCCGTAACTGATTTTTAGACTCCAAACGCGGAGTGGCTCCTCCTTCCAACACTACTATTTATGCAGGAACCATCTTGCGCTGCCTCGGCTCCCAGCAAATCGCAAGGATCGATCGAAGATTTTATTCAAGAAAGAAAAATACTTCGCAGTCCTGGCCGTCGACAGCGCCCTACCCTAACCAAGTAAACCTTATATATATCCATGTCGGCCTCGGCCGTGCTCCTCCGGTGTGCCTGCCGCGCGCTCCGGCGGCCTTGTTCCTCGATGCCTCATGAGACGATGGTCGTTGGCCCGCGCCGGCTCTACAGCTCCGCCACTGAGCCGCCCAAGGTACGTAACCCATCCCATGGATCTCGCAGGCATTAGATCTTCTTCTTTTTTTATGAAAGCATTAGATCTTCTTTTTACTGTATAATACCCTGAAGGACATCGCCATGGGCTCGAGTCGCTCAGTTTCATGCATGCATATGCATCCGTCTGCAAAATTAATCGGGGATTAGAGAATATTCAGATTTGCGAGATTTCACTGACGGCTCAAGAACACTGCCAAGGGCGAGCGGCAGTCAGAAAGGGCTAGGGTTTTGGGGTTCTAGCTATGGCTTGTAGGTACGTGTATGCGGCTTAGAATGGCAGGCCGGCAGACTAGCGGATCGGATCGGCGGAAGAGGGCCGACGTACGGACGACGCTGGCATCATCGGAGGTGGTCGTCCGGTGTGCGTCGTCGGTGGCAGGGCCGGGGATTTTAACCACCGGCTACAAATGAAGGCGTATGTGGGATGCCACCACGGCCAAATTAAAAGGCGGCACTGTGCCATCGTGTGCGTTTCAAGTGTTGTGTGCCATTGCATAAGAAACAGCTGGGCTGGGTTCATCCCTCAAATTATGACCATTTTTATTATTCTACCTGTAGGGGACTCATGGTAATAATTTAGATCTCCGGAGCTGGGAACATGAAACACCAATGGTGCGGCTACCAAAGAAGGCGACGAAAGAAGGCGTCCTCCTCAAAATCGACGAGATAGACCGTGTCTTGGAGCGACGGGGCGCTATGTTAAATGAAATCCTGGAACTAGTCAAGCGGCGGAACATCATACGTGCCAGGTCGGTACACATCATTATTATATGGTAATGACTTCTTTTCAGCCGGCAGTGCGCCTTTTTTTTGCTAGAATAGGAAAGGAAGTCTGACGGATTTGGTTATTTTTCCAAAAACGGAGCAGCCGTACGGCAGGTCTAATTTACGGCCGGCCGTGCGCTAGCCAAGTCCAATTTGTCCGAAAATGTTATGTATTTCTACTTTTGTTGTCACGCAAACCTTCTTTATGTTAACTAATCATATTATAGAAAATTCATAATATCAAATTAGTAGTATTGGATCAAATAATCTATACGTCATTGATATGCTTCTATATAGATTTGGTCCAATTTAATATAGTATGGCTAAGAATAAAATTTAAAATACTTATAAATGCGTATATGTTTGGACATAGTAGGAAGCAGCAAGCGAACTAGTGTTATACATACTGATCGATTATATATGCATGCATAGTTAATCCTTAATTTCTTTGCAGGTGTTGGCTAGTGTTGTTCGGCGCTTCTACCCTGGGTGCCGCCATTTACGTGAAGCAACATTTCTTTTCTGGAAGTCAAGATCAGGCCGGGGTGACCAAGCCTCCTCCTCTCTCATCATCGGCTTAATACTCCATTTGATTAGAACATTCCCTTTGCGGAAAAGCTAAATTGCCAACTCTTTTTGTGTTGCTACTTAAGTTTCGTCAGACGACTAATTTGTTATTTGCTTATACTGTCCCATGTGCAATTTCGTGCTCGATTACAAATGACTTAACGAGGGAGCCTGTGGGGGTAGGTAAAAGAAATAAGAAATAATAGGTTGGAATTTACCTGCAAAAAAAACGTTGCAATTGATGAGACAGATAATTAAGATCGGGCCACGTGTGATTTGTAAGATGGATACATATTGCAGAGATATTTGGTTTAAGATTTAAAGAACAATGCGTTTTGGATTTAAAACTAGATTTGGACTGTACTAAAATCTAAATGTTTTCCAAAGAATTTTGGATACATTTTTTAACCAAAAACTCACAAGTACAGAAAGCATATTTGCGATGATACTGGCTAATTACCGTGCCGACGATTGGTATTGGTCGGCCTGGGCATTCGGTTTTAACCGACAATTCGGTTCGGTTTTTTGGGATTAAAATATTTTGGTTTTCTAGGATCCAAAAACCGATCGGTGTTGCAAAAAACCAAAAAACGGTTTTTTTGGTTCGGTTTTTCGGTATTACCGAACAACACCGAACTACAAATATCACAGATTCACAGGCAGGGTATTCTTAACATTATAAAGTTACAAACTGACGGATCACAGACTCACAGAGTCCAGGAGACTGACCAGCGCTCAACGGTGCAGTACAAATGTAGAAAGCTCAAATTTTACACCAAACAACATGAACATGGCCTCAAATTTTACAAGTTTGCATCCCAAATCTAATAATAATAAAGTCTTCAAACAAAGCAAAGGGAACATGTAGCCATTGATGATGGATAAATCTAAATAATTTAAAACTCTAGGAATTAACCAGGTGTTCTCTTCAACACTAATATATTTGAACCACGAATCCAGTCATTTACACAAATTAGCCTTTCAACCATTTGTGGTGTGAGCGAGCTTCTGAAGTCATCAAGAACCCGTCCACCGGCACTAAATACCGACTCAGATGCAACTGTGGAGATAGGGACAGCTAAGAGATCACGGGCCATGCGAAACAAAACTGGAAATCTATTTGCATTGTCCTTCCACCACTTTAGAATGTCAAACCCTTTCTTATCATCCTCATTATCTTCCGAGAAGTACTTCTCAAGTTCAGATTTGACTGTCACATTCCGACCACCATTTCTGCTCATTTCTTGATCAATAATAGACCTCATCAACCTTTTGCTCTTTGATGCTTCTGCTGGTTCCTGAGAATCATTAGATGGCTGCACCTTATCAGTTGGAGCATAAATATTTCTGTACTCTTCAAACAATTCACGGAAAGCAGTGTTCACTGTTGCCCACAACTTCTCTCCTATTTCATCACCAAACATCACCATAGTAGCCATCTTTATGTAATTAGAAAGCTTGTACCTTGGATCAACAGCCACACAAAAAAACATAACCAAGTTAAGCAACTGATCCCCTTTATCTTTCTCACCTCTCTTCTCTCTATCAGATCGTCTCTCTCCATATATCTCTCCAAAATACTTATAATACTTAACTAACATTGGTTACTGCCAGCAAGGCCGCTGGTGTCCGCCAGCACAAATGGTTCAGTGCTGGCGGGCCACTTAAGCGTCTGCCAGTATAATGGAGCACTATTTGTGTAGCAGATGCTTAAATGGCCCATATATATCTTTCTTCTCCAGCCATTTCTCCATTCTTACCCAACAGGAGCTCGTGGCTTGGTGGAAAGGGAGAAATACACGGCAGAGGTTTTGTTCTTAATTTCCTTAAAGGAGGTGGATCTCTAAGGTGAATTTATTTCAATCCGCCTCACATTTTTTAAGACTAGCACTAGAGGGAATGTGGGGCGTGCACGTGTATAAAAAGAAGATAAGTCAAACTTGACACATGTCACTAAACATTGACTATGACAAAGAAACAAAATAAACAAGACATATTTAGTCAATAAAAATAAGCAATATATTTCCAAATAATATTTCTAAAATTGTTTGCAAAAAACAATTTTCATAGTGCGTGATTGTTTCACGTCACAAGGTAAGTACTGTAGTAACTCTGAAGGCAATGATATAGCATGAAAATCAGAACAACACTCCACCGATCAAAAATTACATGTACAATAACTAATAAGTCAATGGTAACTATACATAGTCACTATACAGATACTTTCAGAACAAGAACAAATAAACCCAAAATTTTGAGTCATCCCAATGGTACAACAGGTACCAAATACGTAACGCCCAACCTTCTTACATCTACACAATATACTGACCTATCACTTTACAGTAAAGAAATCATATGTTATTTAAAAGAAATTCATTAGCATCAAATTAAATCCAACAGACAAAAAGTCCACCAAATATGATCGAAAGGATAATGGACAACTGACTACTAGTTTCATGTTTGCACGCACCAGCACTGAAGGTTTTAGGGTGTGTTTGGTTCATGCCGTCACCACGCCGAAGCTCGCCACGCCCCAAGTGCGGCATCCTGTGGCTGCTGTTTGCTTGCTGCCGCTGCTTAGGCACGTCACGCACCTGCCGCTGCTAGCTAGTTGATTTTAAGCGCCACAACACGCCTAAGGTATGGCGATCGTTTTCTTCGCCGTAGGTTCGGCGGCGCCGTTGGTTAGGCGTGGCTCGGTGACAGCACCAGCCAAACATACCCTTGCACCTACGGATGTAGGAATAAAACGACTGTTTACACCTTTACATGCACCCTTGATGATAAGTCTGGCAACCACAAATGAAGTCTAGCACCGGCCTTCCCTTTCAGCACGAACAATGATAGAAAAGCCAGCCTACCCAAAATAACCAAACGGACCCTATGCTTCCCTCGGCTACTAAAAATCCGTTACTAAAAGCCCCCACTTTTTCATTGGAACCCTAAATCCTAAGAAGCTCAGATCCACCATAACGGTTGTGATTTGTGAACTAGAGCAAGAAGAGAGCAAAGAGCATAGCCCCCATGGTTTTGTTGCATGCGTGAAACTTAAAAGGAGACTGAAACGACGGACCCGGTTGGGGACCGATTTGACAGAAATTCCGAGTGATTAGATATCAGCAGATGGGAATAGATGAGAACCAGCAGATATCACGTGGATTCTTATCTCGCTGACAGATGGGGCCTACAAGACAGTAGTAGGGAAGAGGGGAAATCATGGCCCAACGAATTGGCCCAAGAACTCCAATTCCAGTGCCTCTTGGCATCCTCGGAACCCCACAGCCCACACGGCCACACACAGATGCCTCATCGCCGCCGCCACCGCCGCCGCCGATGCATCTCACCGGCGGCGCCACCGCGGGCGCTGGAAGACGACGACCTGCTCGCGGATATTCTCCTCCGCCTCCCGCCCCAGCCTTCCACTCTCCCCCGCGCCGCCTCTGTCTGCAGGAGCTGGCGCCGCCTCGTCTCCGACCCCGGCTTCCTCGCCCGCTTCCGCGCCCGTCACCGGAGCCCCCCACTCCTCGGCGTCTTCATGGACTCCTGGGGCCACCCGATTTTTCGCTCTACCATGGACTCTCCCGACGACATCCCGTACCGGCGCTTCCCCCTATGGCAGAACGAGGGTGACAACTGGAGCCTGCTCGGCGTCCGCCATGGCCGCGTCCTCATCTTCAACTACACGCGTCGAGAGTTCCTCGTGTGGGATCCCGCCACCGGCGACCGGCATTGCGTCGCCGCCCCATCGGAGTTCGATGGCAAGGGGAAGTCTGTCTGCAACGGCGCGGTGCTTTGTGCTGCCGGCGAGCAAGGCCACGCGCAGCACAGCGATTGCCACTTGGGCCCCTTCCAGCTGGTCCTGATAGGCATCGGCGAATATGACAGACAAGCATTTGCTTGCGTTTACTCGTCGCAGACCCGAGAATGGGGTAATCTCGTCTCAACAGCTCTTCGATATGTGGATGATAACGCGACCGACCCCAGTACCCTCATTGGGGATTCCCTCTACTGGTTACTTGAGGACATCGAAAGTGGCATACTTGTGTTTGATCTGGGTACACAGAGCCTAGATAGAATTGGCATTCCGCCGGACATGGATACTAATTGCCGCAACTATCAAATCATACTGGCAGAAAGTGGTGGTTTAGGCATTGCTGCTTTGAGAAGCCTTAGCTTCGATATGTGGGAGATGAAAGTTGATAATGATGGTCTTGCTAGTTGGGTGCCGTGGAAGACTGTTAAACTGGAAGATATCACTGGGCTGTCTAGGGACGTCAGAGGGCACATGATAATACATGGGTATGATGAAGAAGATAATGTGATTTTTCTAAGGACGGATCTTGGTTGCTTTGTAGTCGAGCTTGA
Organism: Echinochloa crus-galli; assembly: GCA_900205405.1. Lineage (NCBI taxonomy): Eukaryota > Viridiplantae > Streptophyta > Magnoliopsida > Poales > Poaceae > Echinochloa > Echinochloa crus-galli. Next base: position 834,667 of record OAMR01000176.1, read on the forward strand.
GTCAATGAAGTTCAGGAACCTTGGCAAATGGAATTTCCTCACCACCTGTGCTTATCATCCCTACAGAAGCTTATATACAAGCAAAGGTAGACTCCTCTCTCTATCCAATTATTTTAAGAGATCAGTGAACTCTGATAGGATAGTAGAATACCTTAACAGCCCTACTGAATACTGATGTGTTAGCTTACAGCTTAAACATAGATTTCATCTGTCTTCTCTCCTTGTTAGATCAATCAACTTATGGCTGTGCTCTTTGATATCCCAGAACTCTGGGTATGTTTATTGCTAGAAGATTTTAACCCATTTATCCACCAATGCAAAATGAATCTGTTATGAGAGTTGGCAAACTTTGTTCAATGAAAGATGAAAATAGACGTGAAGATAATTTACTTCTGTTTAAACATCTTGTAGTGGTTCATCTCTGAAGCTCTAGTTAGCGGTAAGGGTTGATGCTCTTCTCGATCTATTAGTTATGAAAGACTCATTCCTATGTTGCATATGTGAATTTACCCAAAAAAACATCCTCAGATATATGTGTTATTTTATTCTGTTCTGTAAATTATCGAACTGTTCAATCACACCACTTGAACTGAAGTAGGACACAGTGGAGTTGTTTAATTTTCTGTTTCGTTTTCTCAGTTACAAGAACAATAACTTTTGTAGTTTGTGCCCACTAAGATTTTGCTGAGTTGGTTATGCTTGTGACTAGTTAGAATTTTGGATGCTTAATTTATTTTGTAGATGGTCCTGTAGTGCTATATCAGTTACGTCACATCCTTAGTGATTACTAAGCAAAATAGAAAAAAGATCATGCTGGAATCTTATGTCTTCCATTCGTTGGCAGGATTCCCCCTAGACTATCAAATGGTTTGGAATGACTGCATTGCAGCTTTCAAAGAAAAAAAGTTAATCCTGCAGGAGGTCTTAAAGAATGCAGATTGTAAGATTTCATTAACTGCTGACATGAATGAAACTACGGGATACATGTGTGTCACATGCCACTTTATCAACGCTGATTGGAAAATGCAAAAGAAGATAATAAAGTTCTTGGTTGTAGAGGCACCACATAATGGTGTGGCAATTTTCAATGCTATTCTCAGATGCATTCAGGATTGGAATATTGAAAAGAAAATATTTGGGATTACAGTAGGTAATTCTGCAGCTGATGAAACAATGGTGCGCATGCTGAAACAGAACTTAGTTCTGAAGAAGGTTCTACCTGTTGAAGGGAAGTTTCTGCACAACCAATGTGCATCACATATAATAAATCTCATAGTTAGTGATGGGCTAAAGTTTGTAGATTCAACTGTGAACAAGATACGTGAGAGTGTCAAGTACATTCAATCATCAAAATCCCGAGAACAAATCTTTGAGAAAATTGTTGTGCAAGAAGACATTTCTTATCATGAGTGGCCATGTTTGGATATGCCCACACGTTGGAACTCAACATATCGGTTGCTTGAGATGGCTCTGACGTTGAAAAAGGCATTTGATTCATTGGCATTGCAGGATGCAAATTACAAACATGCACCCTCTTTTGAAGAGTGGGAAAGGTTGGGAGTAGTGTATAGATTGCTGGATGTTTGCTATGATGCCACCATGGTAATTTCCTGCTCGTCGTGCCCTACATCCAACCTCTATTTTCATGAGATATGGAAAGTCAAGTTAACCTTGGATGGAGAAGCTTCTGGAGTGGATAGTGGTGTTCGAAAGTTGATAAAAGGGATGAAAAGGAAGTTTAATGAATATTGGAAAAAGTCGTACATATCACTATCCATCCCTATTGTTTTGGATCCAAGGTTTAAGTACATGTTTATTGAGTTCCGTTTCAAGCAAGTCTTTGAAGCTGATGCACGCAAAAGTCTTCGAAGAGTGCAGAAAGTATTAAGAGAGCTGTATGATGAATACTCTTCTGAGATGAATGATTGTAATGTTGACTGCACAGAACATGAAAGCGACCAGGAGATGTCTTTGGAAGATAATGGACCATTCACTGACTGGATTCAGTATCTAAGTAGCAATGTGGAAGTGTTAACAGAACTAGATAGATACTTAAATGATAGACCAATTGACCTATCTGAGGACTTTGATATATTAAATTGGTGGATGGTTTACTCACCTGTTTATCCTACACTTGCTCGCATAGCACGGGATGTGCTGGCGGTGCCTGCATGTACAGTTGCATCGGAGTCGGTTTTCAATACAGGAGAGAGGGTTATTGGTGACTCCCATAGTAGATTGACTATAGAGACTGTTGAGTCACTCATTTGCCTGCGGGATTGGTGTGAAGACTCGGGTAAATACTGTATTTATCTTATACATGATTTTGTTTCTTGCTCTCATCTCAATTTGCTACCACTGATTTATCTTTATTTTTCAATTGTAAACTAGGTTATCACCCAAGCATGAGATTGGCCACTGATTTCAGCGACCTTTTGTTTTGTAGCCGGTTTTGGTGACCTTGATGACCTTTGAATGTGACACTATCTCTAGACTACGGTAAAACCTAATTTACTTCTGTTCTACAACATACTATGGAATAGCTCTGTTGATGTATTTCTACCTCTTAACGGATAGTAGTTGCCCAAAAATGCTCCTCTGAAACAGATTACTGATCGTACCCCAACACATGAACACACAACAGTAGATGTGACTAGCCAAAAGTCAATGAGCTATTGAAAGGAAAGCAGGAAGCAATGCCATGTTTTTTGTTGCATAATTACTGATTCTGTAAAACAAATCAAAATAACCTGGATTGGATACCTATAGAGCAGACTTAGCTAGCTCAAACATATTTTAACTCTGTCATTTGTAATAATTTTAACAATGCTTACATCTGAACAGAAAAATGACCTTGGGCTGTTCTCATATGAATGAGAAACCAAGTTCCATATATCATGTTCCTAGGCGAATTCAAAATTAAAAGGGACACTCTATTTGTGCTCTATAGACTAGCTTATTACCATTTTTGTGTCCACTTGCATGGTATTACTGTGGAGCGGTCATCAGACAAGTGTACGTAACATTGTTGATTCTACAATATCAATCGACATTGTGTGGCAACAATCTAGGTCACCTGAGTGAAGACCTGGTCTCGCTTGGACGAGGAATTGAATATTTGTATTGCATCGCTGTATGATGCGAGGAACAAACACAATGCCACTTTAAGTTGTTTTTGGACAGGTCCGATTGATTAATTTAATGCTGGTGTATTTTGCATCTTAAGAGTCCTGAACTTACAGGATGCAGGTGTATTTTTTGTGTTCGGAATGTACTTATGTTTCAGGGGCAGCCGTTAGTTTGTTAATGTTGGTTCTTTTGATTCAATCGTGTTAGAATGTGTCGCTTTGACCAATTGTTTGACTTCTGTGACTTGTGTTGCACTGTTCATGCATATTGGCTCCTCCCGTACTCTCTTCCAATGCTCTCTTCCAATGTTTGTTGGCATGTCTCAAACCATGTTAAGATGTTGCCAAACTAGCACGTGGCTGGTAGTATGTTGACTCAACTGCAGCTGAGACTCGCCTGCTAGGCTCAGGGGGGAATACAGGAACCAAACTAGTAATTCTTTTACTACCTGCCACTTTATCAACGCTGATTGGAAAATGCAAAAGAAGATAATAAAGTTCTTGGTTGTAGAGGCACCACATAATGGTGTGGCAATTTTCAATGCTATTCTCAGATGCATTCAGGATTGGAATATTGAAAAGAAAATATTTGGGATTACAGTAGGTAATTCTGCAGCTGATGAAACAATGGCTGTCTCTTATACACATCTAGATGTGTATAAGAGACAGCAAGTGTTCT
>OAMR01000176.1:849069-871090 GCA_900205405.1 Echinochloa crus-galli
TTAGAAAATAATATGTTCATGACTTTAAAAGATAAAGCTCATCATTACGAACGCATGACCACAAGAATCACTTTAATCAAATATACGAGAAAAAAATAGTAATAATTTGAAGATCCAATTATTTATACCAATTATTGACTTATGAAAGGTGTCATGGTGATGGATCAACCCATTCCATTTCACAAAATAAAAAGATGATGTATCATATTATTTCTCAAACCAAACTCCCACTTATGGCTCAAGGAAAACCAATAACACTGAAGGAAAAAACCTAAACCCGGAAAGACAACCGAGGTAGTGCTATGAACGAGCCTAAAATTCTTAGTATATGGATTCAAAATGGGCACGCCATTTGTAAAGAACGCTGATCAGGTCTAACGAGTATAAAAAAAATACCACAACTCATCATGGTGCAGACTGATTTTCTAAGCAGGAAAAACTTGATATTGATTTTTTTTTTAGAATTACACAGTACAACGCAGACGCTCACACACGCACGCACACTTACCCCTATAAATACACGTACGCAAACCCTATCCCTATGAGCACCTCCGAAGGACTGAGCACCCGGCAGATCTGGAGATTCCCGAAGTCACCATTGCACCTTGAAATTGAAATTGATTAACTTCTACGGTTTGAGAAAGTAAAGATGGGACAGATTCGTGGGCCTCAATCAAAGCTGAACGTGGAACGTGTGGCGTCGAATGTACTGCATAGTTCATGGGCTAGCAGCGGGGCCGACAGGAAGATTTGAAGGGCCCAACGTAGCAAGTTTGTTCTCCACACTGGGGCCCATTTGCTTGTGCATCCAAAATAAATTCCTCCAGAATACTCGAATCAAATCCTCAACAAAAAAAATAATAATACTCGAATCAGGACACCGCTGCCATGGCTCACAATCGTCGCCGCCGGCGCCGCCTCCAGCGGTCGCTCTTGGCACAACTGGCGCCGCCGCCAGCGCCTCCAGCGGCGCTGGAAGACGAGAACCTCCTCGGCGAGATCCTCCTCCGCCTCCCGCCACAGCCCTCCTCCCTCCCTCGCGCCGCCGCCGTCTGCCGTCTCTGGAACCGCCTCGTCTCCGACGCCGGCTTCTTCAGCCGCTTCCGCGCCCACCACCGGAAACCGCCCCTCCTCGGCGTCTTCATCGACACCTTAATGTATCCCGAGTTCTACCCCATCTCGGGCCCTCCGGATGCCATCCCGCCCGAGCGCTTCAGCCTGGCCACATGCCTTGGCGACGAGGAAGACGGTGTTTGGCAGTGGGAGCTACACGGCTGTCGCGACGGCCTAGTCCTTTTCTACAACAACAGGAACGCGTTCATGGTATGGGACCCAGCCTCCGGCGACTGCAGCTATGTGGCAATCCCGGCGGATTTCAGTGCCAAGGTGGCAACCATCTGCAGCGGCGCGGTGCTCGGATCTGCCGGCGGGGATGGCAGCTCTAGCCACTTCCAGGTTGTGCTTATAGGCTCTAGCAACGACCAAACGCGAGGATATGCCTCCTACTCGTCGGTGACCGGCATGTGGGGTGATCTCATATGTATGACGGTGGATGAAATGTATGTGAGCAGCACCAGCATCCTTGTCGCGGATTCCCTCTACTGGTTGATGGACGATGACATGGACAGCGGCATAATTAAGTTGGATTTGGCCACACAGAGCCTAGCTGTGATTGACATGCCACCTGATATTCATAATCTTTACGACTTCATGTGTACATGTCGTCTCATAGTGGCAGAGGGTGGCGGTGTTGGCCTTGTTGTTTTGACACACTTCAGCTTGGACATGTGGGGAAGGGAGGTCAGTAGTGATGGTATTGCCAGATGGAACCTGTGGAAGTCTGTTAGTTTGGAAGAGATCACTGGGGGCTTGTCAAAGAAAGCGAGAGGGGACGTGATAATCAATGGGTATGATGAAGATGGTAATATGATTTTTCTGAGGACCAACATTGGTTGCTTCATGGTCCAACTCGAGTCAATGCAGTTCAAGAACCTTGGTAAAAGCGGATTCATGGCCTTGGCCTTTCATCCCTACAGAAGTTTTTGTACAAGTCAAGGTAGTTTCCTGTTCCTGATCCAGTTCTATCCTCTCTATTAGATCAATGAACTTATGGTTGTGTACTTTGTTATTGCTGAACTATGATCGTCTTCGTAGATGTTTCAGATACTTGATAAACATTATGTAATGAGAAAATGAAAATAGATTTAGAGTTTACTTTTTTTTGTACATTATGCATTCATTCTACGCCATGAACAATTTATGCTTAAATATCTTGCGCTGTTCTATTCTGAAACTTTAGTTGACAGCAGTAGCAGCTGCTCTGTCAGCATTGAGAAATGTGAATCAGTTTGATGTGGACTAATTCTTTCACTGTTCAGAACTATCATGTGGTTTTGTACCCTGTGCAAATAATGACTGTTGAATCACAGTTCTTCAATCAATAGAGATAACACACAGCAGGATTTTTATTTCATTCAGTTTTCTCTCTTTTTTCAGTTACTTGAACAGTATATTTTTTCTAGTTAGTGTACACTAGGATCTTTGTGGGTTGGGTTTTGTTTTTAGCACACGATAGGATTCTAGTGCTCAATTTGGAAGCTAGAAGCTGCATCACATCCTTAGGAATTACTACGCTAACTAGTACAAAAATTGAAGTTGATATACGTCTTTTATTGCTTGACAGGATTGGTCCTAGATAATGAAACTCCTGACAATGATGACAGTAAGGATGGTAATAGCAATGCTGATCCTGATCGTGCTGTTTTTAATAACTGGAGCTTTGATCCCAAGGTTTCTCGACAAGAGCTGATGCGGATGTTTGCATTGCACAAGATTCCATTCAACCTTGTGGAATCTGATGCCTTCAAGAGGTTTGTTGCGAGTCTAAACCCATCATTTCGAATGGTTTGCCAATCAAATATAAGGGATGATTGCATTGGAATTTTTGAAGAGCAAAAGTTGATCCTACGTGAGGCCTTGAGAAGTGCAGATTGTAGGATTTCATTGGCCACTGACACATGGACCTTGAATGAAACTTTGGGATACATGTCTGTCACATGCCACTTTATCAATGCTGATTGGAAGGTGGAGAAGAGGATAATCCAGTTCTTTCCTGTGGAGATACCACATAATGGTGCAGAAATCTTTATTGCTGTTCTGAAATGCATTGAGGATTGGAATATTGAAGGAAATTTATATGGGATTACACTAGTAAATTCTGCTGCTAATGATACAATGGCTGACATCTTGAAGCGCAATTTGGTGCACAAGAAGATTCTACCTGTGGAAGGAAAGTTGTTGCACAACCATTGTGCAACACACATAATAAATCTCATAGTAAATGATGGGCTGAAGTTCCTTGATTCTGTTGTGGACAAGATACGTGAAAGTGCCAAGTATATCCAATCATCTTATACCCACAAGCAAAAGTTTGAGGAATTTATCGTACAAATAGGCATTTCAGGTGACCAGAGACCCTCACTGGATATCCCCACCTGTTGGAACTCAACTTATCTGATGCTTGAGACGGCTTTGAAGTTTAGGAGAGCATACGATATATTGGCGTTGCAGGATGCAGATTACACATATGCACCCTCTTGTGAGGATTGGGAACGGGTAGAAATAGTATGTGGACTGTTGAAGGTATGCTATGAGGCCACTATGGTATTTTCTTGCTCATCATGCCCTACCTCTAACCTCTATTTTCATGAGATTTGGAAAATTAAATTAACCTTGGATGGAGTAGCTTCTGAGACAGATAATGGTATTCAAGTGATGGTCAAAAGGATGAAAAAAGAGTTCAAGAAATATTGGCTAAAGTCGTACATATCACTATCCATCCCTGTTGTTTTGGATCCAAGGTTCAAATACATGTTTGTGGAATTTCGTCTCAAGCAGTCCTTTGGTGCTGATGTGAACAAACGTCTTGAGAGGGTGCACCAAGTATTAAGTGGGCTCTTTGATGAATACTCATCTCAGTTCAATAATTCCAATGATTTTTCCACACAAGATGGAGGAGCCCACCAGCTGGCTGTGGTAGATAATGGCCCATTTGCTGACTGGTATCAGCATCTTGGTCGCAATTTGAAAAGTCAAGGGTCCACTGAATTAGATAGATACTTGTCTGAAGAACCAGTTCATCTACCCGAGGATTTTGATATATTAAAGTGGTGGATGGTTTACTCATCCATGTATCCTACTCTTGCTCGAGTAGCGCGGGATGTGTTGGCAGTGCCGGCATCTACCGTTTCATCAAAATCAGCTTTCAATACAGGAGAGAGAGTTATCAGTGACTCCTACAGTAGATTGCCAAAGGAAACTGTTGAGGCACTCATAGGTGTGCAGGATTGGTATTGTGCATCTGGTATGCTGTTTGCCTACATATTTTGGCTTCTTGCTTTTTCCTGGACTTCCCCAAAACTAATTACTCTTTTAATTTTCTACTGTTAAATAGGTTCTCATCGGACCATGAGCTCAATCACTGATCTCAGTGACCTTGATGACCTTCCCATGTGACACACCGTGTGTGAAATTCTTGACCTAAAGGTAGAAGCTTACTTTTGCAATACAGCATGTTTACTGTTCCCAATTCATGTTTTGTCGATATTGGTCAATTAATTTCTTAAGTGGTACTGCATGAAGTCTGCATGTGACATCGTTACTGAAGTCTGCATGAACTGAGCAGTAGTTCGGTTGGTTAGTTTTTCTAGCTCAGAACACAGTTAAGGTTTCAAACCTTGAGCTCATCAATTTGTGTGTACCTCATAATTTGAGATTTTATTTCAACAACAAACTAGAATGCTTGGTAGGAGTCCCTCCCTGTGGTTAAGAGAAATAATGTTATGGAGGCTGCAGTTTTGTTTTGGACTGGGTTTTTGCCAGGGGCTAATAAGTGAATGCTTTTGGTCTGTGGTAATGGAAAAAAGTTATGGTATAATGTGAAGCTGCTTATAATACAGTTTGTTTTGGTACAATAGTCATTCTAAACTCTATCTTTATTTGTTTTGGACTGAACAGTATCATTTACAGAAGATGAATCACTTGGGAATTTGTGTGTTTGAGCCTGAAATCCCAAATCCCAGAAGCCAAAACCCTGCTTGGTGCTTCTAAAAGGACATGGATAATTTCAAGTCATTTAGATTGATAGTGTGATTCTTCCATTTCTAAAATTTTATGCCGCAAATTGAGGCCACATGCCTTTGTTTCCTATTCCATGTGCCTTCGTATGCCCTAGATATATGCAAAGTATAATTTGTATTATGATGTGATAAGCTAAGACAAGATGGTTAACACATATATTTCCATGATGGGCCGACAAATTTTAATTTACTATCTGTTTCAAATTATAGTTCGTTTTGGCTTTAGTAGATACATAGTTTTATGTATCTTGATATACAAACATAGTGTATATCTAGATGCATAGTAAACATCTAGAATAAGCAAAATGAATTATAATTTGGAACTAAATGGAGTAGATGCTACTGACATGGCTGACCAAACATAATGCTACATTAGTGTGTAAACTTAGGAAGCCCATATAATGGCTAAAGGAAGCATAATCTTGGCTTTGATGAGGTAGTCAAATTGTTTGTCTTCTCTAAGAACTAGCAGAGGCACATGTGCGCACGCACATGTTTATAAACAATTAAATATTTCTATATTAACACAAGCACTCCAATGTAACTTGTTTGGTGCTTATACCTACTTGAAAGTATGAACATTTTAGACACAATTTGGAATTAAAATATACTGCCTTGTAAAATCATATAGCTAGCAAAATAATTAAAATTGAACCATGAACCATCCATTTTTCGTGGTCTTTATTTAATAAAAAGAGTATAATACTAAGTTATTTATACACAAAGTTTCATCCATCTAACTTGTAAAATAAGTAGAGGAATCAATTGGACGTGATAAACACATAAAAAAAATTCATAATTATGACATGGCATGAATTATGAAGAAAAGCACCAACCAATTCTTGAAGAATTTAGTATTGCTGATTTTTTAGCCTTGTAAACGGATTTGACCCGCAAACAAAAATATAGAGATCGAACAATAGTACCAGGACAAAATTAGAAGAATATAGGATGTGGCAGAAAATTTAAGAGGAAATAACTTACTTGCATTTAAATGAGTTGCACATTTCTTGCTTACAGAACAGAAGCAGCCGCTTCCTAGCTGATTAGTGCCTCAAGCCACAATGCTCCACTGTGTTATGTCCGCTATCTATGTCACTTTACCATCTGCATCCATAACTTTTTTTTTGATGAAACAGGAGGGTTGCCCCTACTGATTATATATTATAAATTTAAATAGCTTGTCTTACAACTTAAGCCGGTCAAAGCTAACAAAGAAGATGAAAAAGATTACAACAACGCTTGCACCCATTGTTCAATCAAGAGGGAAAGGCTGGATCTTGCACGCAGGATAACCCAGGCAAGTTCTTGTTTGAAGAAAGCTCTACAAGATTGTAGGCTTGGTTGCAGGCCCCTGAAGATCAAGTCATTTCTAGCCATCCATATAGCCCACCATATACCGATTAGAATTTCCATCGCGAAAGGAACTCCAAGTTGTTGTTTGGATGCTGCCAGAGTGTCTTCAAAGCCAAGATGTGGCTGGAGCTGTAAACCAAAAGAAGTCCAGATCTGAACAGCAAAAGGACAGGAGATGAAGAGATGCTCCACGGTTTCTTCCAATGAGGAATTACAAAGGACACAAACATATGATTGTAAGATCATGTTACGACGTCTTAGGAGGCTTCTTGTGCTTAGCCTGTCTTTTAAGAGTAACCAAAAGAACACCTTATGTTTTGGTTGACAGCATGTTTTCCAAATGAGGTTGAATAGTTCATGATGAGGAGCATGACCAGTGAGCTGCCTGTAAGCTTTTGAAGATGAGAAAATTGGGGAACCCCAAATGTAAACCCATATGTCATGACTGTTCTCCAAATTGATGCTGTCCAAATGCTGTAGCAGAGGCTGTAGTTGGTCATAGGCCTGTGCAGACAAGGGCAAATGAAAGAGCTCGTCCAAGGAAGTTGATTGAAGTGCTGCATATACAGTAATGTTGATATCTTTAGCAAAAGAAAACAGCTCTGGAAATTCCATGCTTGGCACTTGTCCATTCCACGAATCTGTCCACATTGCACAGCTTAATCCATCCCTAATGTTAACACTGGCAAGCCCTTTGAATTTGTCCAGCAGACTAATGATGTCCTTCCACCAAAAGGATCCCCTAACCATCTGACCAGGCAGCTGTCCATTACTGTAATACCTTTCTCATACTAAATGTACCCAGGGTAGGTCATGTTTGTTGAAAAATTTGTGTAGCTGCTTAATCAGGAGTGCCTCATTTTGTGTTTGCAAGTTTAAGACCCCCAATCCTCCTTCTGATTTGGGCAGGCATACCATCTCCCAAGCAGCCTTTGGAGGTTTCTTAGCATTGGCCTCTGCTCCACGCCACAGACAATGTTTTCGAAATTTGTCCACCTGTGCAATTACTGTCTTGTGTAGCTTGAATGTACACATATAGAAGATTGGCAAGGCTGAGAAGATGGAGTTGGTAAGTTCTAATCTCCCAGATTGAGATAAGAAGGAAGAAATGGATCCCAATCTTCTTTCACAACGTGAAACCATCGGCCAAAAGTCAGCAACACTCGGTTTATATACACTCAGTGGCAAGCCGAGATAAGTGAATGGCAAGGCACCCAGTGAACAACCAAAAGCTTGAGCTAGCACATCTGCTCTGTCTTCTTGGACATTGATAGGCACCAGCATGGATTTAGCAAAATTAACTTTGAGACCAGTTATAGCTCCAAAAGTAGCCAGGATGTCTTTGAAGGTCTGTAATTGATTGAGGCAACCTTCCATTATTATCAAGGTGTCATCAGCATATTGTAGAATGGGGAAATCTTGCGAGTAAATCAGAGGTATAGGAAGGGATAAATGTCCTTGGAGCCTCTTTTGATTTATCAGAGTTTGTAGCAGGTCAGCTGCTAGAACAAATAATAGGGGAGACAAAGGGTCTCCTTGCCTCACTCCCCTTCTACAGTGAAAGGTTTTGCCCGGGACCCCATTTAGAAGAACAGCTGAGGTGCCTTATGAGAAGATTGTTTCCATCCCGTCCAGCCAATGGAAATCAAAAGCAGATCTAGGGGCATCCACTTTGGGGATCAGAGTTATAAAGGAGCCATTGATACTTTGCAGACATACAGAGCCTTCTTGAAAAGCTAGACAAAGATCATAGAAGTCTTGCTTTATAATGTGCCAGCATCTCTTCACAAAATCAGTGTTGAAACCATCAGGCCCTGGAGATTTGTCAGACGAGAGATTCTTTACCACCAAGTCTATTTCATCAGTTGTGAAGGGCAACTCTAGGATATCCAGATTAGGTACTTGTTCAAGTATTTGAGACAGGTCAATAGGTGGGTTTTGGAATTCAGAGATGCCTAGTCGTTGTTTATAAGCTTCCCATAGGATCAGAGCTTTCTCATGATGATTAGAACAAGACACACATGCATCATTATCAAGTGTACATATACTATTTTTCCTTTGCCTGACAGTCGCGTTAGCATGGAAGAACTTGGTACCTGCATCACCACATTTCACCCATCTAACAGTACCCCTTTGTTTCCAATATGTTCTTTGCTGTCTCATAAGACTTCTCAATTTATCTTCAAGAATCACTTTGAAATTCCACTCTTGTAGTGTTAGGTCTCTGATTTCACTGATTATTTCCATGAAGTGAAGGATGATTTTGACATTTGCAATATTTTCTTTTAAAACTGAAAGTTGAGCACTCCAGGCTTTGAGTACTCTTCTTAAATTTTTAAATTTCTGTGTGAGCCTCTTAGCCTTGTCATTTTCGTTAATGGGGACACTCCAGCCATGTTGGACCACATTCAGGAAGTCATCATGTTCAAGCCAGTAGTTTTCAAAATGAAAGATAGAGCACCTTGGGATATCTGTCCCCACAGAAACAATATAAGGTACATGATCAGAAGTTTCCATCACTAAGGGAGAAGCTTTGCAGTTGGGGTACTTTAATGTCCAAGAAGGTGAGGTGAAAAACCAGTCAAGTCTCTCCAGGAGAGGTTGAAATTGTTTATTTGTCCAAGTGAAGGATCTACCATGAAGAGGGATTTCTACTAAACCCAAGGAGCTAATTGCTTCATTGAAGAGAAACATCTCTGCCAAATCTCCCCCCGGTCTACTTCTATTTTCTGGACTTCTCATCAGATTAAAATCCCCCAAAAGCAGCCAGTCAAAGTCTTCTGGCATTTGAATGTGCTTGAGCCAGTCTGCAAATGCTATTTTTCCTACTGGAGTGCAGGGGTCATATACATTAGTGAGGATGAATTCAGCGCCATTTAATTTTGATTCAAAAAGAACTGAAATGGCATATTCATTACTGAAAACTAATTGCCCCTCAAAGGCTGTAGACTTCCACATGGTCAGGATTCCCTGAGGGGAGGAAAGCAAATTTATCAAAGGTTGGTGTACTGAACTTGTGCAGAAACTGGAGGTCAATGATTCCTTGTTTTGTTTCTTGTAGGCATACAATGTCACAACTTCCTTCCTGGATTTTATCTCTGATCGAGTTCCACTTTTTATCAGAATTGAGACCCCTAACATTCCAGCACATTATCTTCCATTCTTTGCAATGTGTTGTGAAATCCATAAGAAAAACCATAAATAGTGTCAAAACTGTATAACATGATCACCATGCATACTATAAAGCAAACTGATAGGGGGGACATGATTGTTCAGTATGAAACATTCATCAGAGTTTGTGCCATTATTACAGGCCAACAAAAGTAAAAAGAAACTGACAGGCAAAATGCAGTAAAGATAGCAGCAAGTGCAGCCTTCACTGTTTCTTTGGTTTCTTTTGGGGGGGGGGGGCTTCTTATCATCATTCTTGTCTTGTTGCTTTTTCTTGATGATTGCCTTCTTGCCACCAGAGATAGAAGGCTTTTTGTTTTTCTTGAGCAGAGCTTCAGAGGTAAGTTTCTCAGGTTCTATATTGCAAAAGCTGGTACCCAAATTTTTGATTATGGAAGGAGAAATAGAGGGAAGATCAGTGTTACAGCCCACACAATGTTTGTCAGTGCAATTAACAGACCTGAAGCCTTTTTTTAGCTTTTTCATCCTGCTGCTCCTCCTAAGCTCCAGATCTTCTTCAGATATGGGCAATTTTCCAACTTGAGATAAGTGTTGCTTGGACCAGGGACCAGTGCTAGGTGAAACATTCTGCAGATGTGCTAAAGGACTAGAGAAACCCTCTGTTTGATCATCAATTATTTGTTTGCCTTTGTCAATTGCTTCTAAATTTTTTGCCACTACCACATCAGTACTGTTTACATCATTTGCTTCTGTACTGACAATTGTCGTCCCAGGTTCTTCTTCATCAGAATCCATGCAAGGTTCCAGATGCTCAAAGGAGATTGGCCCCACCATACATGGCAGCTGATTTTTCACAGGGCACTTGTTAGGGAGGTAGTAACAAATGTGATCCTGATTATTAGGAGCTAGCATGGGGAGAGCTGCAGACATTAGAAAACTTTTGGCCCATTCAAAGTGAGCAGGGTTAAGCAGCATGGTCGTGAAGAAGGCACTCCATGTTTCAGGAACAGAGCAACAAGCTGGTCCTACTCCAGGGGCAAAGTGTTTAGCCCAAAGTCTCACTGCTTCAGAATTGCTGGGCGACATCAGAGGGGATTTTTTTAGGAGATAATCAGCAAATACTGGATCTCTATCAGGCACAGGTTCAGTAGAGACAAATCCCAGTTGCATATGCAGGAGATGCTCAGGCTCCTCCATCTGAATATCCCCCTGAACTTGCATGTTCTGATCATCCTGGCCCATTAATTGATCCACTTGTATTTCATCTGGGTTGATCTGCAGAAGGACTCCATCTTGGTGAGGAATAAATATATCCACCTCAGCAGGCTCATTCAGATCAGGAATGACTTGATTTTCATCAGGATTATCAGAGCTGCTGCTGCTGACTTCAATTATCTGTTGTGGTATTTCATCCTCAATGACCATGTGATCATTAGCTCCTTCAGGTTGTATAACCTCTCCATCTAAGTTCCCAATGACAGGCAGGCCTAGCACTAACTGAATATCTTCCTGGGCCTGCTGTATAGGTTCAGCTGGGTTTCCATTGACTGGGCCTGCAGCATTGAGTTCCTGCCCGGCGATGTTGGGCTCTTGGGCAACAGCATTGGGCCCAGCCCCATCTGGAGCCTATGGCCAAAGATCCCAGGCATCTGGCTGCTCATTTGCCATATTTTCAGGTGGGGGAATTGGGGCATGACCAGGTTGACCATATCCAAAAAAATCATATTCCAGGGGGTTAACATCATCAGGGTCATGTGGTGGGAAGTCTTCATCCTGAGGAAGGGCACCAAGCAATCTAGTCTGTAGGATTTCACATTGTGCCGGCCAAGATTCACTGTTGTGTTCATCCCCATCTGAACATACAATAAACCAAGGGATGTCTACCAAGGAGCCCACCCTGACTTTAACTGTGATTCTGGCTAAATTCGCCAGGTCTGCTCCCCAGGTTATTACATCAGCAAAAGCAGCGAAAGCCCGGTCCACATTTTTCTGAGTCCAATAATCAGCAAAAGCCAAACCTCATGATTCATTGATGCTGCCCTATTATTCCAACCCCTGTTATGCTCGACAAAGGAAATAGTATAATTGCCAAACACGTGTGGACTGTTATGAATGAGCCTATCTCGGTCATATAGCAGGTTGAAACGGACGTAGGCTTGACCATAAGGGCATGGTTGGATCGAACGAAATCCGACACACT
The DNA here is from genome assembly GCA_900205405.1 of Echinochloa crus-galli. Classification (NCBI taxonomy): domain Eukaryota; kingdom Viridiplantae; phylum Streptophyta; class Magnoliopsida; order Poales; family Poaceae; genus Echinochloa; species Echinochloa crus-galli. The sequence goes on from OAMR01000176.1 coordinate 860,896, forward strand.
GGTCCTTAGTGAGAAAGTCATCAAGGAGATTTCGGATGCCAGAAAAAGCTACCTGGAACTGAGGCAGGGGTTCGATTGTAGCAATAGCCAGGTCCTCATTGCGACGTTCTGGCCGTCCAAGGATGGCGCAGGTCATCGGCCGTCGCCCAGGCACCATAACCCTCTGAAATCCCCTCGAGATGAACGGAGCCGGATCAACGAAGCGGTAGGCCATCTCCGACTCGCTGGTGACTGTAGCAGGAAGGGGGGTTTCCTCTTCCGCGCCCGGAGGCCTCAAGTTGAGGTCCAAATCAAGGCGCAGCGAGTGCTTCTGAGTGGACTGGGTTTGCGGCGGGGGCTGGGTGGTGAAGGTGCTGCAAGGAGGCCTCGAAAGCGGTTGGTCGGGAGAGAGACGCAGGCCACAGTATGGAAGTTGAAGAAGCCGGCTTGCCAAAGAGGCGCTCTGTCATATGCCCAAAGGAAGGGAAAAAACAGGGTCCACTGTTCCCGGGTCCATTTGTCATCCGTTGAGGCTGAGAAAACCAACGTGCAATCGAAGACTGCTGCCCCTCCTCTTGGAAAGAAACCGACCGAAAGTTCCCTGCCTTAACCAGGCCCAGAAATCGAGGCAGAAAACGGCACAAGGAGGCGATATGGCCCGTCCTAAAACAGGCAGTGCATCTGATCCTCTTTGTGCAACTGGGCCTTCGATGATTGAAGGAAAGGCATCTTGAGCATTGTCCCCTGCCCACTAAGTCCGTAGATGATGACGGTCCCGGGTTAGACGGCCCATTGGGTGTGACTTTAGTCGGCCTTGCAGGCATATACATTTGGCCCAAAGGTACGACATTGGCCCCTGAAAGAATACCGAACTTCACCACTTCCGCGAAGGACGCCTTGCCATTTGAATTTGGATTTTGAACTCTGCTTGATGACAATTGATGGCCCTGAAAAGTAGCTTCCGAAGATCTCGCCGTGTTCATGGCATGACGGGTCTGCAGATCCTGATCAGAAAGATTTTTGAAATTGAGTCGTGAGAAAACCAAAGCCCGGTGAACAGGATTGTTAGTATTAGCTGATTGCTGCTTGGCCTTCCTGGAGGATTTTTCAACCCATTGATATACTGGACCTTGGTCTGAAATGCCAGATTTTCGAGCACTAGAGACCCCATTTTCATTCCAGATATGGAAGAAAACCTTGAAATTGGCACATGAAAAAACCTTGAGATCATAAATTGCCAGGCCTACATCTTTAGAAAAACCGAAAACTTGAACAATTGGGGTTCAATTTCCACCACTGAGAAATCCGAGGCATGACCGCCAAGCACGGCATGCAGAATCGAACCCACTGTTTCCTCATGGAGACGTAGTCTTGATCGGCTAAACACCGCAATGAGCCAGAAGCTGGAATGATCATCCGGCGAGGAGGAGGTCACCGGAACACCGAAAAGAGATCGTACCTTGGCAGCAAACACAACTCCCTGCTCTGGATCACAGAGAGAGGGCTCCATGGTTGAAGAGGAAGCCGAGACCATGGTTGATCACGCACAGGCACAGCAGCTGATGTGCACGATTGGGGCGATCAAAGTCGACGAAGAGAGGAGGCTACGGAGGAGCGCCGCTGAGTTCGCCATCGCCCTCTTGCATCCATAACTTGCATCTGCTTATCAACAAGATACATTTTTGTTTAAAAATTACCTGCTGCATTAGTCAAATGTTGATCAATATTGGCACCAAAGCTAGTGAGTGAGAAGTGAGAATTGAAATACCGAATATTTTTTCTACAGTACAAGTCATTTTTGTCAGTCGGGCTGCTAAACAATTCCCTGACTTCGGGGATGAATATAATTCTTCCCTTCCTACAACAGAACACATGGTGTGTACTTGACAGGTCCTTATATACAAAGTCATATGGGTCGTGTATGATGATACAAACTTACAGGTCTCTAAATGTCTTGTATCGTATATCTATATTAAAAAAATTGGGTTAAATTACAAACTATGTCCACATATAAATGAATAAAACTGAAATATAAAGCTAGTTGAAGTGACCTCTGTTATCATACACCCTAGCTTCCTCATCTTCGTAGATATCTGCAGGTATGCATTGTTCGGGCTCATTGCAATCCAAACCCTCCTCTAAAAATATTAGGCGTGATATATATCATATGCAATTCGCGATCTAGCCCAAAACTAAAAGGAGACAAAAACTCACCTTGTACTTGGCGACCTCCTCGCGGACCGACGTTGCCGACGAGTAGGTCCATGAGTGGCTCGAAGGTGGTTCCCGGTCTTGTCGGCGTATGCCTTGATGCAGCGCCTGATGAGCGTGTTTTTTCCCATGAGCACAACCGAGTGGCTCCTGAGGGCACCGGCGGATGCCCTGGAGATGCTTGGAACCAACGTTTTCGGTGAGCGCGATGAGCACCTTGGTGTACTCGTCCAGCAGGCTGCGCAACTTTTATAGGGAATTATCCTTTTTGTCGCGAGGGTTTATTTATTGCTAAAAAACTTTCCATCTTGCACTTGCGTAGGTGCGCATGTTGTGCAACATTGTTGCACGTATCGTGCTAAAAAAAAGTTAGATTTACTAAAAAAATAATCCGGTTATTTCAGAAGAGGGAAAAAACAGGAATAAAAATTTCTGAAAAAACACAGTGGGTAGAAAATACATTGGTGAGAAAAAAAACGGCTGTCATGTGGGGCAATACCTTCGGCAAATCACAAGAATATACCCAATTACACTAAAAGTTTAAATTTCGATTTTGTTGGGAAAAAAATAATCTAACCATGTCATGAAAGTTTAAAATTTGATTTGGTTGGAGCGTGCCCGGCTCAAGTAGCAGTGTAAGAGGACCCAGATAGCAAGCTATCTTAGTGGATCCTCCCCACAAAAATAAATTTAATATCAATGTGTGAACGTGTCCCACATATCATCAGATATTAAACTGATAATACATTTGATCTTATCTTAGCTAAAAAGCCGAGAAAGATATGAGTTGTTAAGCCGAGTACCCCTCTTTTTGTTTGCACCTCGTCATCCCCACGGCTTTTGTCAGGCGATATGGTACTAATCATAATGCTCCGCATGTACAGATGTTTGGTAATCGGCTAATCTCCATCAGGTATGAGAGGGAGTAGTAAGGAACGTTAGCCAAACCGGGCCGCGTTATCCTGTCACGCCTCACAATCGGCCCATTAATCTGCCCAGAGTGCGTGCGACGAGACGACGAAATTGGAGCCCACCTGCTTCGACTTGGAGCCGTGCTCCTCAAAGCAATAGTTGTCGCAGTAGGCTCCTGGGGACACCGTCGCTGGTGAAGACGCCAACGGCCACGCTGGTGCCATCCTCCCGGTGGCGAAGATGGCGGCTTCCGGTGCCCATCAGCTCGGATCTGAAGGATCCCGACCGGCCGCCATTGTTAGAGCTCTGTAGGCTCGTCAGCCTGGCCAAAGATTACTTCTCGAGCATCCGCCGCCGCCTCCAACTCCAAGAGCAAAATTGAACTCAACCTTTCAGCAAGTATAATCTTTTAGACAAAGAAAAAATGTCTCTCTTGCACCGATAAATGTTCAATTTGTGGCACGTGTTGATGCTTGGTACTGTATTTAACTCAAAAAAGAATTCGGATGAGGGGCCACGGTGGTGATTTCGGAGGAGGGAAACACAGGAATAATTTTTTTTAAAAAACACGGTGGGTAGAAAATACATTGGTGAGAAAAAAAGGAGGGAGAGGTGAACTCACATGTATTTTTTCGCTCTATCGATTTGAAACAGCTGTCATGTGGGGCCGGTGTGAGGGGTACGGGGGTTTTCGTTGGTACAAAAGGTTTTCAAAAGAACTCAATCATTTTAGTATAGATATGGGGAGCCATGTGGCTATATGAAGTCAGGGGGAGTGCACATGTTTTTTTGTCGATGACGTACTATATTGATCCGGAATGACACCCCAAACCCCATTGAGGCATTGCCGCAGGATGTTAAGAACTCAGTGAGAAATAGTTTATCTATGGAAGACCTTGACCGGATCGGAGGTCGCTCGGGTGCTGGGCAAGGGCATGGGCATGGCGCCGCAGATGTCCTTGAACGGCGCCGGACCGACGACGGCAGTGTTGGTAGTGGTAGCCATCAGCCCAGCATGCATGTGTGCAAGCTAAGCTGCGATAGAGATCGAGTTGTATCGGTATGGTATGGTATACAGCAGACTACTGTGAGTAGTAGTATGCTGATAGATGAATCGATCGAATAGTAGTTTGCATATGTTAGAGAGAGCAGGTACCACACAGCTTATCGAATAGCCAAACACGTCGCCATTTGGGAGCTATTCGCTTCCGCCTAGGCGTTCTGTACGATGAACGCATTTCACTCTCCTCCGACCTTTCCTTATAAGGTTATTGTAGGGAACAAAATGTTTGTGTGCATCTGGAACAAAAACATTTACGGTGGGAAGAAATGATTTTAACAGATGGAACAATTATAGAGGGAACAGAAGGTTTGTGCACATAAAACAAATGATTTAAAATGATGAAAAATTGTAGGTATCACGTGGAACAAAGACTTACACACCATCTATTTTTGTCCTAAAGAATAAAAAATTGTTCTATCCATAACAAAACTATTCTAAAAAGTATCCCACTTGTATTGAGAACAATAAATAAAAAATGGAGATCAGAAATTAATCATTGCACAGTCATGTAAAAAAAGAAACAAAAATGAAGAAAAGTGAAGACGCCGCCCGTGGGCTGAGCATCTCCCGCTGCTGGGTCGCATGGGATCACTTTTATCTCTACTTTTTGTGGGCTGACTAGTCTGAAAAAGAAACAACTAGACAAAATGGGCGGAGGGTGGCTTCCGAAAGTATTTTTAGCTACTCCTATATAACTTTCGAAGATTCGTGTATAGCCTTGTCCGTTGAATTTTGCTCTGTCTCCTTCGACCATAGCCCCTACACATCCTCCTCCTCCATGTTGCGACCCGCGCGCGCCCCATTGCCGATGGCCCATGGCCCACGTGCATCACCATCATTGGCGCCGTTGTGGCCCCCATGCTGGCCTGCCACCAATGTTGCCCCACGCGCATTCGTCACCGATGGTGCTGTCCTCACGCCGCGCGCGTCCGCCACCCATGCTACGTCTACGCACCTCCTTCGTCCGCCCCATCATCGTGTCCTGTGCTGTTGTGGCCTGTGCGTGTCACCTCCACTGCTCCCACTGATTTCGCTGATACGGATGTCCGCGCATGTCTCCAGACGAGGAAATACCATGGCCACTTTATGCCATCCATACACAATTTAAGCTATTGGCTATGTTATTGCTTGGCCTCGTTCACATATAAATTTTCTATTTTGGTTCAATACTTTATAGTTTTGTCCTATCTTTATAATATATTGTTTATCTAACTTGTTGCTCTATTACAGGTAAAAGAGGATACGAGTTAAAGTCATACCTGAAAGAGAGAAACAAGCAGTGACAAAAGATAGGAATTTAGCCGTTAGAAAAAAGTTATAAGTATTACTGTTGCAACTATCTTTATTTTTCTTTATGAACACAATCGTCTTTTTAAATGTATTCAATGGATCTGTTGGTTCTTGGATTACTAAGTTTCTTGTTTTGGGAAGCCAAAGAATTGATTATGGATGCATTGCTGGATGATTTATTTTTCCTTATTAACCCTATGGATTTAAAGAAAATCTCAAATATAAATAAAAGAATCATAATGTACCGTGAAAGGGCCTCTAGTCTAGTGGTTAGAGCACCTGAGTAGCACCAAGCAGACCCAGGTTCGACTCCCTGTGGGAGCGAATTAATTGGGTTTGGAATAAAAGAAAATCTAAAAAAATAGGTAGGGGTTTCCCCTCCCGACTTCGGTCAAAAAAAAAGAATCATAATGTACCAATACACATGAATAAATTGCATGTATTATATCATCTCTACATTTCTTAATACATTATATGGTGTTACTATATATCGTGTCTATATTTGTACACACGTAATAAAAATGTGTCTATGATATTGTTTCTATAATTATTAACACACATTTAAATGTTATTAGATAGCGTGTCACCTGCCACATCACCTACCATGTCATGCGCCACGTATCCTGCCAGATCATCCGCCACATCACCTGCCACGTCAGCTGACACATGTCCACCACGTTAAACACATAGTCAATATGTGCAATGTGTCTATTATAAGTTGTGACTATATTATTTATTATGCAATAATATGTACAATAAAAGGTGTCTATACAACTAGAGATGCTTTATAAATGTTTCTATGAGATTGTCTCTATATTTATTGAAACAAAATAAAGTGTTACTAACTACTAACGTAACTACACAATTAGACATGTTTAACATATGTGCCTATAAAAATGTATCAATATTTATAGACATGCATCTAACGTGTCTATGAAATGTCTTTTCTTACTATAGAAACGCTTAAATAATTCGTGTCTACAACGCCTGACACGGCCCATACGAAGACGGTCCTGACACGCTTTCTGAAACCGTGTCTATTGTGCATTAGAGATAAAATAAAGAGTGTCTACCTCTAAATATAGCGTAGCTATAAGGGGGTTTTCTGGTAGTGTACTGCTGCCGTTGCCTGTGCCATTGCTGCAGTTGCACGCCATGACAATAAAAAATGCAGCAATCACCTAAAATACTGTTTTTTATTCCGAAGAATATTGCATTAATGTTTCAAAATGTTGAGATAGATTATGAAAAATGTTGAACATAGTTTTTTTGTCAAAATATTGATCCATATTTCATAAAATGTTAAATCTATTATGTTTTCTTATGTTAAAATATTGATTATGTTTCTCTTATTGGGCCTCGTTCCTTTATCCGGTTTTTAAGCCATGTCGCTTTCAGAAGCCACATAGGAGTCCCCGGAGTGTGTGCGTTCCGTGAATTCTTGTTGGATAATATTTCCATCACCATTTGGGGTGAGGTGGGGGATAGACTGGAGGAAAGAGATGTTCGGAACTTCTGATCTATTTGTTGATCAGCGCAACACGTGCTCCCATATGCCTCAGGCTGCATGCAACGAAATATTTAGGCACCATTTGGCAGAGCTCCTAGATATGATTATCAGGTGAATTCAAGAGGAGCTCTGCTAAATAATTTTCCAGAGAAAAATGATTCCTTGCTGATTCTGAAGTGATTCTCTGAAATAAACTAAGAGGTTGGGAGCTGAAAAAGGTAGCTCCTCCTGATTATGTGAAATGAATCTCCATTCTGATTTTTAGAGTTTCTACTGGAAAATCAAAGAAAATCACTTTTGGCCACATAACCACTTCTCTTAGAAAATCAACCCTCATAGAGAATTAGAATCGGCAGATAGACCCTTAATGCTTGTACAGCTACCCAAAACATGTGGCCGTTATGCATTGGTGACAATTATTAAAATAAAAAAATGAAGAGAAACATGATTCATTCAATAGTGAACCTGGTTGAATGGTTAAAACAATGGAGCGTAGACATGCAAAAAGCCATTGTTGTATACTTTAACTAATTTTATAGATAAGGACTCCCTCCATTTTAGATTATAAAGCGTGATCACCCCCAAATTATACTTTCATTTTATCTCATATTATATTATTTATAGTTATAAATGTATAATCATTGGAGAGTATTGTTGGCCTGATTTTCGACCTCCAACTGAGCATAAAATAAACACAATGGAACAAGACACCATAGCTATAGTGCTAAATTCTAACTATTTTCACAAGTTTTGGTGTTTATTTGATTCTAGGAGACGAATTACCAAAATTGGGGCAAAACCAACCAAGATGGTGGATTCGGTTGAATCCTATAGTTCGACCGAATTCTACACTGGTGCCCGGTGCATGCCAACCTCTGCCACATGCAAAGAAACACACCTTGGAGTGCTGGGTACGTTGGATATCACGTCGGTTCAATCCAAGGGTCGGGGTGAAGCAACAATGGATCAATGACATCACCAATCCATGAAGACAAGCAAATCTACCTAAACCCCAGGTATGGATGGACCATCCTGACCATCCCCAACAAATTGGCAGTGGATACAAGGGCAATAGAGCACATGGGAAAATTTGGCCAAAGAATAGGCTTCAGGGCAAACCTATCCAGCCCATGTCTTGCATAGCACCGCCTCACAAGTGTCATGGGAGAGCAATCCTAAGCGTTGGAGCTGAGGTGGTGGAGGTTGGACGGTTCGGCCGAATTGGCATGTTTGGCCGAAGTGGTTGCGGACATCCTGAGCACTACAAGAAATATGTTGATCTATGACGATTTTTTCATGACATTTTAAAAAAACGTCATAGTGGCGCACCATCTGTGATGATTACCTAGTTTTCGTCATAGATTCACAGTAGTGGGTATTAGGCCCAAAACATAGTGACGTTTTATTGTTTTTGTCACAATCCGGCCCATTATACAATGACGTTGTAGCAATTCGTCGTGACCAATTAATTAAAAACCACCATAATCCTCATGGCCTTAACTATCAAGTATGCCACAAAAATTCTATACATAGGACAAAAAAATGGAGATAGCCAAGAATTGGACTTGCAACCTCCAAAATAACACCCATGTGCTATTACCATCATGGTGCTCACCATTTTATTGTTCTTTTCTAGTATTCAAGATATTTATACAAATTGTCTTTTTGTTGGTGTCGTGGTCATCAGCCACAAGGGCCCAACAAAATCCATATGTTATAATTCTTTTTCCTTCAAACCATTTTTTAAGACGTATATATGAAATATTCTGCCAGCACACCTAGCAAATATTTTTATGTGGATAGCTGTATACAAAATAAAATTCGTGTGTTATAATTCTTTTTCATTCAAACCATTTGTAACACGTATATATGAAATATTGTAGCAGCAAACCCAGCAAAATTTTTTGATGATGATAGCAGTTAAAAAATAAAAATTGAGGGAAAAAATAAAATAATAGTAAAGATCAAGAATTGAAACTAGAACCTCTCATCACAGTAAAACTGTTGCTTTACCACCAAGCTACTGCTCCTTTTGTGAAAGACTATGGCATTCCTTATTTTTATACCTTTTTTTTCTACTGTTTTATTGTTTTTATACCTTTTTTTCTACTGTTTTATTCAGTAGAACGGCAAAAACTAGTGTTGGCTAGGTGAATCGAACCCAAGACCTCGCTGAATAGCAAAGCGAGACTAACCACTGCACCACTTCATTGTTTGTGATAGGTTGTGGCATATTTCTTTATTATACCAATCTTAAATTTCGTAATTGGTATTTTCCCTCATATGAACTTAAGTTTTACGTTCAGGTCCTCGATTATTCGTATTCAGGCCCCTTCAAGTTTTAAAGGTTTTGCAATGTGGTCCTCGCCGGCGAGCGCCTCGGGCGACGTGAAATTCCGGTGATGTGAGCCCTGGCCGGTGACTTGGTCTACCTAGGGAGCACCAGGAACTTACGACGAGTCGATTGAGGTGCTTGGAGTGGTAAGGGATGGCTCGACGTTGTCCGCCGACGGTGGAGCGGATCGGGCGGTCACCGGCGAGCGAGCTCCGGCGATGGTGACGGCTGGGGGAGGTCGGGAAGGGGTCGGTGAGCTTCCTGAGAAGATGAGGAGTGCGTCTGTGTGCTCGGTTGGGTCGGAGAGGGCGTGTGCGCGGCTGCCCACGTGTCAATGGCGGCTGGCGGCGATGGGCGAGCGGGGGCGGAGCTAGTGGGGCTTCGGGGAGTTGCTTTGAGGGGTCGGAGAGCAACACGGGGGCACAAAGAGTCCGTAGTTGAGCTCGGTTCGGGCTGGGGCAGCGCGGAGTGGCTCGCCCACGACGAGGTGGGCGGTGGCGGCGGAAATGGCGCGGGGCGAGCTAGGGCAGCGTTGGGAGCACTGAGGAGGTTCAGCGTGGGAAGGGACGAGGCACTGCGCGCTGGTTGGCTGGCGCCTTGGGCCACCAGGCATCGCCGACCACGTCGGCGCGGCTGGCCGACGGGAGTACATCGATGGGAGACGCCGGGAGAAGAAGAAGAACATGGGAGGAGGAGTTTGACCCATGGTCAAACCACGTTTGACCCATAGTCAAACCACGTTTGACCCATGGTCAAACCACGTTTGACTAACTTTAACTCAAAAATTTTCTGAACAACTCGAAATTTGGTCAATACAAAAGTTTCTTAGATTCAAAAGTTCTACAACTTTCATATTGGATGATTTTTTATTTGAGCACTAGTTTAGACAGAACAA
>OAMR01000176.1:871142-900756 GCA_900205405.1 Echinochloa crus-galli
GTCACAATAAGGTTCTATCCAAGTTTTGAGTTCCATATGAGTTCAAAAATGTAATGTGCTACTTAAATCTTAAAGTTAGACTAGAGTTATAAGAAACTATGTGAGAGATGTATCCAATTTTGAACAATGTATGGTCTTACTTCACTAAAATTATGTAGATTTTTTATGACAAGCATTATGGACCAAAAACTTTCATATTGGATGATTTTTTATTTGAGCACTAGTTTAGACAGAACAAGAGGGATTCTAAAGTCATTTATTCAAACTTTTATTTCAAAATTCAAATAGGAATTTCTTAAGTTTTGGGCTCCTAGTTTTGAATTGTAATAACTATTTTCTGGGCCAGGACCATGATCATGATCACTTCCTCAAATCAATATTTGAAATTTGGTTTGGTAAATTTTTGTAGACATGGTCAAACATGAGTTTGACTTTGTCATAGCATGCGTTTAGTCTTTGATTGTGCCCCTAAAGGTTTCTTGTTTAGTCCCTAAACATTGGTTTGTCACAATAAGGTTCTATCCAAGTTTTGAGTTCCATATGAGTTCAAAAATGTAATGTGCTACTTAAATCTTAAAGTTAGACTAGAGTTATAAGAAACTATGTGAGAGATGTATCCAATTTTGAACAATGTATGGTCTTACTTCACTAAAATTATGTAGATTTTTTATGACAAGCTTATGGACCAAAATTATGTTGTCATATCAATTTATAGATTTTATTGAGCAAATTTGGATATTATTGTAATTATTATGTGGATCAACAGATTTCTTGTAGTCGAGATTGCTTTTGTCGCATGACCGTCTTGTACCGTCTTCTCTCGCTATAAATACAGCCCCCTTGTACCTGCATCAAACACACAAGAGAGGAAGAGCTCCCAAGCACTTACACTAGTATACTTAGAAAGTAGGGAGAGAGAAGAGGTGAGAGTGATGGGGAGGAGTTGGAGCTGTCCAGCCCTCTTCCACTTTGTACCTCTATGGATGTGTTTTAGCTTCAAGTGACATCCGAGTCATGCTTGGTAACTCTTGTTCCTTTGTTATTAACTGAGCATCAGTTCTTACTTATTTGTGCTTGTTGGTTCCTCGTTCGCTGCTTACGGTATAATTGTATACTTGTTTCTTCGCTTAGATGCTTATCTTTCTATAGGAGATAAGTATTAGCCAACTAGTGTAGACATGGTGCCTAGACTTTAGGTTAACTTGGTTTGCACCCGATTTAACGGATAGTTGTGGTAGCCTCTAGGTGGTGAAAGCCCTATCGGCCTACGTATTCTAGGGGTGGGCATAAAACCCGATACCCGAATTCCGAACCCGAAAAACCCAACCCCAAAAAACCCGAACACTAAATCGGGTTAGTAACCCCGGTACCCGAAATCAGTACGTGTAAATCGGGTTAAGAACCCCGATACCCAAATAACCCGATAATTTATGTAGCCCAGCAGCCCAAGTGCAACGTTGAGGCCCAGCCCATCAAGTAACCCTATCCTGCCACTGCCGCACCCCCGGCCCCAACCCCAGTAAATCAGTAACCCTAGCATCCCAACAATCCAACACCCATTCTTCCAATCCAATCCCCTCCCGTCTTCCAATCCAAATCCGCGACGGCGGCGGCGGCGACTACGCTGCAGAAGCCTGTGCAAGACTGCGATTCCTCGACAACGCCGCCCTACGCGAGTCCGGAACGACGCAAAGCACCATCGAGGACTCGAGGCCTCGACCCTCTACGGGCTGCCACTGGCTCGCTGGTTGTCTTCATCGCGTGGAGACCACTCAAGAACAGCACCATCGTCGGAGGAATCGTGCAACGTATGCTTCACAGTTCTTGTCAGACTATTTTAGCTTGTACTTGAATCGTGCAAGAGTATGTCTGTTTGTCTGTCTCTCTGTGTTTATTGCTTGAACTCTGAATTTTGTTCCTACGTATCTCTGAACACTGTTGTACTGATGCAGGCAGCCTAGTCGGGCAGTACGGGTTTACCCGAACCCGAACCCGAAATGTCGGGTACCCAAAATTTCGGGTTTTGAATATTATGGTTGATTCTCGGGCTGCAGTTTCTGAAACCCAAAATTTGAAAAACCCGAATAGCCCGACCCGAAATTGTCGGGTAACCCGAACGCCCAGGCCTAACGTATTCCACCACATTATTCTTGGACTGTAGGACTACCCCCTTGGCATTTGACAACTCTCCTTCTCATCCATGTCTACGAGTTGTTGGTATTGCTTTCTGATGCAAGAATTTGTTAGTATCTCCTGATTTACTCAGTTAACCGAAAAGATACGATTGTCAGACTCATGCGCTATCTACCCTCATGTTGCTTTCTTTTCCTTCTCTTTGTCGCCACCCATTTCATCCCCCGTGAAACAATTTCATTTACAATTAGTTCACTTCTCGTTTCCCATGAAAATTAATACTCTGGAATACTACCAGTGAAAGCTACATAGGTATCTGCCCGCTTGTGGATTTATCTATTAGCTGTAAGGAGTGCCAACAAGTACATTTGATAAGTACACCAAGTTTGCATTATTAAAGTGCATCCCCCTAACAATTCTTTTGTGAATCATCTATTCTAAGGACCATCCCTGCCAGTCAAATATAATGTGTGATGCATTAAGTTACTTACGAAAGACATATTTATGTATTAGATAGCTTTAAATGTGGTTTTCAACTACTAATGGATGTTTTCATCCCCCTAACAATTATGCAGGACTTCGAAGTGCCTACTTTTAACACTCTTGCTCCAAAATTTGCATCCCGCTCATGCCTCGAAAGGGCTAGGCCAATGTAATATAATACCCCAGCCCAACATCTCTTAGTAGTTGTAATAGTTGTTGACCCATGAGGCTTAGTTGTGGTGTGTTATGATAGTTTAGTGCCACCTTGGAAGTTTAGGGGAGTGAGGGTCCTTGCTGCTCCAAACGTAGCATCTCTAGGTCAATCCTTTTACACGAATTGAGGAGTAAGGCTTAGTTGTAGTGTGGTATGGTGGTTTAGTGCCACCTTGGAAGTTTAGGGGGTTGAGGGCCAACTTATAATACTTGCCTCTCCAAACATAGCATCTTTAAGTCAATCCTTTTATACGAATCGAGGACGAAAGTGCAAGAGAGGCGCTATGCGTATACTGGCTCTCCTTTCTCGGAAAGGCCAGACCATAAGAAGAATTAGTGTAAGAGAGGTGCTACGCGTATGCGAGCTCCTCCCTCATAAGGGTTGGACCGTAAGAAGATTTTGGAGCGGGGTGTTACAGATAGAACATCAACCTCGTGTACCGAGGGGTTTGGAACGGCCAAACCGTAAGCAGATTTTGGATCCAGATTTGTTAAGATCACCACCTTCTTAGCTTCCCAAGTCATCAATAAGAAAGAGGAGTTTCATTATGCGAATACACTTTTCTAAAAGTAAACAAGAGCATTGTGTTGTGACTTAATTTATTATGTGGTTGTCTAACTATATATTGAACCATGAACTAATGTAGTTTGTATAACTATTTAATTAATTGTTTGTATGAATGCATATGATTACATATATTGTGGCAAGAAACTATTGAAATGTGTTGGTGTATGAGACATGGGTTTCACAAATTAACCACGCGTGTTTTCAAGCCCATCTTTGATGTCCCTCATTAGTGAAAGTGTTTTCCTCTCTGGCAAATTTAGTGACAATGCAAAAGATTGCTATCATTGTTTGACATACTCCATAATGAGTACTCTATTACTGAGGTGGACGACATGATGCACCATAACCAACACAAACAAAGTATTTGGTTTCCGGAGAGAGCTTCCCTAAAACAAAGGGACATATGCATAAACAAAGATTAATTGTGAAAATCTATGAACCATCTTTGCTTAGGTTTAGAGTTGAATTCTATACTAAGATCAACTTTGTCTTATCAAAGTAACAAAACTACTAGGGATTTTCATGATAGGTAATCAGTTTCAACTATGGTACATGACATAAACATAGCTAATGCATCCATTTTTGTGTGCATTGCAACTATGCCTATAGATATAGTAGACCAGAACGCCACAATTTACATCAATATCTCTAGTAATCTCACAACGAGTAAGTTTTCGCCTTTACACCATTGTTCATTAACCATTACATCATGTGGGAGAGTCACTGATTGCTTGAACATGTCCATCTAGTTTACCAGAATTTCAGCTCTTAAGGAAATGACGGGTGTAATGCTGATAATGAGTCAACATTGAGGTCTGCTATTGTTATTTGTGTTCATGAGGTCGAATGATGCCTTTGGAACCTGAGTTTTCCATGATAGGAAGATGTTAATATAATTAGCTACGCAATTCCTTATGGTGAATTTGGTCCTTTTTTAGTGAATGGGAATTGTGAAGGGCTACTGAGGCCATCAGTGAGGCACTTGATAACGAAATTGTGAAGTGTTGCAAAAACCCAAAGAAGTTTCCAAATAAAAGAGGGGGAGGATATTTATGAATATCTGAAGGCCAAAATTGCTGATCTATAATTTCTAGCCTCAACTCAAGAATCTGCTCCTTGCCTCATGAAACAACATTACTATAAGAGCATACAAGATGAGATCATCGCTCAACGTGTTTCACACTACCTCTAGTGGATAGGTATTTCAAACTAGCTACACAAGCACGAATGACTAGAAAGATTAGATTATTATTTATTTAGCGGTTTCTCTATTAATCATGTGTTCTGGGCATAGCACACCTTGTGTGGATGGGTGTAATAGTATATTTCATATTGCAAACTGTAGATACACATCAATTTTGTGCATCATTCCTTACATAATTTGATGAGCGGACAAATGTTTGTAAAATGTAGAAACTTATCTTAATGTCGAGGTCAGCTAGAGCATGATGAATATTTTAAGTTCATGTTTGTTTTCTAGTTTACGTACTAATTTCAGTTTCATTTATCAAAGAGAATATTTTATTAAGTTTGGACTTGTTTTTATTCAGTGAATGTTACATACAGTTTGGTCTTTTAGCTCTATAATGAGTTGGATATGAACAAAGTTGTTGAGTCCGAATATAATTCAGCTAGCACATATTGGTCCAACATGTAACCCAACATTTCATATTCAGCTAGTCCTGGTTTCTTTGTCTCACTACCATAGTTCATATCGATTCATGTCATATGCTCCATTGCGATTTCATCATCGTTGAATTGAAAGCTGACAAGCCACTTTAATACTGGTACTAGAGTTTTGTCAAGAAACATGACTCAAAATAGCACATATGTTTCTGATCTGAGGCTTCCAGATTCATAGTGGAGTTTGGTCCTAAAGCTAATGAAATTTTATAGATATGTTCACGCTTGCAACAAATGAATGTCAAAATAAAATAATAATTCAATACTTGTTACTTTTAATCTTGTCATTAGATAATCCTCCCTACAACATATCTGAAAAAAGAATATACGGCAATGTTTGAAAAAGTATAACTTGCGGTGTACCAAAAAATAGTTTTCATCAAACATCTGGTTTACAGAGATTATTCATGGCATGAAATGCCTATCATAAATAAAAACTTAATATTGATCTGGATGGTGCTGCCATATAGATGCTCCACTAGCTAGGTCTTCTCATAGTTGATGATGAGTTTGTTTGTCCTTCATATTTGGGATACTATCCTACAGATGGCATATACCCGTCCTGGTCTACACTTGTAAAGACCATACAACGACCACAAGGCAATAGAAGGAAATATTTTGTTAACGCACAAGAATCAGTAAGGAAGGATGTTGAATGAGCTTTTGGAGTTCTACAATCTCGTTTTGCCTTGTTCGGGGTGTAGCTCAGTTTTGGGATGAAAAGACTCTAGGAGACATCATGAAAGCTTGTGTGATCATGCATAACATGATTGTTCAAGATGAGGGAGAAGTGGATCCTGAAGAACTTTTTAAGAATGGGGCAGAAAATGTGACACCTTCTATGAGCATACTACTGATCTTGACGAATTTATTCAGATGTACAAAAATATGAAGGAAAAATTGCCGTGATTATTTATACTATAGTTCACTTGTGGAGCTTTGCCTTCAGCTAGCTTAGCAAATAGTGGAGACCGATGAACAACATTGATATTATTGTGAGACCCATGTAAACCAAAAAAAGCATGCCAAATCCAAAGGTCCTTGGCAGCAACAGCTTCTAAAATTATTGTAGGCTCATGCACGTGTCCTGAGTACATACCTTGCCATGCTGTAGGGCAATTTAATTTTTCCACTTCCAATCCATGCAATCTATGGAACCTAGCATACCAGGAAAAACACTTTTCTCTCCAATCTCAAGCAATCGAGTTCATTTGGTGATCTCAAGTATTCATCTTCAAAAACTTCAATAACTGCATTCACAAACCTTCTAAGACTCTATGGTGGTACTTTCTGCAATACGAACATACTCATCCGTAGCATCCGCGGGTACTCCCTAAGTTAGCATACGAAATGCTTCAGTGACCTTTTGGAAGCAACTTAATCCAAGTGTATTAGCTAGCTGCATTTCTCTTCCGCACGAAGTACTCCTCATGATCTTCTACATCTGGCCTTAAGTGTAGAAATAGATCCCGATTCATTCTACACATGCACAAACAATAATAATGACACAATTATTTAAATGTACATCACATATTTACCATATCAAATGAATTCTTACAAACCTTCGTCGGAATAGAGTTACATCGTATGTAGGATCATCTGCCAAGTAGTCCTGATACATTCTTGACTCCCCTCCTTCTGTGTCCTGATAAAGAACTATATGTCCCTACACAGAACCACCATGTTCCCGTTTAGATTGCGAATGACTCCCAACAATTTATGCAACAGACAAAATGAATTTGTCGTCATCATCTGATGATAATTCATCCAATTGCCTTCGAAGGAGAGATGGATGATGACTCTTCACGCCCTGGCCGCCGGCACCAGCCACTCCCTTGCCGCCCTTGTCTCGTCCAAGTGCAGAAGGCCGTTAGGTAGCAGCACTCAGTTTGTTTTCGAGGATAGTCAGCGCTAGATGCAACAACAAAACAAAGTCACGAAGCTCGTTGATGGCCACTGAATCACGCTTAGACCGTCAACTTCTTGAGAATAAAAATGGAATTGACAATTTTTTCATACATATTATATTTAAACTAATAAAGTTCCACAAGTTTAGATGACTATGTGTATGCAGGTACATCCAGTAGGAAAGACGTCCAAAAAGGGGCAAAACCCCTATTCAGTCAGCCCCGCATAGGCCAACTGGCCATTCCACCTTATCACTTCTCTACGTCAACGATTCAAGGGTGTGAGAACACACTTACCTTTCCCTTGGAATGTTGATTGAAGATCGGTTGCATCCGAGGCACCACGATCACCCATGGATTGGATGGTCCACACAGAGTAATCCTATGCCAAATCCACCAATTCCACTTGTCGGTGATCAATCTTAAGCATAAAAGGAAAAATGGTGAGGGCATCGATTGACCAGTGGTATTGTTGGCACTTCTTACGATCCAATATTAGAATTGAGAATCCTGGTACTGGGGTAAGGAGTGTTTCAGTGGTTTTCCTTATGGCTTAGTAAAATATAGAAATATTCTGTAAGCGCACAGAATCAATGCTGTAGCACTTCACCTGGGAGTACCCGAGGTATCGTAATTTATATTTCCGCAGGGAAGCTTTGGCAAGAATACTAGTGAACAGATATTCGAGACTATCAGAGAAGGGTACACGACTAGACAAGACAGGGGATAACGGTATTGGATAGGAGTGGATATACCAGACACACAGCTCAAGGGAGGCTCAGGTAAGGGAGAGAAAAGATAGATAGCTGGGAGGACAACGAGAAGAGATAGAGGACTCCTGGATTCTTTATCTACCTATGTCACTCTAGCTTAGAGATACAGCGGCTACAGAGCCAGCACTAGGAGATCTGGTTTAACTCTATTGTCTTAGCTTCAGGACAAGGGGACCCGCGACACACAGAAGAAAGGGATGAGAAGGGGTGCCACTAATCCCCAACTGGGGAATCCTACGGACCGGAACTAACGTGATGGGCTACGAAGACCTAAAGGGCTGTCACCACCTCACGGCTACCACCTCCGTTGCGACGGGAATAAACTAAGGCCACCGACTAGTCTAGGAACCACTCCTACACTAGGCAACGACTACTTACTCTGCTAGCAAGAGCAAGCAACCTTGTCAATACTCTTGGTGACAATTCACCTCCAGTATCAAGCAAGATCGAAGAACCAGCCAAGACAAAGACTTAAACAAGACTACAAGCACTAGAACTATAACTGACTATAGTCTAAACAAGATATAGAAGCAACTAGAATAAAGTAGAAGCAAGATATAAATGACAAAGGCAAAGTGATAAAGATAACTATATTGATAACTGAAAGTCTTGCAAAAGGAAAAGGTAAAAGATACAAGAGCTTATACCAGAGCTTCTGAAGACGACTCCGGAACCTCCGAGGCAAAGCTCGACTCAACTCTAACTCCCAACTAAACTATCCTAACTCTACTAGAATGAAAGTGGAAATGAGCTCCTTGGCTTGGTGTGTGTTACAAGAGGGGGTATGGGGTCCTATTTATAGTTGCATAGGACGGTTGGGGCTGGAGTAGCCTACTTATTGACGTGGACGACTCCCGGTTGCTTGTACGACTAAGGGGGGTAACCGGCCGAACGGAGTCGTTCGGCCGATTCGGTCATTTTCGGCCCTAATAGCACGTATTTGTCGTAGTTGTACCTGGACAAGTGACACTCACTAAAACTCATGGAACTTGATTAGAATTAAAACCTAAGTACATGGAATGTTGCATAAAACCTCATTTATTCCCGAGAATTGGTGGTAGGATTTGGGTTGTAACGACCGCCAACAAACTCCCCCAAGCTTAGCTCTTTGCTTGTCCTCGAGCAAAGATATAAACTTAGGCTCGGTGGATCAGGAGTTGCTACAATGTCATTTCTTTTGCAGGTAACTTTATAAACAACTAGTACTCAAAAAATACTTGAATCATAGGCAAAGTTTTAATTCACCTTTTTACCCATGGGGCTTATAGCAATCTCCTTATCTTGGGCGGTTGAAAGGATGAACAATTTGAATTCAGTTTATTCCACTCTACTCTTTTCTGGATCCCATCTCGGAGTTTTTTCACAAGTTTTGAAAACTTCAAATTGTTCCTCAATTGGCACACTCAATCACTCAAGTGTATTTGAATCCTCACCAAAGGCTTGTGCCTTCTTTTTCATCCTATCATCTAATATGGCTTTTTGTGTGGCTCAGGGACAAAGGATGAAGGCATGCATGTATCTTATATTTTGCTAAGTCAAAGACTGGATCTCTGAGGAGACAAATCACACCTTAAGATCGAGAAGTGCAAGTGTGTGGAATATATGAAGTGGAATATGGTGGAACTCCTTGGATGAACTTCCCTCTCCTTGATTTATTTTCGACAACATGGGCTATCTTTTATTCTCATATTTTTGCCATGCCACTTGGCATGCTTTTCTTTTTCTCTTTCTTTTTGCCATGCTCTTTGACATGCTTTTCTTTTTCTCTTATTTTTGCCATGCTTCTTTGGCATGCTTTTCTTTTTGCATAGCCCATGTCTCTATCAAGAATATTTGGAGAGGAAAATCATAGACATGGAGCATTGGAATAAAGCATGTGCTCCCACAAGGTTTTTAGGTTCATTTTCACTCATGCCAATTAACTCAAGTATTATTAAGCAACTAGTTGCAACAAAGTACTTGCAAAATTAATGACAGAGCAACTATTCACCATTTCCAAGGTGAGAGGCATATGATTTATTCCATGCATAGTTGGGAGTTATTTTATTCAAGGAATATATTTTTGGTATTTTCATTTTTTTAAATGCAAACTAAAACATGAAGGGTAATGCAATTGAATGACCAAAGTGCTGGGTAAGTCGGGACATACCTGGTGGGGGTCCTCCCCCAAGCTTGGACTCTTCACTGGTAGGGGTTGAGCCTTGAAAGGTACTGTTATAAATGTTATTGGTGCGAGGGTCCGCTTGCTCGTGGACGTCGTGCTGGATGGTCGCTACCATCCCGCTGTTCTCTTGGTGGTACTAAGAATGGCGGGCTAGTGTGTCTTGGATCTCTCGGGTACGGTCGTCGATGAGCCCGACTCGATCAGAGATGTAGGATAGCTCGTTCCCGATGGTAGTCAAAGCGCGCGGACTGTGAGTATCCAGGATTGTATGGCTGGGAGGCACTGTTGTACCCCCCCTTCATACCAGCTCCCAGACCACTCAGAGTCCGTGCTCTGGCCGTAGTCCCAGCGTCCTGAG
This sequence comes from Echinochloa crus-galli, assembly GCA_900205405.1. Lineage (NCBI taxonomy): Eukaryota > Viridiplantae > Streptophyta > Magnoliopsida > Poales > Poaceae > Echinochloa > Echinochloa crus-galli. Next base: position 881,425 of record OAMR01000176.1, read on the forward strand.
GCGAAGTAGTTCGGTTCCTGGTGTTGCCCAGAGCCTCCTGCTCCGGACGTCCCAGCACCAGTGTACATGACGTAGGTGGCCTCGAAAGCAGAAGTATGTCGGTGCGACATTTCTGGTGCATCTTCTGGCTCCTGTGAGGTGGCGAGCCCGGCGTCACGCCTGGCTCGTCCCCTCGTGACTGGTTTGTCACCTGCAACGCTGTGCCGAGCGGGCTTCCTCCGAGGTGGAGAGTCATCCGACTCGGTCCTCAATTGGAGTGTTAGTTTAGTAGTGGTATACAACCTCAGTGCTTCACAAGGCAAAGGCACTTCGGTTGTATAGCCACGGTAAATCATAACCAGCGTTACGTCAGGCGTCCGCCGTATCATGTGGGCTTGCACGAAGTGCTCGGCATCCACGACAGAACGCGTTGTCTCAATGTACGTGAGCCGGGCGCCCTGAAGAACGCCCAGATGGTTAAGTTATAAATGATGACGAATAAACGACAAGAAGTAAAGGAATCAAACCGTAGGAGACACGAGATTTTTAACGTGGAAAACCCTCCTAATGTAGAAGGGAAAAAAACCACGGGCCCCAGCCAGCAAAACTTTACTATATCAGATGTGCGTTTACAACGCCTATTGGCGGCTTACAAGAGGATGATTTCTCATCAAGGGCAAAGCTCTATTATATAGGCAGCTCACGTGACCGTGCTTGGTTGCGTTGCCGATGTGGGACTAAACTGTGCGCTTATGAGAGGAAAACACAGTAACCCTTCGCTCCAGTCCAAACCTCTGGTGATGGGCCTCCGCTTCGCTCCGTTGGTGAATTTGGATCATATCACAACAGGTTATTAGTGAGGCGAGTGACTAAAGAAGTCATTGCCATGCTACCCACATGAGAAATGTGAGACAACCAGTGACTAACCATATCTTTCACAGGCGAATAAGGAATTTGCTTGACCATAGCAAAAAGAACCCGCAACTCAATTGTGTTAACATGGCACACATCTTCCCGAGGAAATACCATCATAGACACCCATCGATGCATGAAATGCAAAGTGGGGTTATGAATACTGTTTGTGCGAGGCGCATGACAGTTGGTATTCCCCGAAATCTTTTTCCAAAATGCAGCCCGATCAAATCTTTTCAAAGCTTTGTTCGGGTCTAAAGAACAGCGACTTGAAAATACGAGACCCGAACTGAAATCCCTCCAAGAGCAAAAGAACTCTTGGTTGAAAAATCGATAGCGAATCCCCCCAGCTTCCGGAACCAAAGTCGAAAGAAATTCGAGGGTGAGCAAGTGTGAACCTTCTTCGTTGATGTGCCAGAAATTCTCCCAGCCAATGGCCTGGAAAATTTTTGCAAACTCTTCGTCCATACCCGTGTCCCTGAGCAAGTCTTGCTAAAAAACACGAGTGTGTTCGAACTCCTTCAGCCGAAGCTCGTTGAAGGTGTTCTGCTCTCGCTCCGTCCTGAGGTTGATGTCGTTCACGCTCAGGAGCTGCCTGGCCGGGGGCGTGGCATGGCCCCATCCTGAGCCGGCTACTTCGTGCTCGTCCGTGTCCATCCAACTCGAGCCTCGGGACGGAGCTGGGGAACTCCCGGCATCGTCCGATCGTCGGCCTAGCCGGGTGGAACGACGGAGCGAAGTGAAGAACTTCAACATGATTCCTGCAAAAGATTAGTGCAACAACAACTACCCGAAGGACTGAATATATAAGGTTAGCACAAGAAAATCAAGTCAGTCGTCCGAGAAAGTTAGTCTTTCTTGCAGGGATGAAAACCACCACAAAAGGTTAGTCGTTCTTGTGGGTGTCGGTGACCACCACAAACACGTCCAGAATTTCAGTACAAAGATCACAACAAAAGCGGAATATTTTTGGGTTTTTCTAGTGATGCAAGGGAACCAAAACTTGAACAAGAACTTGGGAAGAACTTGAGCAAGCACTAGAGAAAGAAATGAGAGAGAGAGAGAGAGAGAGAGCTCCTAGCAGCAATTTTCAGAATGTATGAGTGTGTGAGAACAAGCAAGCAATGCCCAACACTTATAGGCCAAGGGGAGGGGCATGCCCTGGTTCGCCCGAACCAGGCCTGGTGGCCAGGGCACTCCCATGTGAGTGCAGCACTCGCATGCCTTTGTTTCCACTCCAATTGTGTGGCCATCAATTCCCAGGGTCATTTTCGTGGATTTTAGTGGTAGGTGAGATGGAAATGTGACACGACCAAAATGGAAATTAGTAGAGTCATACCCATGCTGCCATGTTTGTGATAATTGGTGAGTGTGCAGCCATTTTTAGTGGGGTAGACATGTTTGGTGCTGGTTGGTGGTGATGGTAAATAATTGGAGATGTTCTAGAAGGGGTGAAAATGAAGAAAGTTACAAATTACACCCTCTCTAATTAAATTTCAGCATGTGTCCAATTATTTTTAACCAAGCTCGCAAATTTTTCTACTCTCTCTCAAATTAATTACTCAAGTGGTTCATTTATTTTGGAAAGGGAAACATGCAAATGCAATTGAAAAATTAAAATTTGGAAGAAAAATAGGGGATACATACCGGTTTTCCTCGCGGTGAGAGCTCAGCTTTTAAGTCCGCGAGCGGGACTTCTCCTGTCTTCAGTTGCTTGTGTCAGCGTCCGGTCTCGGAGTGGATGACTCGGACGATGCAACCTTCTTCCGCCACATCTTCTTGTTCTTCTTCTTCGGTGTCGGTGGCGGTGGGATCGGTGTCTCTGGAGAATTCCAGAGGGCTTGCTCTTCCTCATATTTCTTTACGAGGAAGTCCATTTCTTCTGCACTCGTCGGTTTTGTCGGCTCGTCGCCACCGAGTATTTCCAGTTCTCCATTGATGAGAGCCTTAAGGAAACACTCGGCGCTCCTCTGCTCCGGTGTGAGTGGCTCTGCCTTCTTCTCGTCCCGGGGTTGAAACTTGAAGTATGTCAACCTCCCGTCGATACGGAACGAGATTTCTCTCGCATCCATATCGATCCTAGCCCGGGTGGTGCTCAAGAATGGTCTGCCCTACACAAGGGGAAACTCGTTCCCCGTGTCGAGGACAACGAAGTCCACAGGGACATATCATCCCCAGATCCGGACCGGTACATTATCGATCACCCCCTCCGGGTAGCGGAAGGTTGAGTCCGCAAGCTGTACCTGGGCAGTTGTAGGTGACAAAGTAGGGTAGCGTAATTTCTTAAGTAATACCTTAGACATGATGTTGACGCTTGCCGCCAGATCACAGAGTGCATCATCAATGCGACGATTCCAGATCGTGCACTGAATGATGGGTACTCCGGGATCTTCCTTCCTGTCCGGAGAGGTCTTGATGTTCGCCCTTTTTGCAGCCCTTGGCAGGTAAGTCCATCTTGGCGTTAGCACTTGGATGTGTGCGACCTTCCCTGCGTGGTTAGTGCGGAACACACTACGAGACATCTTACCATGCCTTGTAGTGACAGCTTTTACTGTCTCGATGGAAGGCTCGGGTTGCCCCGTAATCATCTCCGATTCAGTGATAGGAACAACAACAGCCAACTGAGCAACTTGAGTTTCTATCATTTTATTGAAGCTCAGTTGATTTTTCATAGCAGAAGAAAACGATTCCATCCTAGAGTCTATGCTTTCCAAAGTTTTATCATTAGCAACAAGCTTTTTGTTAATATTTTCAGTTATTTTCATCTGGCCAAACACAAGATCTCTAAGAGATGGCTGATTATTGAAGTTGCTGGAATTGTAATTGTTACCTTGTTGAGGCCTCTCAAACGGGAGGTTTGGGCACGAATTCCAGCCTTGATTGCCGTAGTTGTTCGGTCGGTACCCGTTGTTGTTGGAGTTTTTGATGTAGTGGGCATCTTCTCGCATTTCGGGGCAGTCATTCCCCGAATGTCCAGTGTTGCCACAAACTTCGCAGGTCATGCGAGCGTCCATGGCTTGCACCGTTTCTTCAGTAGGGGCCTCCAGTTTCTTCATCAGGAGGTCCATCTTGGCAGCGAGCATGTCCAGAGCTTCAACTTGATGAACTCCTCGGGTCTTCGGTTGAGTCCGGTCGTCGGACCAACCTTGGTTCTCACCATCTTCTCTATGAGGGCCTTCGCACGACTCTCCTCAAGAGAGAAGAACGAGCCTCCAGCAGCACATCCAAATACTCACGGGCAGATCTTCTCAGCCCGTGATAAAAAGTTTGGATTATGAATAAACTCTGCATACCATGGTGAGGACAAGCAGAAATATAGTCCTGGAGGCGATCCCATGCCTCCGGGACTGTTTCATCTTTTAACTGCTGGAAACTAGCAATGAACTTGAGCACAAGCTCTGCTTGAAACTAGCTATTTTGTTCCGGAGGGTGTTGGTTTTCCCAACCGGAAAGAATTTTAGCAAGAAAGCGCTAGTGCATTTATCCCAAGTGTCTATAGCTTCGTGGTTAGCATAAAACCATTGTTTTGCCTTGCCTAGTAATGAGAAAGGAAATAAACAAAGGCGAATGGCATCGATACTTACTCCGTGTATGGTAAAGGTGTTGCAAATCTCCAGGAAATGCTGGAGATGAGCATTGGCGTCTTCGTGTGGCTTGCCGCAGAACGGGCTAGCCTGCACCATGTTGATGAGGGCTGGCTTCAGCTCGAAGCTACCATCTCCGACTGGAGGAGCTGGTCCGATACGTACGTTCTCAGCGGAGAAATCGCGGATCATCTTGCCGGCCATCCTCGATGAAGCTGGGGTCACGACGGGAAAGACTGGGTTCGTCGGAGTGAGTTGCTTCTGAGGAGGTACAACACGGGGTCGCACTTTCCTCACAAATGACTCCGGATTTTCTTGGAAGTTTGACGGTAGTTGGAAACCAGTCATGCACTACTCTGTTCCACAAAGACCAACGAACAGAGCAAGGATAAACCCGCTTGAGTAGCGGTACTCAACTAAGATAGCTCAAGATAAAAGTTCAAAAGTGATCTAGCCAAAGACTTCCCCGGCAACGGCGCCAGAAATGCTTGTTGGCACTTCTTACGATCCAATATCAGAATTGAGAATCCTTGTACTGGGGTAAGGAGTGTTTCAGTGGTTTTCCTTATGGCTTAGTAAAATATAGAAATATTCTGTAAGCGCACAGAATCACTGTTGTAGCACTTCACCTGGGAGTATCCCGAGGTATCGTAATTTATATTTCCGTAGATATTCGAGACTATCAGAGAAGGGTGCACGACTAGACAAGACAGGGGATAACGGTATTGGATAGGAGTGGATATACCGGACACACAGCTCAAGGGATACTCAGGTAAGGGAGAGAAGAGATAGATAGCTGGGAGGACAACGAGAAGAGATAGAGGACTCCTGGATACTTTATCTACCTATGTCACTCTAGCTTAGAGATATAACGGCTACAGAGCTAGCACTAGGAGATCTGGGTTAACTCTATTATCTTAGCTTCAGAACAAGGGGACCCGTGACACACAGAAAGGGATGAGAAGGGGTGCCACCAATCCCCAACTGGGGAATCCTACGGACCGAAACTAACGTGATGGACTACGAAGACCGAAAGGGCTGTCACCACCTCCCGGCTACCACCTCCGTTGCGACGGGAATAAACTAAGGCCACCGACTAGTCTAGGAACCACTCCTACACTAGGCAACGACTACTTACTCTGCTAGCAAGAGCAAGCAACCTTGTCAATACTCTTGGTGACAATTCACCTCCAGTATCAAGCAAGATCGAAGAACCAGCCAAGACAAAGACTTAAACAAGACTACAAGCACTAGAACTATAACTGACTATAGTCTAAACAAGATATAGTTGCAACTAGAATAAAGTACAAGCAAGCTATAAGTGACAAAGGTTGTAAGATAAAGATAACTATATTGATAATTCAAAGTCTTACAAAAGGAAAAGTAAAAGATACAAGAGCTATTACCAGAGCTTCTGAAGACGACTCCAGAACCTCCGAGGCAAAGCTCGACTCAACTCTAACTCCCAACTAAACTATCCTAACTCTACTAGAATGAAAGTGGAAATGAGCTCCTTGGCTTGGTGTGTGTTACAAGAGGGGGTATGGGGTCCCACTTATACTTATTAATTGAGCTAAGGCACCTAGGGTCGGTTCGGCTGAACACCCCGGGTTCGGCCGAACTGCCCAGTTCGGCCAAAGGCCCTTGGATGCACCGCCTTGCTCTGGACGCCTGGGATTGCATCTGGGGGTCGGTTGGCTGCTGGGGGCGGTTCGGTCGAACGGGCCAGTTCGGCCGAACGGGCCTGGAAGCCCGGGCCTGCCCCCCTGCACCGCCTCTGCTCTGTGAACCTCCTGGGCCGGCCTCTGGTGATGTGCTTCGTGATGTGTAGGCCTAGGTTGACGTGGCAGTGCTCCGGGATGATTTGGCGGTCGTCCACGTGTCATATGTTGTGTCGCAAGGTCATCGTTGTCGTGGACGGCTCCCGGTTGCTTGTACGGCTAAGGGGGGTAACCGGCCGAACGGAGTCGTTCGGCCGGTTCTGTCATTTTCGGCCCTAATAGCGCGTATTTGTCGTAGTTGTACCTGCACAAGTGTCACTCACCAAAACTCGTGGAACTTGATTAGAATTAAAACCTAAGTACATGGAATGTTGCATAAAACCTCATTTATTCCCGAGTATTGGTGGTCGGATTTGGGTTGTAACGACCGCCAACAGGCATGACTCCCTAGACAACTAGTCCTACCCAGGGTAGCAGTGCACACAGGTGGGGGCCTTGAAGTGCATGCCGCGAACACATTACCGCCTTGGCCGAATTGCTAACCACATCGAGAAAGCAATTCAAGCCGCAAGATCAAGAGGCGGTGACACCCAAACCTGACGCCAACCTCCATATAACCACTTCACCTACTTGACCCTCACTCCTCCTATACTATAAATAGGAGTGAAGGTTGCGCTTGTAACACACACACACACACACACTTCTCATTCTTACACTCTCTAGAGTTAGAGTTAGGTAGTAGTTGGAAGTTAGAGTTGAGTCGAGCTTATCTCCGGATTTCGTCGAAAATTTAGTATAGCTCTTGTATGCTTTCTGTCCTTTATGAATTTATCATAACTTTATCTTTATTATTTAGTTGAGTAAGGATTTACTTTTCTCTTTTATCTTCTAAGTTATTTAGAAACGGTAAAGAGCTATGGTGAGAGGGTGAAGGGTGGCGGTGGGTGGGCAGAGTTTGTGGTGCAGTAGGGACTCGCTTTGCGTGAACAAGATGTCCGGGCTGCTGCGACAGTGGTGCCTCTTCTCACGAGGTTGAGGTGGATGGGTTTGCCGAGGATGGAGCAGAATGGATGGGAAGCGAAGGGCGGTGGCGCGTCGGAGCGATGGTGTACATGGGGAGGTGGGCAGCCCATTCGCTTGGCTTATCAGCCACCAGCCAGCGGTATTTTTCTCTCAGCAGAAATTAGCATCAGCCACCAGTCAGTCAGCAGTATTTTTCTTTCAGCAGAAATCAGCATCAACCACCAGCCAAACGAACATGGCGGGGAAGGGGCAAAGAAACAATTGGGTGAGGGGGAGCGGGAAGGGCGTGCGCAGCAAGGCCACATGCCAGCGTTGGTTGTAGAACGAGGGTATCGGGGCTGGGCTTTTTGCTGCGCACATGCCAGCGTTGGTTGTAGAACGGGGGTCGCAGGCGTCAAAATAAGATGCGACAATATTGGCGTTGACGAAGGAAGGTGCCTTGTTTCACCCTTTCTAAATTGGTAGTAACAGATATGTCAGCCCCTTTCTTCTAAACTAGTAGTCATGCACGCGCGTGTTTCTAAAACTATAGTAATTTTTAGAAATAGTAAATAAAATTATATAGGAATTCATAAAAAATCTATGAAAAATAATTTTTTATTTATTGCAAAATGAACATACGACAAAGATTTATTTTGGATTCAGTAACCAATAATCTAATATCAGACACATCAAATGTAACCAATAATCAAAACTCACAGCCCATGTCATAATTATTTTTATCCACTTTCAACTTTAGTAAACCAAAAGAATTTTGTATACCAGTCCAGTTTGCCTTTGCCATCCACACCAATTTCTATGGATGTCTCTCCTTCAATGGATGTGCCTTCTTCAAGTAATAATTACTCTACAAAATGGGTAGAGAATAATAGTATTCGTCTAGACGTTGTCATTTGCAACGAATGCAGTGAATACACAAAAACTACTGCCAATATACTAAATCACACAAACACATAGCTTTTGAAGGGTTATCATCTAAGTACCATTTAAATTTGTCTCTCATGCTAGAAAATGAGCATGTGGTCAGCATCTTGGTACTGTTTCACATCATAAGTGATACCTCCGTTTCAAATTACTGTTTGTTGGTGACTTTTTGCATAACGTTTGATCATTTGTCCTATTCAAAAATTTAGTCCAAATATACAAAAAAGAGCAAGTTATACTTAAAGTAAATGTAATGATAGTTTTCGGGGCTAGTGAATGTATTTAATGCCATTTATGTGTTAGTTTTTCTAAGTCATTTTGATTCATTTTTATTCTTGTTTCATCATGTTCCTAGCCTTTTTTTAATTCTTTTGAGCTTTTTGATTCGATAATTCCTCCTTTTGTGAGCCTAAAACACCTACACATTAGAATTCGATAATTCTGTAACATGTACACAGATACAATTATACAAATAATGGTGTATATATATACACACGAACACGATCTGTATATACACATATACACAACATATAGCAGCTACACATACACAGCTAAACATCTCAATAATGACATATGCAACACACGAGGACCCACACCAAGAATAAAAAAACGTATGTCTTACCATACCATATATGTGCGTGGCGTATCTGAGAGGTGTTTCGATCAGGCATTGCGAGCCGGCGTGAGGAATGACATCGGGACGGACAACGCCACCGGCGGTGACGCTACCTTCGGGACGCACAATGGCACCGGCGGTAACATCGGCACGGCCATATCGGGAACTGACGTCAGCGATGCGGCTCTCGTCCCGGTGTTATGGCGGCGGGCACCTCGCCATGGCAACATCGGTCCCGTTATCCCTTTTTTGCCCGGGCCACAATGACTGATCAATTCACTATATCCCCCGTGGACGTCGAGGATGGGTGACCGTGTGGTCGCGTGCAGCGACGCTAACGATGCACATGCTACGTGATCCTATTTCGTGCAACGAGCGGCGTCCTCATCGAATTAAGAATCAAAACAAAAAATTGGAGTGGTATGTGTGAACGTATGTGCGAGCACCCACCGGAGGATATGCGATGCCGATCAGACGGGCAACGCGAAAGCTACTACTAATCCAATTTTTTTTTTGTGAAACAATATGTTTTTCCTTCACACGGGCTAAAGATCCAACATTGTGCAACTAAAGGACTCTTACCAAACACGCGAGAGTTCGTGTGTGGTCCAACCACTCAAAAATTTGAAGCTCAATTTGCAAAAAAAAGAAAAGAGAAAACTAAGCTCAGACTTTCTTCCTACGTTCCTACCAAAAAAATGAAAAGAGAAAACGAAGAAAGAAGGCCCACCTACCATAGTTCCTACGTTCCGGGTAGGAGTAATTTTCATGGATGCATGCATGCGAGTTGGCCTCTGGCTCCTATTTGCATGGGACACGAAAATTTGTAGTACTATGGGTATACGTGTGTTATTTAATTGGTGGGTATGCAGGGTGGGTAAAGAAATTCTATGGTGAGAAAAATAATGCCTAAACGGTAAAAACTCTCTAAAAATATCATTTTTAAAAACTTTCCACGTCGTTTCCCCCATTGAACCTGACACGTGGATCGTCTGTAAGGGGTGGATAGAATTTTTTTAGGTGAGAATTGTTTTAAAAGTACTGGATTCTTATAGTATAGATAGATTGGTAGTAACAAATATTTGAGTTAACTTTTATCTGAATCCACTTGAAAATCTCAATCCAAAACTTTTGTATTCACTCTAGAATTCAAGAGCTAGATGGAGAATTCTTTTTAATTCTTTATTAAGTTTGCAATTTTGTTGATTTTAATATCTTTTGAATTGCTGGAAAAGAAAATGGTAGACGCCCCAGAAACAGCCGGGTAGTCTGCTTCCGACCTTCCGTGACGTAAAACGACACTGAGGAAGAAAAGAAAAAAAAGTGGGTGGCGTGCGCTCACAACTCATTTCCTTTTCCGAAAAGAAAAAAGGAGGCAGAATAATAAATGGCGTCAAAGCCACGGGCCTTCGCGAAGGTCTTCCTCCCCGCGCTCCCGCCGCCGCCCCTCCTCACTGCTCCCGTCTTCCCGCGGTAGGTGGGTCGCCGGTCCCTCGCCTCCCCCTTCCTCTGCCGCCTCCTCATCCCCGCTGCGGATCTACTGACCGAATCCATCCATTCGTTGCGTCCCAGGCGGCCGACGACGCGGGGCGCGGGCGCGGCGGCGATGTCGGCGGTGGCGGCGCCGGCGCAGGCCCCCAGGAAGTGGGAGGGGCTAGTTGACGAGGCGCTGGAGCGGGAGGTGCTGGGGGCGTGCCTGGACCAGGCCCCGGAGCGCCGCCGCGTCCGTGAAGCTTTCAAGGACGTGCAGCTCAGCATCGACCATTGCCTCTTCAAGGTCAACCCCTATTCTGCCTATCTGCTTAGAACCACAGATAAGGATGCAGTATCGCTCTTTTTCTAATCAGATGTCCTCCTTGTTTTGTTTATACTTCTCAGTGACGTGTCGGTATGTGATTGGTTAGGCAAGATAATACAAGTGCTGATTTCATGAATTATTATGTCAATAACTTGTCTGGCTGTATGATTCCCCATGCCATGGATGATCTCTCACATGCATTTGTTTTATGATGCAGGGGCAATATAGTGGCATTGGAACAAAGGAGGTACTGTTCCTTAAACTATCCCTGAACTTAACTGCTGCAATTTGTAAATTTCTGTCACCATTTCTAATTTGTATAAGATTGTTTGTCATATAGAGTTGATTCCTCTTTTGCATGATGTATGTATGAGCGACATTTGAACAGTTAGCAGGCGAATTTATTTAGTAGATTTGAGCAAATGATCGTCATACAGAAATATTGGATAGTTTCGATATTTGTTCATAAAAAGTTACTCCAAGGCACTATAATGTTGAGGTTCGTAGAGTGTATCCAGACGTACTTTAGTTTCTCATTTGCTTTGGTAGGTTTTTTGCGGTAAGTGATGAACCTTCTGGAGTTGGCTATTTATATAGGTCATTTTTACTGGTCTGCATTCTGCAAGATGTTTAATGGTAATATGCTATGCAAAATGTGTGAATTTGGTTAGTGGTATTCCTAACTCCGAAAGCATTATGATACATCATTTGGTTCTCTTTTTATAAGTTTACTCCGGCTTTCTGGTTAATTATTCATCATCTTTTTTTTTCTTTTTACAGTCATATGAGCGTAACTCTAGGGGTGTGGAGATTTTCTCTAAATGTTGGTTCCCAGAGAACCATCGCATGAAAGCAATTGTTTGTCTCTGCCATGGTTTTTTTGCGAGTAGTCTCTGCCATGGTTACGGAGACACCTGTACCTTCTTCCTTGATGGTTAGCTTTTCCTCTATGATACTAGTAATGCTGTGGTTTATCTGATTTCTTGCTTTCGTTGCATATTTTTAATGGTTATTTTTATTTTAGGGGTTGCTAGGAAGATTGCTTTAGCTGGATATGGAGTATTTGCACTTGATTACCCTGGCTTTGGCCTTTCGGAAGGACTTCATGGATATATTCCAAGTTTTGATACCCTTGTTGATGATGTAGCCGAACACTTTGCTAAGGTCAAAGGTATGCTGTCACTATGATCTTGCTCGTATCTTGTGCTGTTTGTTTCACATGATTTTTGGAAACCACTGGGTACTTTAGTGAAAAAATTCTTAACTAAAATTATCATGTGTGTGTAAATATGTTCTTTTTTCTTCTTCTGAACATAGAGGTCTGCCAAGCTTTTTGTTTGGTCAATCTATGGGTGGAGCAGTTGCATTGAAGGTTCACTTCAAGCAGCCAAATGAATGGAATGGCGCAATACTTGTTGCACCCATGTGCAAGGTAGTTATATCTATGTGGAGTGTTATCTATACAAGTTAATGCCTGACCACTTATTCACAAGATCATTTCAATAGATTGCAGATGATGTGGTTCCACCATGGCCTGTTCGGCAAGTTCTAATTTTTATGGCCAAACTTCTTCCCAAAGAAAAGCTTGTTCCTCAAAAAGATTTAGCTGAGTTGGCATTCAAAGAGAAGAAGAAACAAGAGCAGGTCTGTATTTGCCATGCTAAATTTTTTGAAACTAATATTTGACTCTTTCATTCAATTGTAATATTTCCTACTTTTCTTTCATTTTGATTGTCTTGCACATTCTTTGATAGGACATGTATTTTTTGTAGATAATAATATGCAAACAAAAAAACACAATATGATCCATTAAACATTGCTTCAATCTCCACCTCAGATGAATAGGAGTTCTCATCTTTTTCAGTGATCAGTATAGCAAATGATTTGTCACATAGATGTGACTGTCTCGTTTTACTACTGCTTCTACTTTTGTCTTACAGCAATCCTAGAAAATGTACAAATATATATTTGCAGGTGCTGTTAGTATTTCTTTTTTTTTCTTGTGAAAGAGAATCAATTTATTTCTTTTGAATATTTATTTATTGTTTAACCAATTAATGCTAATTTTTGCTATGCCTTGCGATTATTGTGTACTTATTAGTTCACTGACAAATGCAGTGTGCTTTCAATGTGATCGCCTACAAGGATAAACCACGGCTCAGAACAGCTTTGGAGATGTTGAATACGACACAAGAGATAGAAAGACGTCTCGAAGAAGTATGTGCCCGATGTTTGGTTTGCTCCAGATACTTAAGTTATACATGTCATGCATGTTTTATAGTCGTCACAAATTAGATGGCTTTCATGTTCAAAGTTTTCAATGGTCACTCCAGTAACCGTCAAATTGTTGTAACTGCATGGATCCAATGAGCATCTATATCTAGTGTTGAAGGAAACACATTGTTTCTATTCATGCTGACTTTTTTAGCGTTATCCTTTGATGGTGGTGGGCTGCATGAAATCCAGCACGCCATGGAGGAAAAAGGATGACTAGGGAAGACCTAGAAAAAAAACCTAACCCTAGTTTATGAATAGGGCACGTCCCCGCAAGGGGGGCAGTATACACAGGTAGAGGAGCAGGGGAATAGGAATACGATAAGGACTCTAATACCCTTAAGAAAGTCCATGCCTTTGGAATAACATTATAGGTGTAATCAGATAAGACACTTGCCTTTATAAGATTCCAATGTGAATAAGTATGCTGTTTTGGAAGATAATTTAACATATTGTGTTAGAATATGGAATTGTGGATGGTCTCTTTATGTATACTATTGCTGTTTCAGGGTTTTATGGTTGACGCATGCTTCATCTTTCACAGGTTTCTCTGCCCATGATCGTATTACATGGTGAGGCAGATTTGGTTACTGACTCGGCGGTGAGTAAAGCTCTGTATGAGAAAGCAAAGAGTCAAGACAAGAAGCTGTGCCTTTACAAAGGTGCATATCATGCCATCTTGGAAGGTGAGCCAGATGATACAATTTTCCAAGTTCTCGATGATATAATCTCCTGGCTGGATCAGCATTCCAAAAGAGAAGGTTTGTCATCTTGAATCATGCAGTGCCTTCCATCAGGGTTGGGCGAATTTCTTTGGCATTGCTGTACCCGTTCCTGTCATGGATCCCAGGTCCAAGGGTTGAGAATTCCATTTTTGCGACAACCCTGTAAAATTCATGGTTCTGATTATTAATTGCCCACTATGTATTTGAACGTTGTACATAACTGATCCACGTGTATTTATTTACCACGAGTTACTTAAAAAATTCAATTACAAAACGCCCTTTGTCTTGTCCCTAAATTTCATTAGATCCTGGATTTTGTGGTATTTGCATTTTACAATACCTAACCGTCCACCAATTAACTATAGAAACCGGACAGACGTCTTATTCTGATGTTCAAAGCATCCACTTGGGGACTGCACAACTGCACAGGTGTGTCTCTTTCCATGCAGATGCTAACACCCTAATGAGCCTCGGTGCCTATGTGAATTAGGGCATGTACGTTGCTACATGTGAGCGGTCTCAAAGGTCGTCTCATGCAGAGCCATGTAGGATTTTTGCTGATGTGGAGGGGAGAGAGCGAGGTGAGAGAATGAGGTCGTTGTTTTGCGAAACAACCGCCTCATGAGCTAAATTTTAGGACTATGAGACAACTCTCCCACCATTGTACGAGTTTTGTTGCCATGCAATCAATAATATTTCTTTATTTTCCCATAAATCAAGGAATTTTGTATTGCTATGAGACAACTAAAACAACAACCTATTGTATAGGTTGTCTCATAAGTCGTCTTAAGATTACGTGTCCCTATATGAGACCGTCTATTAGACGACACCAATGTACTTGCCCTTAGAAACAAGTAATAACTTGAAGCATCTGACAAGGAGTTACGGACTCTAATTGCCAACACCTTGTAATTTCGAACGTGGAATTAGGATTGCGTGTAATTTATGTTACCCAAAATCTACCAGGAGAGGGCTCTCCATACAGAGCTATCGCGAGACCCCTCCTAATCGCCGTCTCTTTTCTATCGGAGGCTCACCCACGCGCCTCTATATTTCTGTCGTGGATCCTATCGATACGGCAACCAGCGGACGCGGGGGGAGGGGCTCTCGACTTCTCGTCTCCTTTTCTCCGATCCATTCCCAATATTCTCGAATCCGGGGACGCGGGCGGATGCGTCGCGCGAAGCGATCGGATCCACGAGTGCCACAGCAGATCTGCCCCTCGGCGGCCACGAGCGGAGGGTGGCTCGCACGGTGGAGTCGAACGGCGAGTGGGCTACGAATCTGAGGTGCTGGAGGGGAGGCAGCGCACCACGGCGAGAGGACGGTGGCGCGCTGCTCGGCGGCGAGTGGGCTACGGATCCGGCGAGCCGAGGTGCCAGAGGGGAGTTGGCGCACCACCACGGCGAGAGGACGGCGGCGCGCGGCGAGTGAAGAGACAACCTGCTGCTCGCTTCGAGGTAGGGGAAGGATCCTGTCATGCATTTGTACTTGTAGGTATAAATATAGATCCATTTGTGGTCATCAATTTCATCAGCTATTTGAATCATGTTGGATAAGTCAGATTAGGGCCAACGAATCCTGCTGTGGTGGACGCGAGGCAACGCATCAATTTAGGTGCACATACTCCTCTCATTTGTAACTTGCAGATCTAACTATGTGCATTTGATTTTGATTTCGACCTGTTTGAGTATCGCTGCATTTGATTTTGATTTCGATTTCGATTTCGACCAGTCCTCCAGAAGGAGCTTAGAGGCAGCCCGCTTGAGTATCCCTGTATCTATGTTTCCACTCGATTTTATTTTGTTCCCCTGCAGATTCATTGGTCTATTGATTTATCGCTTTGTGGTACATTGTTGCTTGTGTAGATCTCGCGAAGCACCCAGTGTTTAGCCAGCCCGACACCCTATAGTGAGTTGGATTCTCTCCATTTAGCACGCTTCCATTACATCTCGTGATTTCCTTTGTTGTGTTTGTGCCACGCCGAATTATGGTGTTTAGGGTGCATCTATGGCCTGGAGGCCATGATGGAGAGATGCAGGGTCCCTGTTGGGCTGCAGATTTCTAATTCGTGAAATAAATGAATAGATGCATGGTCCATGTCTGCAGATTTCTATTTCATTTTCCCTGCAATGCGATTGCATTATCATTAGTGTCAGTCTTCTGTTAGGTCCAACCGGAGCTTTGTTTCAGTGCATTCTATCACCTCTATTTGTGTGGTGTTTGTTGCTTAATCGCGACAAAACAGGATGTGTTGAGCCTCAACTGACCATGCAAATTCTTCTGAAAACTAAGAAAATTAAGATTTATAGACATCTTGAAGTACTGTAGTCTACCTGACACATCTTTTTTAGTTTTTCTATGTGCTTTGTATCATTCTAATAGATTCTATCATAAGATAAGACCAAACAATATTGGCCTTGGGCTCCTGATTTCAAATTCCTAGCTATAGATGGATAACACTTGTAGAAGATCAAGATTTTTATATGCTTTTAAGGAAGTAACTTATCACTGATTTACATTAGGTAGAACATTCCACATACTGTTCTGCAGCACAGAGACATTTTTGGGGGTTGGCCATTTTCCGATATTCTGATTTTGCAAAGTCCCTTCACCCCGAAATTCTACCGTTTGTGTGATATTGTCTGTATTGATATGAGGCTCTGCTTATTTTATTTGATATGCGGGGTGTATTTTTTTCTGTGTGAGTTTTCTATGAGAAAGTTCTTAGTTAAATCTAGACTAGTAATTAGCAATGAATTGTCTTGTGAATGTGTTATTAAGAATGATACGAGATTGTTTATTTCTGTTAACTATTTTTTTGTGTTTGGAGACCATATTTTTTGTTCTAAACTTGTTTCTGTTATTTTGTCTTGGGATAGTACAACTACTCTAAAAAAAGTTTTTATTTAGAGAGTGATCAATACTTTTAGCTTACCTATTTGTGACTAATCATAAAGTAACTTATTAATATTTTACATGATATAGAAAGTAACTTGTCACTAATTTGAATTGCAGATAAAGTAACTTTGTCCATTAGGAAGTAACTTTTCTTACTATTTTATTTTATTTAGCTGTTGCTTTTGTACAGATGTAGCAAAAGTAGGGTTAGTACATAATGGGGCAGCACTGTCTCTTGGCAGCAAGATATTGGAGCTATTAGTGCAAGCATCTTCAACTATTGTAGTGTTTACTTTTTTGTGGTTATTCTAGTGCTAATATAGTTTCAGAGAAATCTATGTCTGTTTGGTCATTTCTTTTGGTTTTAAACTTGTTATCATGATATATATTTTTGTTTGTTGTGGGTTTCGTATGTTAGGTCTGGTCAGCCATATAGAGCCTATTTATCAGTTGAATTGCATAGTGGTATGTGTCATGGGTGACCCTGTAATTCAAGGCATGGTACTTTAACTGAATGTTCCACCAATCATCATATTCTATTGTATCAAAAGTAACTTTGACACTTTATATGGATTAGGAAATAACTTATCATCACTACAAATATTACGAAAAGTAACTTATCTATAATTAATATGACAGAGGAAGTACCTTAGCATCAGTATACATAATAAATAAATAACCTGACATAACCTGTATTACACATTATTTTTAATTTTTTTGGTATATGTGCTTGATGTAGTAGTGAGCTACGGAATAGAAACTTAATTTATCCATATCATTCAATTAGTAGATTATTCCATTGAGTTTGGCATGTTTGTCCATTTGGTAGCAAATCATTACTACTGATTTTTTTTTGCATTTGGTGACATTTGCCCTTTCTAATGTGAATTAAGAATTAACCTTTTAAGTATTTATGTGAACTAGGAAGTAACCTTTTACTATTTATGTTATTTAGAAAGTAACTTATCAATAGCTTATATGAGATACAAAGTAACTTGCTAGTAGTTTGAAACATAGCGAAAGTAACTTCTCAATACTTTAGTGAACATATGGTAGTAACAATTCTAACTCGAACAATTTAAATTCCAGGTACCAAACCAACATTGTGATGTGTCTACCTAACCCTGCTCTAATTCTATCATATATTGTAAGCACTTTGTACACAATTTAGTATTACTTGATGCAGAAGGATATCATGTTTATCATGCTTGTGCTCTCTGCAGGTGCAACAGGTAGAGCAGGGTCACCCCGAAAAATCTCCAACAACTCTTTTTTGTTCAGGTGCGTATTGGATGGACTGTGGTTGGCACATTCATATCAATAGGTGTGTACCGAAAATAAACCATTGAACCATGATCATTGCTAGTGTACTACACGGTGATACTTGTAGTTGTTCGGTGTTGCGAGTAATGCAACAACTGTTTAGCTATTAGAGAAATGACATGATTTGATGCTGATGGAACACTAGGATTACTTACAATCAAATATGATGTACTCATGCACATGATCTTCTGTATACATTTTTACAAAATGGCAAAAGCCGAATAGATATTGCATGCACTACTACAGAACATAGATTCAGTAACATTAACTTGTGTTACTATAACTCAATAAATGTGTTACTAGGTCTTCTAGTAACACATCTTGTTAGTGTTCCTAAGTCCAATGTTACTACTATCCGATCTATTGGAACAAAAGACATGTGTTCCTACACATCAAAAAATGTGCTACACTAATTCTCTTGTGTAACACATTTTTTCTGCTCTTGTAGCACTTCCACATTGTGATTGTAACATGTCATGAGAACATAGCTTGGAATTTAGGAACGTATAGTTTGTAGCACATGCTTTACCTATTGTAACACATACAAAATTTAAAAATAAAAAAATTATTGTACAATTGGAAATGGCACAGAATGTGATAACATGAAGTTTTCTGAGGAACCGTAACACATCCATATATAGCAAAATCACACAAACCAAAATTTGTAGAAATAAAAGAACGAAATTTGTATTGATCATAAGGAAACAAACACAATACTCGTTTACATCATTTGATTGTCACACCCGGATTTACACAAAACCCGAATGTGGCCATATGTGTGCCCAGGAAGTCCACAAACACATATAGCGAACAAATATGGTAAAAATCAGAGTGCAATGCTTATTTCTCAACATAAAGTAGCGGGTACATCAGAGTTTTGCATAAAAGAAATACATGGACAGCGGAAGACTAATACATCTCTCTAAGCGTAGCCGCAATCCCACAGGGACTCTGACTGGGAGAACGCCAACTCAGAAGTACGGCAAATCCTCGGGAAACTCCACAGCATAATCAGCCTGACTCCAATCTGTTACCCGTCCGGGATTTTGCCCAAAAATGATAATAATAGCAAGTGTAAGTAACAGAATTACTCCTCGTAGCACACCTGATCACTGCATCATATCTGGTCATCCAGCTCATACCCAGGATCATATCAAATCCAAGGGTCTCCAGTACCATCGGACCTGCCTTGAACTCTACCCCCCTTATTATGATGGGAACATGGGGGCACCGTAGAGTGGCCCGCTGTTCACCCCCTGGTGAGCTTACTAGCATAGTGTTCTTCATGGGTTTCAGAGCTAGCAAATTCTTCTTTACAAAAGCAGCAGAAATGAAAGCATGCGAAGCTCCAGAATCAAATAAAACAGTGGCGGGGGTGGAATTGACGAGGAACGTACCCACGACAACATCAGTGGCTGTCTCTGCTGTCTCTGCACCGGTGTGGTTGAGCTTCCCTCTGATCGGAGCCTGCGGAGCACGACCTCCCTGCTGCTGACCCTGCGGCTGCCCAACTCCTGTCTCTTATACACATCTAGATGTGTATAAGAGACAG
>OAMR01000176.1:906318-926510 GCA_900205405.1 Echinochloa crus-galli
CAAAAGGTCCTAACATTTCTTGAGTTGTTTTATGATGCGACTGTTACATTGTCTGGTGTGTATTATCCTACATCACCACTTATGATTCATTATCTTATTAAGATTGCTCTGCACCTGCAAACTTATGCTAATGATTGTCACATTAGATCTGTGGTTCAACCTATGATAGACAAATATAACAAGTACTGGAGGGACATACCCTTGCTATATTCTTTTGCATTCATCCTGGACCCTAGAGCTAAAATGAAAGGTTTTACTAGGGTGCTTAGAAGGTTGGGTGTTCTCACTGGTTCAGATTACAGTACTTATTTGGTTACCACTAGAGCTAAACTGACAGATGTCTACAACAAGTATGATGAGAAATTTGGTGCTGTTAGGTTGAAGAGGTCTAATCCTCCTGACCTGGCTGCTGGTAAGTCAAGATCTGCTTGGGATGAAATTTATGATGATGGTCCTGTTTCTGGTTCTGGTTTGCCTGGTGGTATCTTGCCTAGTAGTAGCATTAACATGTCTAGAGATACTTCTGCTGTTTCTCTGCTACATGCGGTAAGGTCTGCTGCCTCCAATACTTCTGAACTTGTTTCCTACTTGGACTGTGACACTGTCAGTCACATGTCTGATGACTTTAACATTTTGAACTGGTGGCATCAACACAAACTTACATATCCAGTTCTCTCAATCATGGCTAAAGATATCTTGACTGTCCCTGTCTCTACAATATCTTCAGAATCTACATTTAGTATGACTGGCAGGATCATCGAGGAGCGGCGAAGGAGGCTCAGTCCAGACATGGTGGAGATGCTGACCTGCATCAAGGACTGGGAAGCGGCAGAAGCAAGGCTGCAACAAGCTGTGGATGACAAGGAGCTTGAAGAAGCATTTGCAGGACTTTATCTAGATTAGTTGCTTTAGTTACCTATCATTTATGTAATGGGACTGTAATATTTTGTGACTGTTGGACCTGGAGGTCCTGAACTTGTGCTGTGGATGTAAGAAGAAGACATTGAACTCTATTTTGGAGCTTGGCTGTACTCTTTTCCTGGGTTTCTCACAAGGGTGAGTTTTACCTAGCCAGGTTTTTAATGAGGCAGCCATTGCACAAGCTTCCTATTTATTTGGTATTTTGTTAACTTCTTGTGTTTGTCATATTTTTTTGAGTTGAGGTTGTGTTTTTGTTATTCTTGATGAAATGCTGATAAGTTTGATATGTGTTTGGTGACTTAGTGTCAGTGCCGGTACGGGCACTATAGTGCCAGTTGGCACGACACGGCACTAGCCTCTGGCCTTAGTGTCGTGCTAGTGCCTGTCCTTCGGCACGGCGGCCTAAGTGGCACGGTACGGCTAGTTAGCTGTGCTATGTAGTGCCGTGCCGGATAGTGCCAGCGAGGCCCGTTTGGCCAACTATAATCCAGCAGCGGCACCGGCCTCGTCGGACATTTTTCAGTCGTTCTCGATGCCTCGACCGCACAAACCCCCCACTCCACTCGGACGCCGCCTCCGGCCGGCACCAGCAGGCAGGCAGCAGCCACACCAATCGAGCAAGCCCCCCATGGCCTCACCAATCCGACCGCCACCGCCGCCGCCAGCGGTCGATCCCGTCGCGCCTTCTTCTCCCCCTTCAGAGCATCAGCTCCCCCGTGATGGATCCCTCTCGCCGGAGGACTCAGCACCAGCACCACCTCCTCCGGCTGGTCCTACCACTACTCCGCCCTCACCTCCGCATCCCCCGACGCCGCCGCCGCCGCCTCCGCTTTCGCCCAGCGCCGATGCTTCGCCTCCCCTCCCGCGTGAGGGCCAAACATCGCCGCCGCGCTCTCCGCCCCACCCCTCCCCCGCTCCAGTACCGCCACCTCCTCCAGCGCCGGCGTCCTCGGAAGCCAAGTCGGAGCAGGAGGAGGCGGAATCGGCTAGCGAGTCGGGGAGCATGACCCTAGCCCTCGCGCTAACCCAAACCGAAGAGTCGATGCCGCCGACGCCGCCGAAGGCCTCCTCGGCCAAGGCGTCGCCAACCGGTTCGCCGCAGAAGGAATCGGCCGTCACAATCGCGAAGCTCCTCTCCGGCGAAGACCCCACGGCGGCGGAGGCGAAGCCCACGGCGGACAAGCTTGACCCTCCGAACGATAATGGGTCGCTCGCCGCGGCCGCCACCGTTACTGCCGTTGGTGGAGGCGGCGTGGGGTCCAAGAGGTGGCTCCTAGGCGGCGGCGTCCCGGAGAAGGTGAGGATTTTACCGGCGCTGACCGGTATTCTCCCGGGTTGACTCGAGGGCGACTGGATCTGAGCCGTCAGATCCAGATCTGAGGGTCGGGATTGAAAGGGGGGGAGTGGCTCGCCGGAGGGGAGCCCTGGGTGGCGGCGCCGCCCGGCTTTGCGGCGGAAGCTCGCCGGAGGGGGATCGATCCGGCGCTACAGATGACAAAATCGAGCACGGGCGGGTGCTACGGGTCCAGGGGAGGAACGCGAGTCTAACAGTGGGGAACAAGCCGCGGGGGAAACAGGCTAGGTGGGTACGCGGCGACGGCGGCGGAGCGGTACGACGGCGGTGTCGGTGCGTGCCGACGGCAGAGCTCCTGAGTCACAATTACTGTTTCTTATCTAGTGTTGATGGAATGGTGGGATCTGTAAATTGGTGAATTTTGGCAATTTAGGTATGTACTTGCTGCGAGCGTTGTGGCTTTTACCTACTCGGGATTCCAGTTGGTAGCTGAGGTGCATTACCTTGTTACACGGAGGCGCATTATTCGAGCCCCATGGCGCAGCTACTTCAATCTCGGCATGGATCAGGCAAGCATGAGTTAACTTTAACTTGGCATTTCTGAATGTCTTCACCATTGTTAACCATGAGTTTATGGTAGCACAATTTTGCAAGCTTTGAAGCCTAGTTATTTGGTGTCTGGTAACAGCAAACTAGATTAGAGTTTATGGCACTTGAATTATTGCACGTTTTACTAAAGTTGTAGATATTGGATGAAGATGAACCGTTGCATTGCCTTTTTGGAGCTTAAGGAAATCCTATGTTGTTGATGAACATTAGGTGGGAACATCAGTTTCTACTATTCTCATATTCATGTTGGATTTACTTTGATACATGACTATATAGATCAGTTGGTATGAACAATTTTCAGATACAGAACAGAGCATCCTGATTCCTGAGGTGTGAGTAATGACATGCTGACACAAAGAGTTGTTTGATGAATATTAAACTCCAAAACCATCTTTAACTACTCAAAGCGAATAAATTACACATTCATTGCAAAAGGATTATTGTTCCCTTTTATGGTACGGCTCTCCAACTCCAAGTCCTCCAACTTCAATTGGTTGTCATGATAAGAATGGTGCCTGGTTGATAATTTGACACATTTGTGAGTGATGATTTGAACTGTTTGTGCTTGGCAATTACATAATTTGTCTTCAAAATCATATTGCATAAATGCTGCTTGTGAATTGCAAGTAGATTGATATGTTTATGTTCTTCTGTTCTTCCTTTGGAATTAGCCATACCTTGTTTCCAGAAAATGTATTTGTTTCAGTGGCCATTAGGTCCTCTTTAGCCATATCTCTACCTTCAACTTTTAGGTTATGCTCAACTTTAAAGTTGTAATCTTGGCTTAACAACTACTACTAGTTGAGTTGTGGCTAAATGACATTTTGATCATAATTGCAGATGTTTGCTTACCTTCTCCTGTCAGCGTCTTCAGCAGCACTTTCTCGTAATGGTGTTTGGATGTCTCGGTTTGGAGGGGATCAATTCACGAAACTGATTGACGCTTCAGCTTCCATGGCATTCCTAGCTTTCATTGCACTCGGTCTTAGCTCAATTATCTCTGCTTACCATGTCTTCAGCTTGGTTTCGTAAGCCTATTGACGGGCAGCACCTTATGTGAATAATATGTTCTAGATGTATCTTGAGCCACTGAACCTTTGTTTTTCTGTTTGTGGCTTGTTCCATCTAATCTCCACAACTTGGGTATATTACAGCAGTAGATTGAATTCAAGATTGTCTTTAAAAAAGTTAAGTGGATGCACCAATGGTTCATGCTGGTCTTCTCATACTAAGAGCTTGAAAGATATGCTACTTTTGAGGCCACTTCAATTGTTGGATGATAATTGCCATGCCAATGGTTGTGTTCCTGTATATATGATGGTGAAGTCTTTCAAGTCACTCGTGTATTTGCTTCAGTTTGCAGTGCCCTACAAACTTGCAGATGGGCTTATCAAGTATATAGGGATACTAGTCACTCTGATTGAAGTGCGTCAGGAATATGCAACGCCGTATCGTTGGCGTAGCTGAATTTGCAATTGTTTAGATAATCTTCCTACAGCCAACGTTTATCCAACAGTGCAATGCAATCGCAAAGATGGGACTGTTTGGAGCATTGGATTTTATGCACAAAAATCGCATTTCCGGAATTTCGTAGGGCTTGGGGTGTGTTTAGTTCTAAAAAAGAGGTTGAAAAGTTTGGTAAAAATGTCACATCGGACTGTAGCGTACTGTAGCATTTTTCGTTTATTTGTGGTAATCGTTGTCCTATCATGATCTAACTAGGCTTAAAAGATTCGTCTCGTCGTGTATATTACAATCATGCAACTAGTTTTATAATTTACCCACGTTTAGTGCTCCATACATGAGGAAAGAGATTTGATGTGATTTGATGTGATAGGTGAATAGTGAAGTTTGGAGAGAGAATTTTATAAAGTTTTTGGAAACTAAACACAGCCTTGGGAATCTGGGATGATACGAGGTCCTTTCGTTTGTTTTTACAGCAAAAAATACCCTTTTGTTTGTTTTTTTGAGGGAAATGTCCTTTTATTTGTAGATAGACAGGCTCACAGTATTTTCTTGGAAAAAGTCCATCCTACCTCCCTCATCTGTAACCGATGTTTGGTTTTCCTCCCTCATTTCCAATACCGGGTACGCGACCTCCGCCAACTTTTGAAACCGGCCGTTTTTCCTCCCTCCATGGTTTTGGACCCCGGTTTTGACCGTTTCGCTGCCACGTCGGTGCCACGTCGACCACTGACATGTGGGGTCCTCCTGATGCCAAAGGAAACAAAAGACGGCCGGCCTGCTCGCTCTCTCTCCCAGTCTACTCTCCTGTCTCCTTGGTCTCTAGCGGCGGCGGCCGGCAAGGTGACGATATGCGCCACGTTGGTGTAGGGCCCGTGCCCTCCCAACCACCCCGCGCGGCTGCCGCCATGGGAGCAGGAGGGAGCTCCGCCGGCGCGAGCCACCGCCGAGCCGCTGGCCGGCCACCGCGCCGCCGCTCGACTCCGCCGCTGGCCCGCCGGGCAGAGGAGGGGAAGCCGAGGCTGCCACGCCGGCGAGAAGCTCCGCCTCCGCATGACGCTCGGAACTCACACTGCGGGTCCTGCTTCCGCCGCACCACTGCCTGTTGCGCCCCGCGCTTGGCCCGCGCGCCGCCGCCGCCGAAGCCGAGCGCCGCCACGGCCATGGCACGGCCGATTCGTCACGACCTTCACCTTGTCAAGCTGCATCTCCGTCGCCCATCTTCGTCCCCATCCCACCGCCGGAGGAGCTCCGCCCCGGGAAGCTGCCGCCGCCGGAGGTCACCATCGCTGATTCGTCGTATCCCAGCGCCCTGCGGATGGAGGGAAGGGAGCGGGCGGCGGCGCGGGTGAAGAGAAGGGAAGGGGGCGGCGGGCGGGTGGAGGGGAGGGCAGCTCGATCCGGCCGGCACGTGCGGGCCCGCGCTGGAGCTCCGTGGCAAGCATCCGGAGGAGGGGCGAGCAGCCGGCGGTAGGGAAGAGGAGGACGGGGCGAGCGGCCGGCGGTGGGGAAGAGGAGCCCGAGCCGCTGCTGCTGCGCGTGGTGGGAGCCATCGCCGCCGCTCCGAGCCGCTGCAGTGCGCGTGCAGCCGCCGCCGCGCAGGGCGCCGAGCCGCTCAAGTTGCGCGTGGAGCGCCGCCGCCGCGCCGCGAGTGACTTCGCCTGTCATGCAGGCTTGGGGTTGTTCGGCGGCGGCTGCGGCTCCCCTTCCCCTCCCCTGGCGGCGCTGAGGTTCGTTGGCTCGCAGGCCCGACGACGGACGGCCGGCGCGCGCACCCGGCGAGCTTGATGTGGTCGACCCAGCGCCCGTGGTGACGACGCAGCTGAGGGAGGGCATGGTGTCCTGGAGCTCCGCGTCGACGAGGACCGCGCCGCCGGCGACAACGAGCACCGCGCGCGGGGGGTCGGCTCGGTCGCCGCCGTGGGGGAAGGCGGCGAGGGACGCGCCCGAGGCGTAGAAGTCGTGGACGCGGAACTGCGCACGCAACGCCGAAGGCGGCGTCACTGCGGCGTAGGAGGAGGAGCCCCAGCTTGGCGCCCGGCGAGGCGGCGGCGACCATCACCCTCTTCTCCGAGTTCTGTTGGAACGAATGAGGCCGCGGCCCTGGAGCAGCCGTGGTGGCGTAGGCGGCCGACGAGGTGGATGGAGAGGGGCCGCCGTCGTGCTGAGGGCCGCAACCGCGGTGGGAGCTGGCGGCGCCGGCGCCGGAGACGGCGCCATCCGGAGTAGAGCGGCGCTGGCGCTGGCGCTGAATGGGATCTTCGGGAGAGAGACCGGGCGAGAGAGAGCGGGCCGGCCGTCTTTTGTTTCCTTTGGCTGAGTCAGCAGGACCCCACATGTCAGTGGTCGACGTGGCACTGACGTGGCAGCGAAACGGTCAAAACCGGGGTCCAAAACCATCGAGGGAGGAAAAACAACCGGTTTCGAAAGTTGGCGGAGGTCGCGTACCCGGTATTGAAAATGAGGGAGGAAAACCAAACATTGGTTACAGATGAGGGAGGTGGGATGGATTTTTTCCTATTTTCTTTAAGAAAAAAATGCAGCCCACGGGCCCATCCCCGCGTCCCAGCCTGCAGCCCAACTCTGTCGCTGTCCAGCCCAGTTCCATGGTGGCCGAGGCACAGGCCCATCTATCTCCTCCGCTAGAGACTAACCAGGGCCGCCGCCGCCGCGGGCGTACCGCTCAGGCGCTCACACCCGCTCCTCCACGCCGGCGCTCCCGACCGCCGTCTTCGAGTTCGAGCAATGGAGTCGAAGAGGCCGCCGCCCTCCCCCTTCGTCGACAGCTATGTGGTAGGCCTCTCAGCCCCTTCGTGCGCCCTGATCTCTCACCTTCGCTGTCTCTACCGGTCTTGGTCTGCCCCCTCACCCCGCCGTCGTTGCCCAGGTACCCGGCGACGTCGTCCTGGACCTCTCCGAGATGACCAATCAGACCATAAAGCTCGGCACGGGCCTGCGTCAGGTAAACCCTCTTCGTGGTGGAAAGTGGGAACCGTTATCCTTTGTGAGATGTAGGGGTTAGGGTTTAATGGGGGTTTATCTGGGTCATGAGGCTTATCAGTGGTACATGTGGCTTGCAGGAGTGTGACACCATTCAGGCGACCAGTGCCGGGATACTGCGTCTTTCAAAGCCCAACAAGTATTGGGTTGAGAGCTCCCAGAAGAGGGTGAGTCCCCTGGTCTGCGCTTATAGATGCTCACATCCTGCAAAAGTTTGGTTCCTCTAGAGATAACTGAGTTAAGATTATGTCTATTGAGTACAAATACGGACTGATGGAATATGGTTTACTACTGTATTAACAGTGTGAATGAACTGTGAATGGATCATAGCTTCGCATGCCCAATTCAAATTGAAGTACTGAATTGCTGTTTATAGACTGCAATGACAGTCTGTGACAGTCTGAATGAATCATACCTACACATGCCCCCATCAAATTTAAGTACTGAATTGCTCTTTGTAGCCAAGTGGCCAAGTTTTATCTATGGCCCTTCATGAGTAAATTACTAAAGCCTTGTCTTATGTGTTGATTTGGTGCTACGGAAATTCCAACTCATATGCACTGACATGCATTGACCGTCATCATATTTACCTTGAACTATAGAATACATATGTTGTTCTGTCCTTTTAAATAAATGTTTAAAGTTTTGATTACTTCTCATCATCTATCAAAGTGCAATTAGCCTGAAAAACTCTGAGCTTGTCCTCCCCCTATATCTTATTGACTGTAAAGTGGGAGACTGCATATAGGGCTGCTTTGTTTGTCCTCCTTGTTATGTGTGTCAGCAGTCGCCCATTCATGTTTCTTCTTATTTTCCTTTTGTGCAGTATATACCTTCCGTAGAAGATACAGTTCTTGGAGTTGTGGTTGACACCAAACCAGACGTAAGTATACATCATTACATCTACATTCAAAAGTATGTGAATTAGTATTCCCTCCATTTGTAGATATTTTTGCAAGGCTACCATGGATATTGGATACTGACCAAGGAAGCATCAGACCAAATCAAAATAGCTGGTAGTATGGATCATGGGCAATTCCTAGTAAATGACATGCACAACTGAACAATCACATTTACTATAGCAGTAAAGCAGGGGAGAGGTAGAATATTGCTTGAGTTCCTCCATGGAGAAACATGTGAATCTGCGCTTCCTGAAAAATGGACAGATGTTGCGAAATGGAGGGAGTTTTTACATATGATGTCACTTAGAAATGTCTAGCCCTAGTTTGGGCAAGATAATCATATGATTACACATTTTGTACATTTATGATATGTAAACAGAAACCAAAATGAGCCTTCACTAGAAGCTTGATTTTTACTTCTTTTGTATTAAATGAATGGATTTTGGCATACCTTCGATATGTGTTTTGCTGACGTAGCTTTTGTTATTACAGAACTTTGTGGTAGACATAAAGGGTCCTAATTTGGCCTTTCTACCGGTGCTTGCATTTGAAGGTGGTACTAGAAGAAACATACCAAAGTTCGAGGTATGGCGCTGGCTAATTTGTACTTTCCAGTATTGTTGAGTGAATACTTTGTCAGTCTCTATACCCTAACATGTGAAATCCTTAATGATGTACATAGTAGGCCACATGCAGTTGTGAACATTTATGCAGTAACATGTGATTCTGTGTTTTTTCTATCAGATGCTCATTAGTCCTTTTACATTCAATGTATTAGCTCTTTGCACTTGAACTAAGAAAAACTATGAAATGGCCACATGCCCCTATTAAAGCTGACTTTTCACTTCACTATTTAAATCATTCTCCAAACCACATCTACATTTAGTATTTAGTTACTAATGAACAAGTAATTAAGAAAAACTACAAAATGGCCAGATGCCCCTATCGAAGCTGCCTTTCCACTCCATTAATTAAATCAGTTCTCCTAAACCATCAACATTTAGTCTTAATTACTAATGAACAAGTAGATAGAGTTGAGTCTTTAGACTGTATGTACTTTTGAAAACTTTGTTAGGTATATTTTAGGAAAGTAAATTAGATATTCCTCTTCTTGAAATCCTATGACATCAGATAAAAGGGAATGGGGGGGAGTGAATGCTCTATCAGGTACAAAGGGTGTCTATATCCAGTGTGATTTCATCTCTGAGTAGGCCATAAGTTGTTTCCAGTGTTTCAAGCCTAGTGTTTAGTTTGCTGGTTATAGATTCATCTTACCATGGGAATTCTCCTGCAGATTGGTACATTAATATATGCTCGAGTGGTGAAAGCAAATAGCATCATGAATCCAGAGCTCTCATGCATGGATGGTAAATTTTTCATCATATAATTCAGTGTTTTATGCATGGTTGCAACTTTTCTCCATCTTAGCAATATGCCCTCCTTTGTTGTGAGAACCTTTGAGCTTATGGGATGATACTCTCCCAGTATGGACCTTTTGACTTTATCTGATCATCCTTTCACTTTTACTGTTGTAATATTATTGCTCTTTTGAAGCTACTGGGAAAGCTGCTGAATTTGGTCAGTTGAAAGATGGCTATATGTTCGACACATCAACTGGCATGTCACGGATGTAAGGATAATACATCATACGCCATTAAATCAGTAGCATTAATTTTTTTTCTTATATTTTGATATTGGTTGTTTATAGGCTGTTAAGTTCGCCAACATGTCCAGTTCTGGAGGCCCTTGGGAAAAAACGGTCATTTGAGATTGCTATTGGACAAAATGGCCGAGTCTGGGTATGGCTCTCGCTGCTGTTCATTTTCTTTTTTTATTCTGTCATTTCTCTTTATTGTGTTATTTCATGTTAAATTGTAAATGCCAATGTTTCTTGTGTTTGTCTATATATCTGTAGGTGAATGCTTCTTCACCGAATACTGTCATTCTTGTATCAAATGCAATTATGAGGTCAGAATCTTTGAGTGGCATAAAACAAAGAGCTATGGTAGAAAATCTCTTGGAGAGATTGTCATAATGGTAAGTCAGGAAGCATCAGTCCAAAGTAAAATGGGCGTAGTTTGAATCCGTCGTGTCTGTTTTGAGGTGAAAGTAGAAAAGTTTGAGGTCAAGGTGACTGTCCATATCAAAGATTCTTACGCATCACATGTAGTAATACCATTTCCTTTTGTTTTATCTGTAAACATATATTCCAGTTTCTCTTTATGAAAAAAATATTGTGTCTTGCCAAAAGAATACTGCCATTTTCCATTTTGACACCGTGTGCGCTATCTCAATTGACTGTGTGTAGAAAAAATTTCCAAGCTTGCCTATTTGATTCCTTTGACTATTGTTTTTTTCGATAACTGTCAGAATTGTGACATTTATTGACTTATGTGCAGGTAATGTACTCTTGCACCATCAATGTATTTTGGAGAATTGCTTGGTTGGATACTACCGTCGATTCTGCGAACAGGGAAAAAATGGTCATCGCTGTCATCTCAGCAGGGCAGACTAGATATGGATCATGGATGTTGCACATAAATTAGATGTGGCGGAAGTGGCTGGTGTGTTTTTATGTTGTAGACCGAACTAACAGTGTGTCCAGTTTCAGAATGAAGCCTCTGGCTAATACTATGTATTGTTTGCTGCCTATCTAAAATGCACGGTAAGTTAGATATTTGCACCACTAAGGTTGCTTGCCGGTCTTGTTGGAAGAAACATCATGAGACTCGATTCAACATTTTCATATTCGCTGTACTCAGAAATTGACTTACACTGATCCCGGTTATTGACTTTAGGTACAACTTTTGGGGGCTGGATAGGATTTGCCCTGTTCCACGAAAACTGAAACTCTTGCTGCGGCATGTTTTCGTGACAAGTTCAACAGGTGTAGAAATGGTTTGAGCTTAAAGGGCGGCATCCGCCGCCAAAGAAAAACTGTATTTTACTCTGAATTGACAGCAAAGTTTATCCGTGATAACGTTAAGATTTGCTCTCTTGTTGGATCAGCCAAGTTGATGAGGTTGTAAAATGTGCTTTCGCTTCTCTACCGTATTACTCTCTGTTGCCTTGCCAGAATCACCGTACGATTTCATACGCGAGTAACGAAGCGTATTGGGTTTATTTTACGTTCGCAGGCTTTGCCTCCACGCCTCTCCCTTTTCCGATGAGGTATCCCACCGATCTGGACCAGCAATTTTAGTTCCAAAAAGTGTAGGAGAAAGTTTGGAAAAAATGTCACATCGGACACTGTAGCGTACTGTAGCATCTTTCGTTTGTTTGTGGTAAATATTGTCTTATCATATATAACTAGGCTCAAAAGATTCGTCTTGCCGCGTACATCAAAACCATGTAATTAGTTTTTTTATTTACCTACGTTTAGTGTTCCATGCATGAGGAGAGAGATTTGACGTGATAGGTGGATAATGATGTTTGGAGAGAGAATTTTGAGAATTTTAGTGATGGAATGGGGAGCTCAGCACAGCCCTTATCTAAGATCTGATCACGTCCCAGTGCTCCCGCAGACGCCCCAGCGCCCCGCCGTGCGTGCACCTCGCCGTTTCGACTCGAGCGCGGCGCGGCAGTGCGCCGTCCTACACTACACTATAGACCCGCGGGAAGGAAGGAACGAACCGCCCACGGTGGACGGCGCGTCTCTTTCGCGGCGCGGGGGGCAGCGAACGTGACGGTCACCCTCGATTCTCCCCCCGGATTATTATTAACCGATGGATGCACCGCACCCCGGCATCGCCGGCCATCATGGAGCGCCCGCGCCGAAAGGGCCGACACGACACCCCCCTGACCCACACCGCCGCGGCGCTGCACGCTGGACTTCCGCTGCTGCTGCCGACGTCTCCTCGGCTCTCGCTCGCTCGCCGAGCCGAGCCGAGCCGGCCGGCGCTTCCTTCGTATCTACGCCGCCGCCTCCTTCCCCATCCGTCCCGCAACCGCAAGGCCGCAGCGCCCCCGGACTTTTTCGTCCCTATCCTAAACTCCCCCTCGCTCTTTGTGATGGGCGCCGCATGCACGACAGCGACGTGGTTCCGTGCGCGCGCCCATCCATCCGGTTCCAGAGCAGCTGCAGCAGAGCCCCGCGTGGCGCGGATTCGTGTTCGCGTCGCGTCGGAATAACGGCAGCGGCCTTTCCCCACCTTTCTCCCCAACTCGGCCAGACGCCCCGCCCACTAGCCTCGCTCAGGCGAGCTGCTTCGCTCCCCCTCGCCAATCCTCCCTTCCCGCCGATCGCGGCTCGCTGAGCTGAGCTGCTCCGGATTTTCTCGAGGTGAGTGCGCTTTGTCTCGTGTCCGAGGTGCTTCGCGGTAGCTGAAGAGTGGGCCGCAGACCGCTACGCAGGAGATTGTGCTTATCCTATTGGGTTATAGGTTTGTAACTTCTAGTGTGAGGAGGTAGGGATTAGTAATTTGGTACTATTAATTTGTGTGATTGTGTGTACCTGCTGATGCCTGATGGGTGGCCTGGCTTAGTGATGGCAAGGTCCTTTCTTAGTTCGAGTTATTGTTGGGCTACTACTTTCAATCGGCAGTGGTTGTGCTTCTGTTGTTTGAAGCAACTCTAATAACCAATTGCTCCTGCCAATTGGTAGTAGGTTGGGTGGAGGCCGGACCTGACCCCTTCGTCTTCGATTGCTTGTCAATGTTTTTGTTAGTTCGCCTAAATGATGCTCAATAGTAACAGTGCTCTGGATGCTGTTAGGCAGCTCCTCGAGCTGCTGTCGTTTCTTCCAAAGCACCCAGTCTTTGTCTCTAGCGTTTCTAATTGTTCGAGATTTGTTTTTTCCTTTTATTTTGCAGCCTGAAATTTTAGTGATCTGCCCCGGGCCATGAGTAGCAGGAGGTATGCCATGCTTTGTATCTTCTGGCAGTGGTTGACGATTTGGTTTCTGATACAACAGCGTGACATGTTCGATGTGAAAATGGCAGGTATGACATGGATGCGTGGAGATGCGGGACGCACTCAACGCCAAGCAAATCGATGTATCTCGATGCTCAACAAGTTGTCCACTGCCAAGCTGCAGCGAGAGATCGCGATGTTGGTCCCTGCGCTGTGAAGCACCACTTCCCATCTCCAATTGTGTCTTGGATAGAAGATCTTTCGAGCTTTGGCAATGTTTCTTTTAGCCACGATTCTGAATATGTGGACGAGCAAGCCAGAGCTTCAGCGGGACAGTCTTCAACATCAAGCAATTTGCATGACATGCAAATAGTACGTTTCCCTTTCATTTCCCGTCCTTTTCTGTAAAAACATACCATATGCTGTTTATACCATATTCTGTTTTTGTAAGACTTGAAGATTGAGCTGAAATAACATCCTTATGCATGCTATTCAGTCAATGAGATTGACAGATGAATTCATGGAACTTGCAAAGGAGAATACAAGCAGTAATCTAGAGACTTGTGGAATTCTTGGTGCTTCATTTGTAAGTGCAGTGGGCAATTGCTAATGTGACAAACATACCTAATTTTCAGATTGGATCTTGATTTTTTTTTATATGTAGAGGGACGGAACTTACTTTGTGACAATGTTGATTATTCCGAAGCAAGAAGGAACTGCTCACTCAGTATGTCGGTGATTGAATGCTTTTGATATACTTAATATACAAATTATTATATTATTATATGTCCTGACAAATTTATGCTGCCCCATTCTGAAACCTTCCCCTTTTCCCAAATACAGTGTCAGGCTGTTAATGAGGAGGAGATACATGCCGTATTATCAGAGCAGTCACTTTACCCTGCAGGATGGATTCATGTATAAAATCTAGCATTTCCATCCTTTTTGTGTTCTGTTGTTGGTTCAATTGAAATGAAAAACAATGCACATACGAAGTTACCTGCCTCGCCTAATCAGAAAAGATAAGTAAGCTGATAACTGCAGTAGACTGCTACCTAGTTGCAGCATATCATGTCACTCATCAATTATCATCTGATCTGAACGCATCATCTTGTTTTTTTTACCCTTAGTTTCCTTCTTTCTTTTGCAGTTAGGGGCCAAACCTTCTTCCTTTCATTTTGACTCAATTCTTTCATGTGATCAGTGAAAATTGCTGCTCTCCTGCTAATTTTCAGTAGAGAAAAAGAACGTATCTATTTAGCGTTGACGTTCTTCTTTTAATTAGGTTGGAGGAATATTTCAGTTCATCGAAAGCAACATTAGGACAGTAAGTTTGGTTGGCACAATGAAATATATTTTGGCAATCATATTACATTGCTAAGTAGCAACATAGAACACTCATCTACGGAAAACACTACACCTAACATGTTTTGGCAATTGTATTGCATTTCTATCATGGAACATTCATCTAAGAGAACACTACATTTAGCATGTCTTTCTTGTATTAGCCATAAGGAGTAGCAGTAGATGATATACTGGATTTTCTGTCAGGGAAAAGCAATGTGCTGACCTTGACACCCTTCCCCTTAGCAGTATGATAGTGGCATATCTTGCATGTAATGGATATATCTTGAGTGCTTCAGAATAGACTGCAAGATGAAATTTCATCAGTTTTTCCATATATTGTATCTGCTGTTTTAACTCTGCATCATAATAAACCAGAACTGTGAATTCATGCAAAATACGTAGTAACCTTCATTATAGAAAAAAGGATGAAGAAAGAGCATTCTAAAAAAGGATGAAGAAAGAGTGATCTCTTGTCTAAGTCAAATTCAATTTGACTTGCTTAATAATTATTACTGCAGAGCATGAACTTCATCGGTTTTTTTTTCCCTTTTTGAACATTCTTGCTCTTAAATCCTGTTCTAGTGCTCTTGGAGGCTTGGATGGAATGATCACTTTTCTTAACAGTTCCTGATGATTGACACTTTTTTCTTTTTCAGACCCATCCTTCACAAACATGCTTCCTGTCATCGATCGATTTGCATACTCAATACTCTTACCAGGTAATTAAATAAGCTGTGGTGAGTTGATCTAAAAGAAGAGATGGTGTTTTTCCAATATTAAACACGAGAGTAGGATTTTTGAGAGTGTTACTTTCTTATGTGCATCTTCTGCTTCAATGATCGGCATCAAACATTACAAACTATTGACATCATCTTGCCATGGGGAGTTTGGTCTGTGTCTGCACTTGCTGAAGCTTTGATTTTGCACTTGGTTAAATACTGTATGATACTATATGGTTCCTTATTTAATATTTGATCTCTTTGGGCACCATGAGCTCCTAGAGGCACCACTTACATACAAACTGTCAGCCTTACAGAATCATAGACATGCCCATACAATTAAAGATGACTAAGGAAAATGATCTCGGTGATTAGCTACAAAAATTGACCTAACTTCCTCCCTCATATCTGACCACAATGTCCAAAGTCCTAACCTTACCTTTTTTTTCCTGATTAAATCGCAAATCACAAGTTGTCCGATACTGAGAAGGCAGGCCAACGGACTAACATGAGGAAGAATCAACCGTGCTGCGACAATTAGAAAGAACATTATTTGACCAGTTAGCATTTTTATGGTTGTACTAACATTGATAATTACTTGTACTGTAGCTCAGACCTGTTTATTCCATCTGTGGTGTTTATTGTGAAACTCGGAATCATTTCAACCTCCAAGTCTTTCACCTGTTTTGCCATGCCTTTAACTTTGATTGATAAAAAATGCTGGATTCCTGTAGGTTATGTTACCAGAGGCTGTTGCAATTGTGGTTGCACCCACCGATCCTAACAGGCAAGTTTTCTTTGTTCATAACTACGACACTTGTACATAAAGTGTGTGACATACATCTGCTATTCTTTTGTTCCTAATTGCTTTTAGTGCTACCTTCTAGCTAATATAGTAAAATGGAATCTGAAACTACCACACTTTTTTTTTTCAAATCCTTCAGGAATTGTGGAATATTTAGGCTGACTGATCCTGGAGGGATGGAGGTTCTTAGGGGGTGCGATGAAAGTGGGTTCCACAGTCACCGAGAGACAACAGACGGCAGTCCAATCTATGAAACCTGCTCGAAAGTGCAACTCAATCCCAATTTGCGGTTCGAGATTGTCGATCTGCGTTCTGGTGCATGATCAATGAAAGCCAAGCTATAGCAGCTTGTTCTTCCTTGTGCTGCCTGCTCCCTCTTGGAAGAAGTACATACCGTAGAGCTAGTTCACAGGTGATTCCTGTTAAGTAGACAAACAAGCTGTTAAATGAGCTGGAACCAAGATGCCCGTGTTACGGATATGTGATATGTCAGTATGTCACCAAGCCTTTTGGCATCTGTGCTGGTATTCGTCAGAAATAGCGTTACTGAAAAACTAACACCCTTTATGCTGAATCTGGCTGTTCAATCAGCCTTTGAGCTGGAATCTGTAAGTGTATATCTTGGGAAAAAGAACACATGATTATCTTGGACTGGGGTGAACTGCCGAACTGTAGTCGGGACAGCGCGTTGACGGCAGCACTGCCAAATTATCAGATACAGAATTTCCTGGAGTTTCAGATGCTTCATATGTTAACATCAGAACCTTCGGAAAACAGATGTGAACTGTACATGTATTAGGTGTTCAATAAAGTCTGTAATGGTAAGTTTTAGTTGGTAAAATGGGATGTGTGTCCTAAGGAAATAAACTTGCTGCTCAAGCATCACACAAATCAAACTCCCTTGGCACTTCCATCACACTGGGTTCGTCTCATACGGGGTACAGAAACCTCACTGCGTCCAGAAGGGGGTGGACATCTGATGTTTAATGTTTTATCGAGTGGATGCGTTTCGCCAAAGTCTGGCCGAGAATGATCTAATCTCCATACGTCTGTTAGCCATATAATTATCACTTAGGAAGTACGTTTGCTGTACCTTAATCCCTTCCCACATGGGCCGCATGAATGCCTTGTAAATGTAACGGCCTAACGGAGAAGCGATGAGCAAATCCTACAACAGCCTACATCTCCAAACAAAAGGTTAGCCATGACACGCACAGGCACAGCGTGTCTTAGGACAAAAATGTGTTTCTTTTCTCCTGAAGCAAAATAGAGAGGTTGAATTGCACAGCAAGGAACTAGCTGTTGCCTGTTGGCAAGGATTAGATTCATGAGAGAATGATTCTGTCCTGCAAAAGTGGTGTCGACAAGAAGAACACGGTAGAGATACCTTAAATGATAAACGGCCGAGCAGACACAAGGAATTGAGTCGCTTTACATCGAGGGACCCCCACCTGCTGGTTCAACCGCATGCCGTTGCCGTCCATCTATTTGGGAATGCGATGGAACGAGAGCGAGCGAGGGCTCGAGGCACCCGATGGCTACGGGTGAGTACGAACCCGAACCGTGAGCAGAGAGGCCCAGAACACTGAAGCTCCTGCCCTTTGGAACCGCTAGCAATTTCAATTCGCCTCTCGAATGGTGGATGACACCGGTCGTCGGTCGAGATCGATCCGTCTCGCTCACACCCGCAGGAGGCAAAGGACACTCCCTCCTGTCCTCGATTATTTCGCGAGATCGATCGGCTTGCTTTTATAGCGTTTTTATTCGACGTCGAGATCCAGCGAAGTGCGTGCCCAAACCCCACTTGGCTCGGCCGGGACCGGAAGCTGGCGTGACACACCATCCGCCGAGCCCCCGCCCGCGGCCGCACGGCACGGCACCGTCGCCAGCGCGGAGCCCACTCGGCCCGTCCCCCACCCCCACCCGCACACTGGCGATCACCACCGAACCGGCCGCTTCCGTCACCCGTACACATATCATCCGAGGCCTGTGCGCGCCCGCGCAACCCCGTCGGCATCGCGGGCGGTGCGCCGGCGCCTGCCTGCCTGCCTGGTGCCTGGTGTGGGATAGCGATCCGACGGAGCACCGAGTGGGACGCGACGCGAGCCCTCGCGCGCGCTGCCCCCCGTCCCCGGCCGGGCACTAGGCGCATGAGGCCACCGCACTAGGCGCGTGCGCTAGCTACTACCCGGTGCCGGACTGCCGGTGGTGGCGGCACTTGTGCGCTCTAGCTAGCCCGCAGGATGATGAGTAACGCAGGCCCTAGTAGCGTAGCCAGCCACCAAATGGCCGGCTAGCTCACTACTCAACGGAGAAAACGAAAAGAGAAGAAAAAGGCTTTGTTGGATTTGGATGGAGAGGCCTCCGTGTTGTTAGCTCCTGCTAGGTAGCTCCGCCTGGGAACGGAAAAGAGCGCAGGCAAACGGATTCCTCAGAGCCGAGAGAATAAAGCGGGGCGCTTTAACAAAAAAAAATGAGCGGCTCACTGTTACGTGTGTGGCTGGCCCTGGCTCGCGCGCTGTCGCGCTCCCATGGATGCTCGTCGCGATCGCGCCCCGTATACATATACACGACGGGGCCCCCATGGATGGGTGTGACAGGGAGAAGAGGGCGAGTAGGAGGAGTTGGTGAAGGGAGCCGGAGGGAATTATTTGATGCCGGACTCGTCTCCTGCTGTCCCTCTCAACATCTGATCGATGGCCGGCGCGCGTATCTTTTCTTTTGTTCTGTAACTACGTTAACATTGGGCGAGAACAAGAACGAGATCAGATTCAGTTCCGCGCAGCCAGAATAAGTTCAGACTTCGATCGGAGCAGATATATTGGGTACCATGGTTACGTCAATTTATTCAACCGAAAAAAGAGAGAGACGGAAATCATTCAGCAACCAAAGAAAGATAAAATAGAAGTGGCCAAGTGGGGGAAATGGCGTGCTCTGCAATCGGATAGCAATAGCAACCAGAATTCTTGCTCGCTCGTTGTGGTACTGTTACTAGTGGCTGGAGATACGATCAAGAGAATGTGTCGCCTTGTATGCCCATAAACGGGCACTGTTCACCTATTGTGTTTATCTGAAGAAGCCCGGACAATTTCTTGCGTGGAGATCGTTGCGTCATACGGCACCTGTATTGACGTAATAACAGATTGCTTTGGCTCCTTGGAATTTTAACATGAAGTGTGTGTATTAAGGAAACTATTGTAGAAGTTTAATAAGAGTACATCCCCACCGTACTGGGCTACGCGACAGTATTCAAATCAACTGTCGCTGCCGCTGACGTAAACCAAGGCAGGAGGTAGCTTATCTAAACTGAACTCTCTCGCAAACAAATTATATTAGACATTGTGCTCAATTTAGGCAGAGAAAGATGAGCGAGCTGGGGTTATGAAAATGAATAAACAAACCAAAAAAGACTGATTCTGGATGAAGCATGTGAAAAGAACAAATGAGTATCATCAGTACATACTCTTCTACCATTACCTTCTTTTTGCCCTTTTTGACACCCCGATTGTTGAGATCGTGCTATTTCTATACTAATCCTATTTATCCAAGCCAATAATTTAGGAAAAAAAACACGCCGATTTACTTGTGCTGTAAATGTAAAACCAGTATAGTATAGCCAGTATGCACAGAAAGCAAGCAAGCAGGCAAGATCGTACGGAGTAACGGAGGGTGTTGGAGGAAGCGCGCTAGAAGGGATGATAGCTTCGGCGCAGCCCGCTGACGTTGGCGAACAGCCCGACAAGCTCTTGCTTGTACGGCAGATATGAACGCCTCCGGCTGCCGGCGCCGCCGCCTCTGCCGTAATATCTCAACTGATGGGCCGCGCCATCGCCGCCTTTCCTGCTGCCGCCGCCTTCCTCCACTTCCTTGTTATTACTAGGAGGCGGCAGCTCCGGACCAGCGGCGGCGGCGGCGGTCAGGAACACGAACTTCTCCTTGCCGTCGCTGTGGCTCCGGCCGACGAGGCGCTCGCTGATGCGGCGCCAGCGGAGGACCGACCCCGTGGAGCCGCTCTTCCGGCACCGGCGCGGGGACGCCGGCGCCGACGCCTGCCCGCCGGGCGCCCACAGGCAGTAGCTCTCCGGCGGCACGCCCTCCAGCTCCTCGTCCGCGGCGGCGGCGGAGGCCCCGTCGCCGTCTTCGTCTTCGTCCTCCTCGCCGTCGTCCCGCCACGCCCGCGCGCTCTCCGATCGCCCGCCCTCCCGCCGCGCGCGGAACTCACGCTCCTCCAGCAGGAGCCGGCCCAGCGGCACCCGCACGGTGGCCGTCTCCGGCTCGTC
>OAMR01000176.1:933279-981298 GCA_900205405.1 Echinochloa crus-galli
TCCTCCTCGCCGTCGTCCCGCCACGCCCGCGCGCTCCCCGATCGCGCGCGGAACTCCCGCTCCTCCAGCAGGAGCCGGCCCAGCGGCACCCGCACGGTGGCCGTCTCCGGCTCGCCTTCCCCCGCCCCCGGCGGCGGCGGCGGGGACGGCGGGCGGCCGAAGATCGGATACACGGGCACGATGCACGCGTCGGCGGCGAGCGGCGGGGCGGGGAAGCTGAACCCGCCGTCTTCCTCTTCATCTTCCTCGTCCTCCGCCTCGGCCTCGGCGGCCGGAAGGTTCTCCGCGGGAGGAGACTCCGGAAGGTCCTCGGCGCGCCCCTGGCCCGTGTCCTCCATGACCGATCTCTCCCTCTCCTCTCCTCCTCGCTCACTCCCGCGGCTCCAAACTTCAGCGAGCGATTGCTCCGGTTGTCCCTGGAACGCGGATGTGGCTGGCCTAACCGTGGCCGGTCAGGGGAGTTGGCCGGGCTCGTTCGCCTGCACGCACGCGGTCGGGTACGTCCCGTTCGTTTGGCTTATTAATCACTAATCAGTAGTATTTTTTCTTTAAAAAAATGCACCAATCACAACTAGTTCGTAGTATTTTTTTCTCAGAAAAACTAGCACCAGTCACCTGTTAGCCGAACAGGCCAGGCGGTTTGGTGACCCAGTCCGGCGGAGGACACGGGTTTGGCCTTGGCCCTTGTCCTCCTACCTCTTTCCTCCTGCTGGCCGGCTGTGCTGATGAATTCTTTGGTTCGTTGGAATGCTGCTGATGGCCCGGGGACCTTGTACGTGCTGGCCCAGACCGATCGGCCGTCGTTTGCAGGGTCGTTGGCCGGCGCCATCGGGCCGTCGGCCTCGCGCTGCTGCTCTTGGAAGGCGACTGCTGCTGGTAGCGTAAAGGACACCAAGCTCCTAGACATGAGACCTAGACACATATAGGAAGTGGAGCCTAGTGGGTGGCAGATGCAGATTCTCTTGGGCGCTCTCTACTCTATAGGCTGGGGAGAATGTCACACGCTAGCAGGATGGGGGAGCAGTGGAATGGCGTCCGACGAGTGGCAGGATGGGAGTTCGGAATCGGAATAGCTGCGCTGCGCAGTGCGCGGCCACGCAAATTGGCAAGGGACCAAGCACATTTCGCTTACCTAGACAAGGCCCGCCTATAGACGAAATAGCTGGCCCGAGATATATGTGCGGCCTGGACCAAATTTCACGTGGTCCGTCCATGGTTGCGTGCTAGTATGGATGGAATTCCTGCTAGTATGTGGTCCAGCCCATCACGGCACGGCCTGTAGATTAAGATTCTCAAAGCCTGCCAAGCTTCCATTGGGCCGCGGCATTGTGCCATTCCTCTGGTCCAGAGGGCCGGATTCAGAAACAGTGCGACATTGCCATATTGGTGGTGTTTGTGGTACTGGCGCGTGTCCCGGCGATTCCCAGTCAACATACGTTTGACAGCAAAATTCCAGGCATATCATAGCTTTCCTAAAAAATATTTTGTATAACTTCTAAAGGGGAGCACAAAAGAATTGACTTTGAGGGACTTGCCTACGTTTTCGTTATGCCCTTGTCGTGTTCCCGAACCCCATCCATTAGACCATTACCCAACCCAACATGACGAACACCTTAACCGATGGCAATTGCGACTCTCAACACAGCTACCGCGGCAACGCCAACCTAACGGTATGTTTAGTTGAGATGAAGCGGAACGCAGTCATCTTACATTTATAGTTTGGTTATAAGGAGCTCGAAGAGGACGATATCAAAAAGTAATAGTGCTCAAAAAATAGAATGAAAACGTTGCCCACCGCTCCAGCCGCGCATCCTCTACCTGCGAGGTCGTTTACTCGTCATGTGAGGTGAGCCCGTCCCCTGAAGCAGAGGCGTGGCGCCCTAAACGAGCTGCCATGGTGGCGTAAAGGGCTTGTCAGCATTGCCGCCACCCTTGTCGCCCTTGTTTCATTTCTCTGGCTGTGTTTAGTTCCCCGTCCCATCACCAAAATTCCTAAAATTCTCTCTTCAAACATCACTATCCACCTATCACATCAAATCTCTCTCCTCATGCATGGAACACTAAACGTGGATAAATAAAAAAACTAATTGCATGGTTTTGATGTACACGACGAGACGAATCTTTTGAGCTTAGTTAGGTCATGATAGGACAATGTTTACCACAAACAAACGAAAGGTGCCACAGTACGCTACAGTGTCCGATGTGACATTTTTCCAAACTTTCTCCTACACTTTTTGGAACTAAACACAGGCACTGTGTTTAGTTCTCTATCACATCACCAAAATTCCCAAAATTCCCTCTCCAAACATCACTATCCACCTATCACATCAAATCTCTCCCCTCATGCATGGAACACTAAACGTGGGTAAATAAAAAAAACTAATTGCATGGTTTTGATGTACACGATGAGACGAATCTTCTGAGCCTAGTTAGGTCATGATAGGACAATGTTTACCACAAACAAACGAAATGTGCTACAGTGTCCGATGTGACATTTTCTTCAAACTTTTTCCTACACTTTTTGGAACTAAACACAGCCACAGCCGAAGGCCAGAAAGAGAGGTGGAAAACTTTGCCTTCGGATGAAGATCTAATGATAGTGATGGGAGTTTTCATAGTTTAGATACGAAGTTTGTTTTCATAAGATACGTTGCCTTTTATCTCTACCTTCTATTGTTATAAGTGGAAGTTCTTAACAAATTCAAGATGGAATTTCTGATTTTTCAGTTCCACTGGGAACTTTTGATCGAAACAACTCAAAAATAGATCACGGAATGCTAATTGAGATAATTTTCAAGCTGACTAAAATAACAACTGTATGGAGACCGGAGTTTGAGTTTTGAAGTCCGAGATCAAATTGAGCCTTTAGTAAGGATTAATTTTCTTATGACATGATACTGAGGCAATTGGATCCAGTTATTTATCGATCATGATTCATGAAGCTTACTAAGTGTTCCTCATCCTCTTCGTCGAACTGATAAGGAATCATCCGAAGCTAAGTCCGACCCCAATTGATCTGTTTGGTTTGCACCACGGATCAAACGGATCCGTCGCGAAGCCACTCTTTCTAAACTTCTCTGCAAGACGGCAAGACTGCAAGCATACTTTTTACGGACTCCCTGGTTCCACATAAACATCGGATGACCAGTTTCTCGCGCCTCGATCCCATGACGGGTGATTGATTTCGGATGGATTGGCACCGCAGTCTCTCGACAAGATTGGGGGCTTGGGGCACTGTCATAGTGTCATTGCTATCTCTCGACAAGCTTAGCGCGGGCAGAACAAAAGAAAGAGCTCGTGTAGTGGATGTATGTGGTGTCGGCCATTGACCGAGGAGACAGGAGAGTGAGAGAGCAGCAAGGATGGCGAAGGCGCAGAAACATCAACGACGAAACATGTTTGCGTCCCGGTGTGCGGAGGGAGACGTACGCAAGCATTCGTGAGCGAGGAGACACCGGTCAAACACTCAAAACCCCAGCAGAAAAGGACAAAGTGGGGGCCTACCATGTTTCGCCGCATAAATTCAGTTGCAAGAAGGCAATAATTTCATCAGATGCTGGCATTCTCGTTATGTGGGATTCGATAATTGCTCAGGTGACCGTTCAGTCAAGAGAAAACTGTCAGTTTAACGGGTGAGTTACATGCCAATCGACAAACATTTGCACGCGCTGGCGATAGTGGTCGAGTGCGAATCGTTTACTAGCATCTGCTTTCAGCAAACCGTCTTGACTCTGACCAGACACCGACGATCCGATTTCGAGGCAAGGATGTACAATCTTTCTGGGTGAAAGAACAGGTATATGTACAGAGATCACCAAAAAAGAACAAAAAATAAACAGCAGCCAGGAGATCTCAGCAGCTCAAATTATGTACAGCTTGTAAAAATACAGGCCGGGATCCCAGGCCAGAAACAAGAAGAAGAAAATTTGGATGGAACAGAGCCACTTGGTACTTGGAGACGAGCTGACCACCAAGCTGAACTGCAGAAGAAGGCCCTCCCCGTCCGGGTTTGCCGCTGGCACTGAATTGTTCATTTGTTCTGTTCGGGGGCGGCGCGGCACACGGCGACACGACCGGCATGCCGCCAAGCCCGCGAATCAAGCAGCAATCCCCATGCCCGGCTCCAATCGCGGCGCTTCTCCCAAGCGTCACCCCGCCGGCCGATTCCCCTCGGAGGCACTGGCACGGACCATGGACTCTGACTTTACCGTTCAGAGTCAGAGGGATCTGCTTCCCGAGCTCCCGGCAAACTTCTCAGGGAGGAAGAACGAACAGGGGCGCGACGGCTTCGCCGGTCACGACTCGCACCGCAGGTCCGCGTCCTTTCTGCTGACGTCGCCGCCGTCGGCGCCGCAGGCCGTGGCCACGCCGCCGGGCCTGACGGGCGGCGGCGGGGTCATGGAGATGGAGAGGCGGCCGAACCCCCAGTGCCCCACCCGGTACATCTCCATCCACACCTTCTCCGCGTCGAGCCTGCCCGACGACGAGTTGCTCGCTCTCGCGGCGGCCTCGCCGCGGGCGGCCGCCTCCAAGCCCAAGGCCCGCGCGCATTTCGCCGAGGCGTCGGGGTCCAGCGCCTCGAGCGCCCCGTGGCCGCGGCCGGCCCCGGCGGCGGCGCGGCACTTGGCCCTGGCGTCGTGATCCATGTCGCGCACCCGCTTCTTGTGCCGCAGCTCGCCCTGGCGCCGCCGGAGCCGCCGCAGGCAGCGTCGCGCCACGGCGAGCGGGGCCTTGACGAAGGCCAGCCCCAGCAGGCTGACCACGGCGCACGGGCAGCAACCCAGCGCGATGACGTCCGCCAGCGTCACCGCCACGCAGGACCGGCACGTCTGCGCCGTGCAGTCCGCCTGGTCCACCACCGGGACGGCCGCGACTGCCGGCCCGCACCCATCGCCGCCGCTGTGCCCGTCGTGGTGGTAGAACCGCCCGCGCCTGCTCGCCGCCATCGCGCCACCGTCACCGCCGCCGCGACGACGCCCGGCGGTCACCTCCTCATGCCGATGCCGCTGCTGCCTGTCCATGACGAAGAGTAGGAGCGAGCCGTGAGCCGAAGAACAAGTGAAGAAGCAGGCCAGACGGCCATGGCCGCGTCACCGCATCACAGCACACACAATTCGCAGTGGGTGGGGGGTTTCCCGGTGGCGCTGGCTGACGAGTAAACGGAGGCGGTAATTAAAGTAGGGGTGGTGGCTGTGGACTGAGGCGGAGGGAAGGAAAAGGTGTCGTTTTCCGGCACAGTGGCGGGCCGGGGACGCCGCCACATGTTGCGAGCTGAGCCCCGGGCATGGACACATGCGAGCGATGCGCAAACCCCTCCATAAATGGAAGGTTTTGGCGCATGGCGGGGCATCAAGTGGCGAGTTTGGGTCGCGTAAGACCAGTGCGGACGGACCAAGACGGAACGGCACCTACACACGCCAGACGCCACGCCGTTTAGGAAGAAAATTAGGACGCTATCATATTCAT
This sequence comes from Echinochloa crus-galli, assembly GCA_900205405.1. NCBI lineage: Eukaryota > Viridiplantae > Streptophyta > Magnoliopsida > Poales > Poaceae > Echinochloa > Echinochloa crus-galli. The sequence continues at coordinate 938,746 of OAMR01000176.1, forward strand.
ACCAATCCTCCCTGCCTGCCGAACTAGCGCCGAGAGCACTAGGATAGGATCTCGGGCAAAGCCGTAGCACCTGCATGCAAGGCTGGCTCGAAGCCGGGAGCTGCCATGAAAAATGTTTAACCGAGACCGTGACAGTGACGCGACAGGAGCGCGCACGAGAGGAAATGTTCGCGGTAATAATCTCGTCCAGTAACCGTGGACGCCGGGAGGGGAGGGAGGACAGCTCGCGAGCAACCGGCACCGGCCTACGACGGGCCTCCCGGACTGCAGAAGCAGCAGAAAGCTAGGCTACTACGGTAGCCAAAAGCCAGCCGCCAGTTCACCCTGCTTCTCTGCTCTGTTCTGCTCCCTCCTCTGCTCTCGGAGGACACGGCTCGGCTCTGCCCGTGCCCGGCGTCGGGGGGCCGGGGGGCTTGTCGTCCTGGTCCAGGGCACTGTTCGGACACGTCGGACGGGTACAGCCGGAACTGTAGCACCCATCAGCACCCGACTGGCCCGAGGGCGCGAGGCGGCAGCCATGGCGTGGCGTGGACCTGTGAATCCCATCTCCGGCCGGAGTGCCTGACGCAGGCGCGGTACCGGCGTGGAGTAAATTGCCGGGCTTTAGGTACGCTTACTTAAGATTTGGGCAGAGATCAGAGAGATGTGCCTCATTCAAGTTCAAGGGCCTGGGCCCGGCTGCTCTGCTTCACAGCGTCCCCATGGACCTTGGTGCTGCATGGATTTCTACTTTCTAGTGTGTAGTGGCAAGTACTAGTACTGCACAAGATAATGCCAAGGACGAACGCAGATGATCCCCCCTATGTAGGCTCCGTTTCAATTCTTCAAGTGAAATGTGTTGAGTTTCGTTCGGTGGTTTTATTTACTTTTGGACGATGAGCCGTCGATCTTGACAGCATATGTCCGCGGGGTAGAAATAGCTGGAGAGGAACGAGGACACAAGGATAAGACATGTCGGAGTAGCAGGAATCTGCTAGTATCTCATCTGCTGTGGCTTGTCTGCCACTGTGCATTGCATCACCATTCACCCCTACTGATCAAGTGCCTAAGCTTGACTAGGCTACTAACATGTTGCATCACAGGATCGTGGGAATCAAGAGTCTCAACAAACTGAAGTTGAACAGACTTGAACTTCCGAATTCTAAGAAATGAAGATTTCTGGTCCCTTAGCTCTGTGCTAATCAGCTATAATTGTGTTCGACAGTTGTGTGATGGAACTCGATCGTTATCGAAAAAATGTAATGAAACTCGTTATTTAAAAATCTGATATTTGTACTCGTCAAAGCTTGACTATAGAATTCAAAATCACAGCTTAGAACTTCCACCAGATAAACAACTTGTGAGTTGTGACTGATTCTTAACAAGTAAATTCTGGACATAGCTTTCAAATCATCACTGTTATTTTGAAGTTCAAGCTTGAATTCAATATTGTGCTTATATTCGAACTCAAAATTTACTACTTTTAAGTTGATGATACTAAAAAACCAAATTGTTTGCTAATAATACGTATAGTGGCAAATAGTGCTCACTAGTAGATAAGAAAATATCAAGTTTTGTTACAATTTCCCTCTTTTTCCTTTACTAAATTTATTTATACCCTCAGCAGAGTTCTAGGGACAAACTCACGCGATATTTCTACCCACTGAAACTTTCATCTTAGAACCCAAGCCCCAACGTTCCGAAATTCGATGGCTAGCTGGGTGAATTTAACGAATTTAACATCTACTCCAAATTTTAACCTCGGCCTCGAGTTAAATTTCTGTCGCTAGCATTCTCGAAGAGCTGGGGGGCAACATGCATGCGTGTCCAAGTACGGTCGAATCCTAACAACGGCTGTGTTTGTGTTTAGTTCAAAAAAGTATAGGAGAAAGTTTGGAAAAAATGTCACATCGGACATTGTATTGTCCTATCATGACCTAACTAGGCTCAAAGATTCGTCTCGTCGTGTACATTAAAACCATGCAATTAGTTTTTTTATTTACCCATGTTTAGTGTTTCATGCACGAGGAGAGATTTGATGTGATAGGTGGATAGTGATATTTGGAGAGAGAATTTTGGGAATTTTGGTGATGGGATGGGGAACTAAACACAGCCAACATGAGTAACCAAATCGGATTTGTGTCGCCATCAATCCTACTGCGCTGCACATCGGACATCAATTAAATACTACAGTACCAGCACCCAGGAGCAGAGAGCAAACCTGCCGTGTCGTCCCTGTCCCCGAATCATTGCAGGGTAGACGATGATGAATAATTGCGGCGAGCCGGCGACCAAGCTGCACGCTTGCTCGATGTTTAGTCTGCGCCCGGTGGTTAAGCAAAGCAGGGGCCCATTTTAATGCCGTTAGCGCAGGTCCACACCGCCAACATGGAACTGTTTGAACTCTTAGATTAGTGGCGAAATCAGTAGCTTTCTATGTGGAAAGGCCATCAGTGCAGGGATGATAGAAACGGCGACATGTCTCGGTTTTTTATACAACGAAAATAGGACGTCGTTAACCGAAAGATTTTGCCATGATTAGCCGGCGGCGAAGCGACGGCTCCGGGTTCTTTTTTCATGCGGTTTCGTCGTCTCTCTCTCTCTCTCAAAGATGGTTCCAAATTTGAGTTCTGATAAGCTATATGTAATCGTTGGAACCGTGCACGGCCTGGGAATTCACTGCTACAAGCCTAGTAGCTAGCACGGTACAATCACATGAGAAGGGAAGGAGCGCGCGCGCGCACACACACTTGTCTGTCTGATGCGCTCGACTCGGACAGCAATGCAGCAGCTATGGAGGTTGGCCGCCCGTCTAGACCTGGTCATGGCTTTAGGTTTGGACCAAGGGGCGAGAGAGCCAGGATGATCACCCCTCTCCTGTAAACAAAAGGGGAAGATTCCATCCACTCCAGGAATCAGAAATTAGAAAACCGCAGGCAAGGCGTGGCCAGCGGGAGCCTGTCGTAGCACCGGCCACCGGACACTCTACCCATTGCCTGATTGCCTAGCGAGGCTAGAGCTGAGGCCGAGCCAATGATCCGTCGACAGGAGAAAAGGCTGAGCGTATCATACCCGTTGTCAGCGGAAGCACCGCTACCGCCGGCGGCCGGCCGGCGGTTTGAATCCTCTGCGGCGGCAGCGGCAGCGGCAGCGGCCTGCCATCGTCGCAGTCCTGGCAGAGCAGCAGCGGCTAGATCTCCTAGGAAGCCACGCTCGCCGAGGTACGACGGCATGGGCCACGGCGAGGTTTATTTCCACTCACAGCTCATCAGAGCCGGAGACGGGCCGGGTCGGGTCGGAGGCTGGCTTGGCTCGTGGCTGTACACACACGAAAGTTATTGGTACCGCAGCGTGCGTATTCAAGAGTCGCCATGTGCGCGCCTTCGCTTCTGAAACTGCAGATGCGAGTTACTCCTACAGTCCTGAATTATGTAGCGGGTCGCCAGTACTGTACTGCCAGCGTGCTGTAGCCTTTTTTTTCTTTTTTTTGCTGTTAATTAACTGAGCGCCACGATACCACATTTTGTCGGGTAGCAACGCGGTTGTGTCGTCTCTGGTCTCGTCAAGCCTTAATTTCGTGTTCATCAATCCATGTACGGTAATTAGCTTATTAAGTTTTGCCCCTACTCTATTCGATGAAGGATTGACTGGTCGCGATGCATTGGACAATGCCTCAAAACGAAATGCAGTTTCGGCGACGCAAGTAAAATGGGGACAAATTCTGCGTCCAGCAGGCAGTTTCGCTAAAGCACAAAGCCTCAAAACGAAGCAAAGCAAAGCAAGGATTTAGCAAGAACAGGTGAACAGCAACTTACTCGGCCAAGGTTGCTGTGCTATCTGCTAGACTGCTCGTTGCCGCCGAGGGCCGGAGCGCGCCGCCGCCGCCGTTGCCGCGCCGCGGGCGTCTCGTCAAAGGCGGTTGCCCGGAGCGGCCTTCAGCGACGCGAGCGGCACCGCGCGGAGCGCGTCGCGAGTCATGGACACGGCTGCGTCCGTGCGGGTGGCTGTGGCCTGTGGCTCTGTGTCTGGAGTCTGGAGCCTGGCTGTGCCGAGGAGGGAGACGGCAGGAGCAGTCTGCACTCTGCAGGCACCGCACCGCACCGTGTTTTCCTCGGGACTTTATACGCGGCGACCTGTGCAAGCCTCTGCATCGGAAATGTCGGGCACAGACAGAGGGCAGAGGGAGCTTTTTCCAGGGAAGCCACTCTGCGTTCCTGGTATTTCCGCTGGGGGTCCTCGGATGATCTGTTGGCGCGAGGGAATAATTTGGATCAATTGAGATGGGATTTTTTATGAGGTGGGATATAATAGTAATGTCAAGCTAAGCTGGGGATAATGTTTCCTTGTCGAATTTGCCGTGGAAGCAAGCGCATGCGCATGTATGCGGTGTTGCGTATTCAACGCATAGGATGCATGAATCAGCTCGGCTCTGAGATGGCCACGCTAGATTTTGTTTTCCTCTTTGGATACTTATTATTATCAGACCGCTGAACTCTGAAGGCACCTACTACTACGATTGATTGCGGATTGAAATTAAATTGTCGCAAAAACTCGGCTGAAAATTACTCCAGAGCTAGGAGTGCTAGACCGCGAAAGCTGCATCCGTTACCGAGCACAGTGAGAATCTTGTTTGACTTCTCACTTCTTGGGACAGCCAGTAGTTTGGCATTTTCCACCCAATTTTTTGTATATTATTATCTGGCCTTCTCCGACGATTTGCGCCACGTATTCACTCGATTACACGCCCAGTCCGACGAGCAAGGAAGCAGGCCCATGTTGCGAGCCCAGGTCAGCGGTTAGACATTTCCAACGCAAAACCGTCAAATAAATTTTGCTTCATCCGTGTATTTTCTGGATTGTGGATTCCCACCGCCAGATTGCATTCGGCTTGGTTTTTTGTCACCGTTTCGGGTTGGTTTTTTTTTTACCCCCGATGAATTTACTGTTGAACTCCTAACAGTTTGTCTGTTCCGGATTAGATTTTCTGAAAATCTGATCCTAGTCAATTGACTAGCGCTAGTTTTGTCCTAGTTAAAAATGATGGCGGATTGGCGGTATGCTGTCAAGTCGAGCAACTCCTGTGATCGATCCTAGTCAACGGAGCATGAGGGGGTTGGTTGGAGCAACGGATTTTGATTTGTGAGAGGAAGATGATACTGCTACAAGCCTAGTAGCTAGCACGGTACAATCACATGAGAAGGGAAGGAGCGCGCGCGCGCACACACACTTGTCTGTCTGATGCGCTCGACTCGGACAGCAATGCAGCAGCTATGGAGGTTGGCCGCCCGTCTAGACCTGGTCATGGCTTTAGGTTTGGACCAAGGGGCGAGAGAGCCAGGATGATCACCCCTCCCTCCTGTAAACAAAAGCGGAAGATTCCATCCACTCCGGGAATCAGAATTTAGAAAACTGCAGGCATGGCGTCGCCAGCGGGAGCCTGTCATAGGATAGCACCGGCCACCGGACACTCTACCCATTGCCTAGAGGCTAGAGCTGAGGTCGAGCCAATGATCCATCGACAGGAGAAAAGGCCGAGCGTGTCATAACGGTATCAGCGGAAGCACCGCTACCGCCGGCCGGCGGTTTGAGAATCCTCTGCGGCGGCAGCGGCGGCGGCAGCGCCCTGCCATCGTCGCAGTCTTGGCAGAGCAGCAGCGGCCCTGCCATCTCCTAGGACGCCACGCTCCCCGAGGTACGACGGCATGGGGCACGACGAGGTTTATTTCCACTCACAGTTCATCGGGAGGTCATCTTTATTTCTAAAGGGCTTGTCACACTTAACATTTTATCATTAATGCATTACTAAAGTATTTCATTTGTATTTATAAATAATTATTTAAATATTGATTAATTAGGTTTAAAATATTGGTTCCGTAAAGTACAATAAAACTATACAATTAATTTTTATTTTATCTATATTTAGTATTTTATGTATGTGTTAATATTTTAATGTGATGATAATCTTTTTTTGTACAGTGGAATTTGTGGTTAAATTTGAGAAACCAGACGAGCCGGAGCCGGAGCGGAGCCGAGTCGAGGGTGGCTTGGCTGTACACGACGCAGCGTGCGTATTCAAGAGTCGCCATGTGCGCGCCTTCGCTTCTGAAACTGCAGATGCGAGTTACTCCTACAGTCCTGAATTATGTAGCGGGTCGCCAGTACTGTACTGCCAGCGTGCTGTAGCCTTTTTTTCTTTTTTTTGCTGTTAATTAACTGAGCGCCACGATACCACATTTTGTCGGGTAGCAACGCGGTTGTGTCGTCTCTGGTCTCGTCAAGCCTTAATTTCGTGTTCATCAATCCATGTACGGTAATTAGCTTATTAAGTTTTGCCCCTACTCTATTCGATGAAGGATTGACTGGTCGCGATGCATTGGACAATGCCTCAAAACGAAATGCAGTTTCGGCGACGCAAGTAAAATGGGGACAAATTCTGCGTCCAGCAGGCAGTTTCGCTAAAGCACAAAGCCTCAAAACGAAGCAAAGCAAAGCAAGGATTTAGCAAGAACAGGTGAACAGCAACTTACTCGGCCAAGGTTGCTGTGCTATCTGCTAGACTGCTCGTTGCCGCCGAGGGCCGGAGCGCGCCGCCGCCGCCGTTGCCGCGCCGCGGGCGTCTCGTCAAAGGCGGTTGCCCGGAGCGGCCTTCAGCGACGCGAGCGGCACCGCGCGGAGCGCGTCGCGAGTCATGGACACGGCTGCGTCCGTGCGGGTGGCTGTGGCCTGTGGCTCTGTGTCTGGAGTCTGGAGCCTGGCTGTGCCGAGGAGGGAGACGGCAGGAGCAGTCTGCACTCTGCAGGCACCGCACCGCACCGTGTTTTCCTCGGGACTTTATACGCGGCGACCTGTGCAAGCCTCTGCATCGGAAATGTCGGGCACAGACAGAGGGCAGAGGGAGCTTTTTCCAGGGAAGCCACTCTGCGTTCCTGGTATTTCCGCTGGGGGTCCTCGGATGATCTGTTGGCGCGAGGGAATAATTTGGATCAATTGAGATGGGATTTTTTATGAGGTGGGATATAATAGTAATGTCAAGCTAAGCTGGGGATAATGTTTCCTTGTCGAATTTGCCGTGGAAGCAAGCGCATGCGCATGTATGCGGTGTTGCGTATTCAACGCATAGGATGCATGAATCAGCTCGGCTCTGAGATGGCCACGCTAGATTTTGTTTTCCTCTTTGGATACTTATTATTATCAGACCGCTGAACTCTGAAGGCACCTACTACTACGATTGATTGCGGATTGAAATTAAATTGTCGCAAAAACTCGGCTGAAAATTACTCCAGAGCTAGGAGTGCTAGACCGCGAAAGCTGCATCCGTTACCGAGCACAGTGAGAATCTTGTTTGACTTCTCACTTCTTGGGACAGCCAGTAGTTTGGCATTTTCCACCCAATTTTTTGTATATTATTATCTGGCCTTCTCCGACGATTTGCGCCACGTATTCACTCGATTACACGCCCAGTCCGACGAGCAAGGAAGCAGGCCCATGTTGCGAGCCCAGGTCAGCGGTTAGACATTTCCAACGCAAAACCGTCAAATAAATTTTGCTTCATCCGTGTATTTTCTGGATTGTGGATTCCCACCGCCAGATTGCATTCGGCTTGGTTTTTTGTCACCGTTTCGGGTTGGTTTTTTTTTTACCCCCGATGAATTTACTGTTGAACTCCTAACAGTTTGTCTGTTCCGGATTAGATTTTCTGAAAATCTGATCCTAGTCAATTGACTAGCGCTAGTTTTGTCCTAGTTAAAAATGATGGCGGATTGGCGGTATGCTGTCAAGTCGAGCAACTCCTGTGATCGATCCTAGTCAACGGAGCATGAGGGGGTTGGTTGGAGCAACGGATTTTGATTTGTGAGAGGAAGATGATACTGCTACAAGCCTAGTAGCTAGCACGGTACAATCACATGAGAAGGGAAGGAGCGCGCGCGCGCACACACACTTGTCTGTCTGATGCGCTCGACTCGGACAGCAATGCAGCAGCTATGGAGGTTGGCCGCCCGTCTAGACCTGGTCATGGCTTTAGGTTTGGACCAAGGGGCGAGAGAGCCACCCCTCTCTCCTGTAAACAAAAGGGGAAGATTCCATCCACTCCAGGAATCAGAAATTAGAAAACCGCAGGCAAGGCGTGGCCAGCGGGAGCCTGTCGTAGCACCGGCCACCGGACACTCTACCCATTGCCTGATTGCCTAGCGAGGCTAGAGCTGAGGCCGAGCCAATGATCCGTCGACAGGAGAAAAGGCTGAGCGTATCATACCCGTTGTCAGCGGAAGCACCGCTACCGCCGGCGGCCGGCCGGCGGTTTGAATCCTCTGCGGCGGCAGCGGCAGCGGCAGCGGCCTGCCATCGTCGCAGTCCTGGCAGAGCAGCAGCGGCTAGATCTCCTAGGAAGCCACGCTCGCCGAGGTACGACGGCATGGGCCACGGCGAGGTTTATTTCCACTCACAGCTCATCTATCTAATTAGGCTCAAAAAATTCGTCTCGTGGTGTACATCAAAACCATATGTAATTAGTTTTTTATTTACCCACGTTTAGTGTTCCATGCACGAGGAGAGAGATTTGATGTGATAGGTGAATAGTGAAATTTGGAGAGAGAATTTTGGAAAGTTTGGTGATTTGATGGGGAACTAAACACACACAGCCGATGATGAATAATTGCGGCGAGCCGGCGACCAAGCTGCACGCTTGCTCGATGTTTAGTCTGCGCCCGGTGGTTAAGCAAAGCAGGGGCCCATTTTAATGCCGTTAGCGCAGGTCCACACCGCCAACATGGAACTGTTTGAACTCTTAGATTAGTGGCGAAATCAGTAGCTTTCTATGTGGAAAGGCCATCAGTGCAGGGATGATAGAAACGGCGACATGTCTCGGTTTTTTATACAACGAAAATAGGACGTCGTTAACCGAAAGATTTTGCCATGATTAGCCGGCGGCGAAGCGACGGCTCCGGGTTCTTTTTTCATGCGGTTTCGTCGTCTCTCTCTCTCTCTCAAAGATGGTTCCAAATTTGAGTTCTGATAAGCTATATGTAATCGTTGGAACCGTGCACGGCCTGGGAATTCACTGCTACAAGCCTAGTAGCTAGCACGGTACAATCACATGAGAAGGGAAGGAGCGCGCGCGCGCACACACACTTGTCTGTCTGATGCGCTCGACTCGGACAGCAATGCAGCAGCTATGGAGGTTGGCCGCCCGTCTAGACCTGGTCATGGCTTTAGGTTTGGACCAAGGGGCGAGAGAGCCACCCCTCTCTCCTGTAAACAAAAGGGGAAGATTCCATCCACTCCAGGAATCAGAAATTAGAAAACCGCAGGCAAGGCGTGGCCAGCGGGAGCCTGTCGTAGCACCGGCCACCGGACACTCTACCCATTGCCTGATTGCCTAGCGAGGCTAGAGCTGAGGCCGAGCCAATGATCCGTCGACAGGAGAAAAGGCTGAGCGTATCATACCCGTTGTCAGCGGAAGCACCGCTACCGCCGGCGGCCGGCCGGCGGTTTGAATCCTCTGCGGCGGCAGCGCCCTGCCGTCGTCGCAGTCTTGGCATGGCAGAGCAGCAGCGGCTAGATCTCCTAGGACGCCACGCTCGCCGAGGTACGACGGCATGGGCCACGGCGAGGTTTATTTCCACTCACAGTTCATCAGAGGTCGGAGACGGGCCGGGTCGGGTCGGAGGCTGGCTTGGCTCGTGGCTGTACACACACGAAAGTTATTGGTACCGCAGCGTGCGTATTCAAGAGTCGCCATGTGCGCGCCTTCGCTTCTGAAACTGCAGATGCGAGTTACTCCTACAGTCCTGAATTATGTAGCGGGTCGCCAGTACTGTACTGCCAGCGTGCTGTAGCCTTTTTTTTCTTTTTTTTGCTGTTAATTAACTGAGCGCCACGATACCACATTTTGTCGGGTAGCAACGCGGTTGTGTCGTCTCTGGTCTCGTCAAGCCTTAATTTCGTGTTCATCAATCCATGTACGGTAATTAGCTTATTAAGTTTTGCCCCTACTCTATTCGATGAAGGATTGACTGGTCGCGATGCATTGGACAATGCCTCAAAACGAAATGCAGTTTCGGCGACGCAAGTAAAATGGGGACAAATTCTGCGTCCAGCAGGCAGTTTCGCTAAAGCACAAAGCCTCAAAACGAAGCAAAGCAAAGCAAGGATTTAGCAAGAACAGGTGAACAGCAACTTACTCGGCCAAGGTTGCTGTGCTATCTGCTAGACTGCTCGTTGCCGCCGAGGGCCGGAGCGCGCCGCCGCCGCCGTTGCCGCGCCGCGGGCGTCTCGTCAAAGGCGGTTGCCCGGAGCGGCCTTCAGCGACGCGAGCGGCACCGCGCGGAGCGCGTCGCGAGTCATGGACACGGCTGCGTCCGTGCGGGTGGCTGTGGCCTGTGGCTCTGTGTCTGGAGTCTGGAGCCTGGCTGTGCCGAGGAGGGAGACGGCAGGAGCAGTCTGCACTCTGCAGGCACCGCACCGCACCGTGTTTTCCTCGGGACTTTATACGCGGCGACCTGTGCAAGCCTCTGCATCGGAAATGTCGGGCACAGACAGAGGGCAGAGGGAGCTTTTTCCAGGGAAGCCACTCTGCGTTCCTGGTATTTCCGCTGGGGGTCCTCGGATGATCTGTTGGCGCGAGGGAATAATTTGGATCAATTGAGATGGGATTTTTTATGAGGTGGGATATAATAGTAATGTCAAGCTAAGCTGGGGATAATGTTTCCTTGTCGAATTTGCCGTGGAAGCAAGCGCATGCGCATGTATGCGGTGTTGCGTATTCAACGCATAGGATGCATGAATCAGCTCGGCTCTGAGATGGCCACGCTAGATTTTGTTTTCCTCTTTGGATACTTATTATTATCAGACCGCTGAACTCTGAAGGCACCTACTACTACGATTGATTGCGGATTGAAATTAAATTGTCGCAAAAACTCGGCTGAAAATTACTCCAGAGCTAGGAGTGCTAGACCGCGAAAGCTGCATCCGTTACCGAGCACAGTGAGAATCTTGTTTGACTTCTCACTTCTTGGGACAGCCAGTAGTTTGGCATTTTCCACCCAATTTTTTGTATATTATTATCTGGCCTTCTCCGACGATTTGCGCCACGTATTCACTCGATTACACGCCCAGTCCGACGAGCAAGGAAGCAGGCCCATGTTGCGAGCCCAGGTCAGCGGTTAGACATTTCCAACGCAAAACCGTCAAATAAATTTTGCTTCATCCGTGTATTTTCTGGATTGTGGATTCCCACCGCCAGATTGCATTCGGCTTGGTTTTTTGTCACCGTTTCGGGTTGGTTTTTTTTTTACCCCCGATGAATTTACTGTTGAACTCCTAACAGTTTGTCTGTTCCGGATTAGATTTTCTGAAAATCTGATCCTAGTCAATTGACTAGCGCTAGTTTTGTCCTAGTTAAAAATGATGGCGGATTGGCGGTATGCTGTCAAGTCGAGCAACTCCTGTGATCGATCCTAGTCAACGGAGCATGAGGGGGTTGGTTGGAGCAACGGATTTTGATTTGTGAGAGGAAGATGATATTGTTGAGGTGAATTCCAAAGTTTAGATATTAATTTATATACATCTCCTAGGCATCAAGCGCATGAAGTTTGCGAAATCTCAAGCGATGCCAAAAATGCTGGCAATAGCAAACGGCATTAGGAAGGGGTTAAGTTCCAATGTTTTTGTGGAGCTAGGTATCCGGTGCTTAGAAACAAAGGGCGCGTTTGCTTCCCGGCCATGAAAAATAACATCACCCTCATTTATAAATGCTTAGTGTTTTTATAGTCATTTTTACGGCTCCAAAATGTAATAAAATTTACGCTCCGCTTTTATGGCAGTTTACTGAGACTAATAACACAGGCTCACATGGCACCTCTCGACACCTCTACAAGCTTAAAAAGACATTTTTTTTGGAAGTATGCATGGACTGTTTATTTTCATGTATTAGCTTATCATTTACGGTAACAACAGTGAAAAAATGCATAACATTGAAACTTATGTCACTAATCATTTTTTAGAATTTTTATAAATAAATTACCAATAATCAAACAAAATCTCAATGAACTACTTTTTTTTGTAAAGGTTTTTTTTATACTTGTTTTTTGTAAAGGGTTGTTGATAGATTAGGCAACCACACAACTACATATCGACAAGTTTCATATGGGTATTTTGTAGATGGGTTGGATAGCCCCGGCTTTTGTTATTGATCTCGTCTCCGGCGATTTGCCTGGAGATGAGAGTTAATGGAAGAATCTTCCGTGTCAAAAAAAAAAATTACATTTGTTTACTGTGGCGGTAGTTTTCAGATCAAATATACAGACGAACCATCTATTATCTTAATACAATAGTGTTAAAAAGAAGCCATCACGTTCGTCGAGAGGACCAAGAAATTCCCACGTTAATCTAAAAAAGAGAAGAATATATGCCGTCAGAATTTATGAAGATATAACGATCCATATTATTTCATTGATTAAAAAAGAAAAAAATATAAAAAGAGTATAGGCCGTTAGATTTTATGAAGATCTAACGATCTATATTATTTTGTTAATTAAAAAAGAAAAAAATATGTCATATGATTCGATGAAGATCTAACGGTCTATATTGTTCCGTCCGCCGTCATCCCTCCGCGGTCGCGGCGCGGCCGTTTGCGGCCGCCGCCGCGGAGTCGTTCGCGGCCGCCGCTCCACCATCGCCGCGAGGCCGTCCGTAGCCACCACGGGAGCCCTCCACCGCCGCCGCCTGGCCGTCCGTGGCTGCCATGTGAATCCTTCATCATCGCGGCGCGACCGTCCGCCGTCGGGAGGTCGTCTACCGCCGCGGGAGCCGCCCGTGCGCCTTTGGTGCTCGGAGTCCGGCCGCGCTGCCGGAGCACGGCGAGGCTAAAGGCTGTCAGCTGGGTTGACCGGCACCCCTCTCTGCACCGCGGCCACTAGAGAGTGGCAGAGATAGAGGGAGAGAGATAGAGTAGGGGGGGGGGGGGAGCAGAGATAGAGTGGGATGAGTGGTGGCGTCAGTGAAAGAAAAGGAGAAAAAGGGATGGGTGGGCTCAAGTGTTTGTATTTGGTATAGAATATGAGATATAGAGAATAACGGGTGTAGAAGAAATTGATATAGAGGAGAGAATCTCAATAACTAGGCAGTAATATTTTTTTAGAGAATGAGAATAGAGTACGATGAGTGCGGAAAGCCTGAAGCCCCATGTGCCCTTCCATGTTCCTCTATATAGGAGGCAACATTCAATAATGAGCGGAGGACAACACATCGATCTGCACGTGTACCTGATGAGAGGAGCTCGGATTTAGGGCGTTTAACAAGGTTGTGAGCACAACATGAGAGAACGATTCTTCCTGTTCGAATGGAGAAATTGCTGTTGGGATTGAGCACCATGGCCGCGATCAGCACTCAAACGGGTTACCCGTGCTCAAACCCTTTTGATGGTGTTTGTTAACGAGTTAGTGTAAGAAAGAGCAGAGAGATGAAAAACAAAGCGGAGAAGGTAGTGTAGCGTTAACAATGAGTGGAGGACACCACGTTGATTTGCACATGTAACTGATGAAAGGTGCTCAGATTTATAGTGTTTACCAAGGTTGTGAGCACAACAAGATAAAGAAAAATTCTCCATATCCGAAGGGAGTGAATTACTGCCGGGATTGGTCATCACCATGGCCACGCTAAGCACTCATGGAAGATCATCAAATGGTTTATCCACATTCAAATCCGTTTGATGGTCTTCGTTAATGAGTCAGTGCAAGAAGCATGAGCAGATTTAGGAAAACAAAGCGAAGAAACTCAGGTGTCATACAACTTTGATGATGGACGTGCTTGACGTGTACATGTATTGACATGGAAGTTGAGTAACAATAGGCTGTGCAACAAAATGCTTCTCTTAATGCCCAATATAATCATGCAGCTATAAACTATTGTCGATCATTCATTAGATTGGGCATCAATAATGTCTATATATGACTCCATCTTTTACCAGAGGAGGAAAAAGACAAAAGATTAATCCATAACCGTGATAGGCACCCATTGGTTACTGCACTCTAAGTTCGCAGTATTAGGCCACACAATCTATTATCTTAGAGCAACTCCAGTAGATCCAACAAGCCCCTATCCCAAGTTTAAAGGTCCAGAAAAAAGTTACACTCCAGCTAACCTAACAAGTCCCTATCCCAAGTTTAGAGTCCAGAAAAATGTTGCACTCCAGATCCAACAAGCCCCTTATCCCAAATTTAGAGGGTCCAGAAAAAATTACACTCAAGCATGCCCTCTACTCCACCATCCATTCTCCGGGATCTATAGAAGCTCTATATTTAATTATTTATGAGGGCTATCGCTGAAGTTGTAGCATTTTTGTAGCCCTTAAAAAATAGAGGTGGCCTTCATTTAGTATTTGGAGAGTCTGATTTCAAAGATATTGGTGGAGTTAATCTTAATAATACAATATTATTACTATGTTAATTAAAATAAAAATATAATACACAATGTTGGTTTTTGGTAAGATCTAACAATTTATATTAACCTTTAAAATCTATTGATTAGAGTAAATAAATAGTTAAATGTTAAATTAAATGAATAGAGAAATTATAAGTTGATCAAAGAATTAATGTAAAATATAATTAGTAAATGTAAAAAATGATAAATTTGTGCATACTTGAATAAACTGTTTTGACGATGAAACAACGGATATTTAAATAAAATTATATTTAAATAAAAAAATTTTAAATATTAGTATAAAAAATTAGCTCCCTGCGTAAATTTACCCGGACCACCGGCTAGTTTTGTCCTACCTTGCCTTCAATTTTTCCTACGCGAGGTGCCCCGCTTTAACTTGCCATGTCTAGTCACTTCCTGCCGGGCTGCCGGTACAAACAAAACTATCAATCAGAGTGGACCTCGCGTTCTTTTCTCGTCTCACCCTTTTCATAGCGTTCGTTGATGGTTGCGCGGTACGCATCCTATCCAAGATCACATCACATCCCTGCATCCTGGCCCCTCCACGGCTCGGCTCCACCCCTTGAGCGATTTCTTTATAGCCGCCGATGCCCTACGTGCCCGCCTTCGTGTGCATGTGCCCTCGCGCGTGCGCTCTCTCTAGCCGCTACGTACAAGCGAGATTGGTGCCGGGAGAGCGCAAGGTGACGAGCCGGTGACGAGGATGATGGACATGGACGAGACAGTTTTTCTTCTTTCCCCATCCTCCCACCGAACCTCTCCTCACCTAATCGCTGTAACCAACCGCCCATTTCGCCGAATCTCCGAGCTAGGACCATGAGCGGTGAACCTACGAGCATCATCAGCGGTTAATAATCTAATCACTTTGATCACATAAGGTCCTCCATTTTTAAAAATTTTATTCTGGCAGTGAAATGATCGAGGTGATAGGCGGCCAGCACAGCATCAGTGATCACTGATCGATCAGTAGCGAGAGCCAGATCCGGATCCAGGCGAGTGACGGTGGTGCCACTGCCAGTGACAGATCGATGGACGAGAGGATGATACACCTGCAGATCGAGCGGCAGCTCATGTGCTGGGGCCGCTGTTTAAACCTCGGTCAAATGCTGGACGGGCTGGCAGCCCTGCTAAACTACAGTGCAGGAGGGCCTGCGTACACTGCACACGCCCGGACCGGACGGCGGCACTGCTGCATTATGACTGAGGACGAGCGGGTGGCTCGATCGGTCGGTGCTGCTGCGCCATGCATGTGGGTCGTTTCGTTTGGCTAGCGTAGCTTTAGCTGCTAGGAGAGGCGTTTTATTGTGAGCTGTGTTTTTCAAGTTTAATTTTGAGTCGTGCTACGTACATGCATGCTGTGCGCGCCGTTCTGTCATTTTCGTGTCCGTTTTTTTTCGTACGTTTGTGTATCTACACAGTAGCTTTATAGTACGAGCAGAGATTGAAAGATATGATGCCGCGTTGGTACTGACCATGTGATGAGATGAGCCCCTACCTAGCGTGGGTGTTGAGTGTTGACTACACGATGCTAGAAGCTAAGGCTTGTTTAGTTACAAAAAGAAACTCCCGAATTCACTATGCAAAAAAAGATTCCCCATCACATCAAAATGTCATAACATGTATGGAGTACTAAATGTAAATGAAATCAAAAACTAATTGTACAGTTTTGTTGTACTCTGTGAGACGAACATTTTGAGCCTAATTAATCAATTTTTGGACAATTTTTCGCACATACAAACGAAATACTACAGTGACGTAATGATTACGACGTGACCCACCAACTCCCAAGTTTGCGCTCCAAATTTTGCATCTAAACACCCTCCGAGAGAGATACGCCCTGCTGTCGATCAGCTATGCTAAGTTTCCCTGTGATGAAGAGCGGTCTCAGTTCCCGCTGATGTCCTCGCTAGACAGGAATTCTGGATTAGTCAGCTCGGTACTCGTGCATCAGCAACTAGATGTGGTGTTATCCTTCGCCAAAAAAAAAAAAGATGTGTGGTGTTATCCTTTGCGACGGTTTTTTAGTCTGTTGTCGCAAACTGTCTGTCCTTGCAAGAAACCATCTTTAATTCCCTCGTATATGTATAATATGCCCTGTTGGTTAATTGTTGAATGACCTTTCCCTAGTGGAGTATACAAGCTGAATAAGCATTGCTCCTAGTGTACTTACAATTTCTTTGTTTTCGAAATCTATATTTTTCTATGTTTCAAAAGTCCATCTACAAATTCTTTTTTTCATAAATCTTCATGCAAAGCCGTCATATATAGGTAAACTAATAGTTGCATATGTACATATCAGTACATGAAATGGTTCTTGTGTATACTAGATAGCTTCAATATATAGCATTCTTGTAATTAATAACACCTCTCATAATACTAGCATTAGCTAATCTTGCTATCTTCCATGGATACACAACTAATCTCTCGTTGCGTGCTTGCGTACAGTACGTCTGCAAAAGACGTAAGGCCGGAATGCAAAAGGCAACTTCTCATGCATATTTAAAACTGATTAAGATTTATTAGGTACCTTATCTGACTGTACTTCGCTATATTCATTTATTCATATAATATAACCCATCACTACAGTCCCAAAAGTCTGTACTTATTCAGAATATAAAATAGTATGCTTGTATGAGTGCTGGTTATTATTATTCGGTTCAAAAATTTATAGTGGATTAGTTATTCAGTCAGATGAGCTATCAGCGTCGATGACAGAAAACATGCATATGGACAGTGGAAAAAGAGAATCGTAGGAATTATTCAGCACTACTAGTAGACATATATACGTGGATGACAGAAATACGAGAACTGGATAAAGGACATCTAATGATTATCCAATGATAGCACTAAGACGTAGCTTACAAAGTACATATATCAATATATATGAAGGACCAAATTAAATGATAACATATATTTCGAGAATCAAAGGTTAATACCCTCTTTCTGATCAGCAACCACACAGGTCCGCAAACTAACCGAATTAACATATACACTTTTGATTAGTCCAGAAGGCAGAAGCGATCCAGATGACGGACTAGTCTTCTGTTAGTTATACCTAAACGACGAGGAGACAACACGTACGTGTGCACCGACTCCACCTGGAGGGCGTGCCGTCTGTTGCGAGTACAGCGGGGTCGCGGATGCCAATTTTGTAATCGATAGGGACGGATCCTAGTAAACAAGAACCAAAACGTACAAACCTGAGAATGAGAGTGACATCGCAGCAAACCAACCAATCATCCTTAAGAACGTCGCCATCACTACTAATACATGACTTGGCTGTTCCCAATTGAGAAAGCCATTTTGGGATCTAAAAAATAACCGACAAGGCATCTTTTTCTCCCTTTTCTTTGGTGGACATAGTGCCATTTAGTTTTGTGGTATTCTGTATAGTATATACGTGTGTGGCCCGTGAACGTCACCTACGTTTACTTAATGATTGATCGGTTTTGTAAACAATTGAAATTCAATTTTCCGTTGAATTTAGAACAGGAGATCTGACATTCACTTGAGATGAAGCTTTTTTTTTTGGGACCACTTTAGAAGAAGCTGAGCACCCGATTTTGAGCCTCAAAAGTATACACCACCAACTGAGCTAGCGCCACGTCCTCCAAATGCGCGCACCTTGGTTGTTCTCCAAACCCTCAGACTTTATTTGGAAAATAGAGTATTGAAGTTGATTTGAGGGGTTTGAAGTGGAGCAAATTCTCCTATAAGTCAAAATCTTCCTCAATCCCTTCCAATCCCCCAATACTCTTCAACACTCCATTTCTCAGACAAAGCCGCAAGGATGGGTGAACACCGTCGTCGTAGCCACACCTGGCCGAATGATAAACAAAGAAAAAATTGTCCACGTGATAAAACAATTCATGCCGTTACTTTTTAAGAAAAAAATACTACTGTTAGTCTGTTATGTATATAGGAAAATGTCCTTTTAAGGTACCTCATATATGTCTTTAGTCTGGTTTTCGTCCCTCAAGTAGAAAACCAGATATTACTCATCTCTCAACTTTATAAACCGGTTATTTTGGCCCTCCAGTTGTTTTGATGATGGTCTTGGCTGACATGGTGACACATCAACCATCCTATGTGGCACCACATCAGCCTGAATGGACCTAAATTGAACTATGACGGTAGTTCAGGGGCCAAATACACTTAACAAAAAAAATATACACATAAGTTATCAAAATATTATCCAAACATTTTGTAATAAAAAATTATGCAATTAAAATATTAAAAATGTAATCGAGTCTTAGAAAAATCATAGATATTTTGTTTTATCAATGAAAAATAAATACCTTGTTCTCTTTTTCTTCTAAAATCATACTCTATATTTTTTTACTCTATCTTATAGCAAATAACAAAGATTTATTTAATTTTCTATGACCTTTTCTGTGTTTATTTGCTAGAAGATGCTCCATTTATTTATTATAATCAGTCAAACTTGATGGCTTATACGACGTAGAAAGATAAGACAACACAATTGTCACTTGATCCTATTAATGAATATATTAGTGTAGATAACTATAGAAAATAATAACTCTAAGCTAGGCACCAGGAGATAGAGTATGATTTAGAAAAAAATCAAACTCGGTTTCATTTTTTTAGGTAGAATAATTTGTATATGAAAATATGAAATCTCTAAAAAGAAACTAGATTTCTGAATAGAAAAAAATGGATAGGTTATTTGTAACTTTTTGGTAAAGTTTATTTGACCCATTAACTATCACCATAGTTCAATTTAGGTTCCCCAATAGTGACGATGTGCCACGTAGGACGAGTGATGTGTCGCCATATCAGCAAAACCACCGTTAAAACAGCCCGGGGACAAAAAATAACTGTTTTTTGAAGTTGAGGATGAGTAATACCTGGTTTTATATATGAGGGATGAAAGTCAGGCTAAGGCGATACATGAAGGACCTCAATGAAATTTTTCCATTTATACATACTTCTCAAAGGTTGCACTGGGCCCGAACCATTTCACCGTGTGATTGGTGGGCACACCGGAACTGAGCCAACATAAATACAAAATACGTATCTTAGATACAACCAGAAATGCAAAATCCTGGTAGATGAAACAAGAAGAAATAAATCTCACTTGATCTAGCCAACACATGAAATACCTCATTTGCACCAGGACTAACATCGTCAACAACAATTGACATGAACTTCTTCGATGAAGTCTTGATGTCTACGATAATGGGCCTAATGGCACCCACTTGAGAGTTGAGACCCTTTCCTTTCCTCTTACATTCAGTTTCGAAACAAGGTTAAGCAATCGGACTGAAGCAGCATTCAATTTCCAAACGCGCAGCTTCGGGTGATCTCCAAGTCGGACATCCTAAACACAAACACTGTCGGTCGTAGCAAACCCCACAGCGGAAACAGTTGATATGCATATGCTTTCGAAAACAAAGAAAGAAAAGTAAAGAAAAACTTCATATACATAGGGCTTGCGGACGGCGCCGCCGAATCTGCACAGCAATGGACCTGCCCAATCTGCGGGTGGCGGAGATGAGGGCCCATATTACCTGCCGCAAACCTTCGGCGCGAAACGCGGTCCAGCAAAAAGGCAAGGGACTTTGGGCCGCCTCGGCCTAACGAAAATTCCAGCCCACATGCCGCTGCCGCGCACGCAGTTGGGAAAGTTTCTCTTTCTCAAAAAAAAAAGTTGGGAAAGTTTCTGCGCGGAAGTTACGCAGAAAAAATCGCAAGCCGAAACAAACACAAAAGGAAGCCGCGACCCGCACGATTTCCGGATACAAATACGCACGAGGGGAGGCGGCGTAGACGGATCTCATCATCATCAAAAACACAGTTGAAGAGATCGCGAGATGATGGCGGCGGCCAACAGGAGCAGCCGGTGCGACGCCTGCGGCGACAACGTGGGCCTCTGGCAGGCCGGGTTCACGTCGGAGTGCGCCCACAACTTCCACCTCCGCTGCGTCTCCGGGAGCGGCGCCTGCCCGGTCTGCGCCGCGACGTGGAAGGACACGCCGGCCACGGCCGCCGCCCCGCCGCCGGCCACACCCTTCTCGTTCGCCTCGACGAGCATGTTTGGACCGGCATCGACGGCGCCGGCGAACTCTTCCTCCACGTCCACGATGACGGGGCTGTTTGGACAGCAGCGGCCGCAGGAGCCGGCCAATAGTCCCTTCTCCAACTTCTCGCAAGCGCCGCCGGCGTCGTCGACTCCACCGCCGTCGCAACCCTCGGACTCGGAGAGAAGCCTGTTCGGGCAGAAGCAGGCGACGTCCAACCCCTTCTGGCTCGGCCCCGCCGCACCAGCTGCACAGTCGTCGGCACCAGCTGCACAATCGCCGCCGCCGCCCCCGCCGTCGTCTTCATGCTCGGTCTGCAGCGCTGCCATGGGCCGGGGCCAGGCCACCGTCACGTCGGAGTGCGGCCACACGTTCCACCTCGGCTGCTTCTCCGACAGCGTCTGCGCGGCCTTCGGCGCGCGGTGGCGCGAGGAGGTGGCCGTGACGCTGACGCCGCCGTGCACCATCTGCGGCGGCGCCATGGGCCGCGGCAAGGCGGCCACCGTCACGTCCGAGTGCGGCCACACGTTCCACCTCCGCTGCATCTCCGGCAGCGTCTGCCCGGCCTGCGGCGCGCGGTGGCGCGACGAGGTCACCGTGACGCTCGTCAACCCCTCATCCTCCTCCTACTCGCCGGCGCGGCCGCCGACGTTTTCGTCCCCAAGCTTCGGCCTCGCGTCCTCCGCCTCCTCGCCCGCTATCCGAGCCCCAGTTCCCTCTTCCGTGCCCTCGTTCTCCGCGGCGCACAGACCCTTGTTTTCAACGCCCTCTTCCGCGCCGCCCAACCCCTTTCCCGCGCCGCCCATGGCACCTTCAACGCGCTCCTTCGCGACGCCCATCTCCTCTTTCTCGCCGCCCTTGTTTTCGCGCTCTGCCGACTCCACTTCCGCGCCCGCTACCCCCACTTCCTCGCCAAGTTTCGCGCCGCCCGGCTCCTATCCCTTGGCGCAGCAACCGTCCTTGTCTGCGCATGCTTATGCTACTGGCTGGAGTTTCGGAACTACTCCCTCCTACTCCTGAGATGTGCAAGCTTCATTTCTGACGGTGGTGCCGCACCCACTTTTCCTGATGTGCGGCTTCAATGGGAAGCGGCTTTCGGTCCCAAACAGGGCAGGTCGAAGAACTTTAGCCAACCATCTGGTGAAGTGCTTGGGCTAGTTGATTCAGAAAAGTGCTTTGACTAGGTTACCCTACGGCTTGTTTCCTTATTAATGAATCTAAAGTTTTTGTAAGAGATTGTTAACCAATCTATATAAATGTTTTTTGAGGTTTCTCTGCTTGATTGTCTTGCATATCGACTGTGCTGTGCGTGGAGCAAAGTTTCGCAACTAAATAAAGCGAAGTTTATCGTCTGAATGGAGCCTGAGAAGCAATATCATCGTCGCATGTATTTCTCTGAACTGGCCAATTGAGCAGCAATGATTTGTCCAAGGGCAGTACAAATCACAAATGCGGAAGCAACTGATAAATCTTATTTTTCGTTTGATTTCTTTGGAAATGTTAACCGATATGATCTTCACGCTGATGATACACCATTGTGATAGGACCTTTGTCTGGGGGGCGATACGGCAGCCAGCTACTATTCCCTCCTTCCCTTTCTTTCTTCAACCTCTCTGCATTACAAAAGTTTGAACGACGCAGATCACGAGATCCCTACATCCTCTTATTCGTATCCCACATTTATACTCGGAGACTTTACATACACAGGTTCCTCGCATTTGGGAAAGCTCGCGGCGCCGACGCTTACATATACGATCACATCCCATGAAGCAATGCTCTTCTTGCTACATCATCATCGCGTCAGTTCTCGGCAGGGGGTAAAGGCCAAAGGGAGATGAACGACACAGCCATCACGCTCCTCCTCGTCGGGGCGGTCCTGGCCGTGATGCTCTTCTGCTCGGTCCTCATCTGCCGCCGCCTCCGCCGCGGGGACGAGGAGTGCGACGGCGGAGGCGGCGCCGGCGGCTGGCCCGACACTAGCGCGTGCGGCGTCGAGGCGGGGCGTCTCGGAGATGCATCATGGCGGCACATATGGGGCGCTCGGCGCGCGGAGGACGACCACATGTGCTGCAGCAGCACCGACTCGGACCAGTCGCTGAGCACGGCGCAGCAGATGTACGCGCCGTCGAGCATGTACCTCCAATCGCGTCCGCATTCTGATGTCTAGGTAATCCTGGACGGGGTAAGGCCTCGTTTTAGATGCCAATTTGGCACCCCATATTCAGGAGTTGGGAAACCGAGACGCGCTGTAGCATTTCGTTTGTACATATGAAAAATTATTTAAAAATTGATTAATTTGGTTTAAAATGTTCGTCTCGCAGTAAAATTGTATAATTAATTTTTGATTTTATCTATATTTAATACTTCATACATGTTATGATATTTTGATGTGATGGGAATCTTGTTTTTGCGTAGTGAATTTGAGGGTGTAAATTTGGAAACTAAACAAGCCACCGATCAATTTTTGCATGGCGCCTTGAAACTTTGATGACAGTCTTTTTCAAAAAGTTGATATATTGTTGTTAAATTCTTGAATTTAGTTCGTTCTTTATTTCTCGTACCAAAGAGCTTGTTTTTTTTGCGAAGAAGGGAGAACTTTATTAAAGCTTAGAAATAGAGTTACGATCTTTATCTATGATGTGCTCAATACAAGCTGGAAAACAGAAACGCCATTCTGCTTTATGCCTACTTGGTTTCTCTAATGGAGCAGATTCATGCGCCACTTAATTTTTTTTCTCGAATACGCAGGAGAGCTGCGTATCATTATATTAAGATGAGAAAATTTAGTTACAGAGCGCAAAGCGCTTGATTACAAAACGGTTTACTCGTAAAATAAACGACCTAGCCTTCCAGCGCCAGCGGCTACTCAAAGCTGAACCTCTTGCTTGATACGTTCCAGCAACATTGTCATGGAGGCAGCGCTTCGGTCGAAGAGACGATTGTTTCGCTCCTTCCACTATGCCAAGCCACGATCATGAACAGGCAGCTCACCCCTTTCCGCTTGCCTGGCTCCTGGACATCGATCAAGTGTGCCCACCAATCCTGGATGGTAGGGCTCTCCTGGGAGGAAGACACAAGAACATTTCACCCAGGTCAGCACACACCACCAGACTTCCCTAGCCATCGGGCAGCTGACGATGAGGTGGTTTACTGTTTCATTGAATGCGCCGCTTAATTGAATGCTCATAATTCAGGTCCTGCAAACCTTGGCCGGCTTCGATGGTCTCCTTGGTGATGACGAAATTTTGAGCCATCCTGCCTTGCCAAGAATTCAGCCATCGATTTACAATCAGTTTCCAGTCTGCTTGTTGCACCATTCCACCCCAAGTCTGATCCCCTTCCTGCAGGCCATTGCTTCTACTTCCTGGCGCCACAGCAACACACAACCTCTGTCTTTACTGATCACGATGCCCAATCCAGCTTATCTTGAACGTGCGTCAAAAGTCAAAAGGCTAGCTTCACAAGAACTGTTTCCAAGTAACTGCAATCAACTCGGTCGTATGCCTTGGATAAATCTAACTTATATGCACAAAAATTACTCATGTCAATATTATCCTGCTGAATGGCATGTATCGAGAACTCTGGTTTTCTGAAATCACTTGATCCAAAAGCGGTACACTAGGAAACGACCTTGTAGATTACACTACAAAGAGGGTGATTCACTAAAATTGGAATTCACAATTACCTCATCTTGCTGATGTTCACCATGACCTAAAATGCCAATTTTTTTAGAATGTAAGCTGTATCTTTGGTGTCAGTTCAGTGTGCACGCCTAATAGTTCTTTTTGTTTACTGTATCTTTAATCTTGTGATGAACTGATGATGCAGCATTCAGCTTGTTTGTTCAATGGAGAATTGATATAACAACTTTCTATGTTTGTTGGCACTACTACCCAAGTGCCCGTACATCTGACATCTGAATATTTCATGATGGTGGATAGAAACTCGATTCTCTGAATCATATGTTTTTGGTTTCCCCATATGCAGCATGCATATAATATCACACTGTGTTGACATTGTTACACAAATTTCAAAGTGCTCATGCATCGTATATCTTTGGTGGAGACAGTGCCATTGGTTTTAGTATGCGTGCCCCATGAACATCACCTACGTTTACTTAAATGATTAGCCGGGGATTGCACCACAATTGAAATGTAGTTTTCCTTTGAATTCAGAACAGGAGATCTGACATTCATTTGAGAAGAAAAGAGTACCCGAGTTTGAGCCACTGAAGCCTCAAAAGCCACTCCCCTATTTTGAAATTTCCAGCCCGCGCGTTACCGGGAGGAAGGGCGGCACACCGGGAAACTGGGAAAGTTACGGTCCAAACACAACAGGAGGAAGGCGAGAAAGCCCGAGACCGGCTCGCAAACGAAGAAGAAGAAATCGAAGCAGTTTTCACGCGGCGTGTTCAGCCCCGTGGTTTCCACGCACTCGCAATTTCCGTGGATACAAATACGCACGAGTGGGGGGAAGGCATCGACGGATCTCATAAAACCCCAGAGAAGAGATCCGGAGATCATGGCGGCCCAGACCAGCAGCCGGTGCGACGCCTGTGGCGGCAGCGTGGGCCTCTGGCAGGCCATGTTCGTGTTCCCGTCGGGGTGCGCCCACAGGTTCCATCGCAGCTGCGTCTTCGGGAGCGCCGCCTGCCCGGTCTGCGCCGCGAGGTCGAAGGACACGCCGCCCACGTCTCCCTTCTCCTTCGCCTCGACGAGCATGTTGGGGCAAGCGGCGGCGACGGCGGCAACGAACTCTTCCTCCGCCTCCACCGTGACGGGCATCTTTGGACAGCAGCCGCAGAAGACGACGGTGAATAATCCCTTCTCCAACCTGTCGCAACCCTCGGAGAGAAGCCTGTTCGCGTACGGGCAGCGGCAGGCGCCACCGGCGAAGCCCAACCCCTTCTGGCTCGACCCTGCGCCGCCAACTGTGGAATCATCGGCCCCAGTTGTGCAGTCGTCGTCGTCGTCATGCTCTGTCTGCAGCGGCGTCATGGGCCGAGGCCAGGCGACCGTCACGTCCGAGTGCGGCCACACGTTCCACCTCGGCTGCTTCTCCGGCAGCGTCTGCGCGGCCTGCGGCGCGCGGTGGCGCGAGGAGGTCACCGTGACACTGTCCCCGTCGTGCACCGTCTGCGGCGGCGCCATGGGCCGGGGCAAGGCGGCCACCGTCACGTCCGAGTGCGGCCACACGTTCCACCTCCGCTGCATCTCCGGCAGCGTCTGCCCGGCCTGCGGCGCGCGGTGGCGCGACGAGGTCACCGTGACGCCGACGCCGCCGTCGCCCCTCACCATCCCGTCCTCCTCGCCGGCGAGGCCGCTATTGTTCTCGATGCCAAGCCTCGGTGTCCCGTCTTCTTCCGCGCCATTTCCCGCCTGCACCTCCATGGCCTTATCCTCCGCGAAGCAGCAGCACAGCCCCTTTTCCTCGCAGCCACTGCCCTTCGGGTTCTCGTTCAGGACGCCCAATTCCTCTGCTTCGTAGCCTCAGCTGTCCTGGAATGCGCAGTCAAGTAGCGGCACTGGCTCCACTTTCGTGCCCGCCATCGCCTCTACCTCGCCGCCGCAGCCGCCCTTGTATTCGCAGCCTACCGGCTTGCGTTTCACCATTCCTAGTTGATTCAAATAGGATGAGCTTTAGTTTAGCCAACCGTGTGGTGAAGTGCTTGGGCTAGTTGATTGAAATGTGTGCTTGGATTAGGTTATTAGCCTACGTACGGCTTTTTTAAGAAAGGGGATATCCATTAATATCCCAGCCGCTGCATCAATCAATGCATATAGCTGTTTAATTATTATTACACGTATATGACTTCAACAAGCCAAGGAATGAGGAAAATAAAATTCTGAAGGTACAAGCTATAAATAAAATCTTCTGACTTTGATATTGTAAAGAAACACATCAAAACGCAATTCTATTTTGAAAACTCCAGCCATGTGCAGCAAAGATCTCCATGGCCACTGTTTCAAGCCTCCTGCATCCCATAATCAATGCAGGTCTGTCGTTCTCCTTCTGTAGCAAAGACCATAACCGGATCCAATGTGTTCCTTTGAATAGTACCTGCAAGTAAGAAGGCACTAGGCCCTTGTCAAATACCACTTGGTTTCTGGATAACCAGATTGCCCAACACATGGCACTGGCTCCTGTCAATATCTGAAGTCTGAGTTTTCTATTTATACCCGCCAACCAGCCATCAAATATGTGTTCTATACTGGTTGGGGGAGGTAAATTAGTAGAAACTTGAACAACTCTCCAGATAAATGATGCAAGATGACAGTCAAAAAATAAGTGTTGAATAGACTCGTTATGGGAGCAAAGCAAACAAGATTTATTACCATACCATTGTTTACGCGCCAAATTGTCTTTAGTTAGAACTACCCCTTTAACTAGGTACCACATAAAAACTTTAATTGGGAATTTTAATCTTCCATAGTGTGTCAGGGAGAACTGCTTGTGTTACTGCTAGTGCCCTATACATAGATTTAACCGTGAACACCCCATTTTGATGTAACCTCCAAATAAACCGATCTCTCTGATCAGATAGCTGTACATTCATTACCATGGCCACTAGCTGATGCCAGGCCTGCAAGTTACCTCCGGTGAGAGACCGTCTAAAAGCCACATTCAAAGGTATTGAGGATAAAACGGTTCGTACTGTAGCACTTTTTTTTAGAAGGGAATAAAACTCTCAAAGGTTGAGGTGTAATCCAATTATCCTCCCAAAACCTAGTTTGAGAACCATCATCTATAGAAAACCAACCCAACCTGAGAAATTCATCTCTGACCTTCATGAGGCCAGTCCAGAACTGTGAATCCCCCGGCATCTGTTGGACCTGTGTAATCATTCTATCCTTCAAATATTTTATCCTTACAAGCTCCTGCCACACTCCATCCCCATTAGTCAGCTTGTACAACCATTTACTAAGTAGACATCTGTTGTGGGTGTTTAAATTTAGAATACCCAGGCCTCCTTGATCTCTTGGAGAGCAAACCACAGACCACTTGGCCAACCTATATTTTTTTTATGCTCATTACACTGCCAAAAAAACTAGATCTATAAAAATCCAGTCTCTTCAGTACACTCTTGGATACCTCAAGGAAGGATAGCATAAACATAGGAAGACTACTTACTACTGAGTTAATCAAAATTTAACGACCCCCCACCGATAAGAGTTTGCTGCGCCAACAACTCAACCGTTTCTGGATCCTTTCTTCCACATGTATCCAATCACTATTACGTAGTTTCCGATGATGCATGGGTATTCCTAAATACCGAAAAGGTAAATTACGTGTACCGCATCCAAATATATGTGAGTATTCAACTCGTAATTCCTAAGTACGGCTTGGTTGGTTACTCCAATGGAAGTTCTTTTTAATGTGTCTCGGCTTGATTATTGTGTATCAACTGTGCATGGAACCATCGGCTGTGCTGTACAATCCGAGTTTCGTAACTAAATAAACCATATTTTGCTTGGGAAACAAATATTCCACACAAAATTTCAACCACCTGCTAGCAGATTACTCTGAACGGAACCTGACAAGCAAGAACATCCTTGCCTGAATTTCTCTGAACTCACCAATTGAGCAGCAATATGTTCAGTCCAAGGGCAGTACAAATCCCAAATGCAAACCAATATGATCTTCACGCTTATACCAACCAATCGCTGAACACGGCGCAACAGATGTACGCGCCGTCAAGCATGAAGCATGTACCTCCAATCGCGTTTGTATTCTGATGCTTAGGATACCCTGTATCGTGTAATCCTGGACAGGGTTTTCATTTTCCTGTAACTCTGAATCTCTGGGCAATGGCCAATGGGCCCTGAACAATTTTTGCAAGGTGCCCCAAAGCCAAGACAATCTTTTTTTCATTTTCTTTTTGTATAGTCTTAAATTCCTGAATTCGATCATTTTTTTCTCAAACAAAAGAGGCGATTTACTGGAAATGGAATTCCGAATTACCTCACCTGCTCTAGCCACAGATCCAGAGATGCAACTGCAATTTGCAGGTAGAAGAAGTTGGAGGTGCTAGCCACTCACGCCGTTAGTATATAACCATCCCCATCTTATCGCAACGGCACCCCATCGCCTCATCTTCTTATCCCCGCCTCCTCCCGCCGCTGCTGCTCACTCCCGAGGCCGAGCCGAGCTCTCCCCCCAGCAAGCCCCCATGGCGTCCACCACCCTCTCCTCCGCCTTCACCCTCCTCTCCCGCCCCTCCACCTCCCCGTCCCCGTCCGCCTCGCTCCCGAGGTCCTCCGTCGCCGTCCCGCGCCGCCGCCGCGCCGTCGCCGTCGCGTCCACCGCCACCGAGTCCCCCAAGGTCCTCGAGCTCAGGACGCCATCGCTGAGCTCACGCTCGAGGAGGCCCGCACCCTCGTCGACCACCTGTGCCCAGCCGCACCATCTCCACGCGGGTGCGCCGCGTCGCCGCGACGGCCGCGAGGCACGACAGCCCCGCCACCACGGCGGCCGGTCCGGGCCGGGCTTCCCGTCGGCTGTCGGCGCCAAGGTGTCCATCGTGTGACACTAGGTATACTAGGACTCATTTTCGTCTCCATTTTCTTTTCTTTGCATCCCAATCTTTTGTATCCCCATTGTCCTAAACAAGGAATTGCTGTTTGATAAGAGATTTGTGTATGCGTGGATTCACTAGCTCATATTTGCATGAATGTCTTTATCTTGAAATATCACTGGATGCCACATGCTCTCAACTTGTAATGTAGATTTGTGATCAGTGGCGGAGGACGAAATAAAATCAAGGTATGGCGAATTCAATAGCATGGAGAATGAAACAACATTAACAAAACAAACCGCAAATATCCATACTAAATTTTCAATGCAAAATTTTGCAAATTGCAATATATGTACTTGCTCTTATTTTGACATTGGCTTTTCCCTTCCTATGGGCCTTTACTTTCACGATCAAAACATCTCCTTGTCTCAACTCAGAACAGATGGGAACATGCCAGCCATGGCGGTGTAGCAGATTAAGGTGGATAGGTTGATTAGCGAGGGGTATTTGCGGCTAGATTAAGGTATGGCGAGCGCCACACCTCGCCATACCGAGCCCTCCGCCCCTGTTTGTGATATGATATTGGCAATCCATGATGGTGGGCATTGCACTTTCCTTGTATGAGATTTTGTTCAGGAGCAATCTTTATAATGGTTGGCATTATGTTTGCGATTGGATGTTTGTTACTAAATATTGGAGGGGGTTTATGTTGGAAATCGTATGTACTGAATGTTAGGCTATGAGCTCAAACTTTTACTGATTGTATAATTATTGCTTCATGATCTTTTGTCAGGACATTCTGTGAAATTGTGGAAGTGCTTTCACTTTACATGCATCTTTATAAAAGATATATAATTGATTCCAAACTGAATTAGGGTTGGATTTTAGTGTTACAGTGATTACAGAAACTATTTGTCAGATCAGTTATCCTTTGGTAAAGGGCGTACCCAATGCCGTGGGCTTCCCGCACCGTGCGGGGTCTGGGGAAGGGTTGTAATAGCGCCCAAACCTTACCCGCACAAATGTGCAGAGGCTGGGGCTTGAACCCGGGACCTTCCGGTTACAGACGGTAGGCTCTACCGTTGCACCAAGCCCGCCCTTCAGTTATCCTTTGGTAATATTCTGAAAATCTCCAGGGTACATTTCTATATTGACATCTGGTCAAATATAGTTTAGTACCTCTTCAATTCCTTCATTTTCAAAGAAGAGTGAATTATCCACCACTTCCTCTGAGAAACTCGTGGTATTTAATATTCACCACGACATATAATGCCAGCTATTTAGGACGGAAGCTGTATTTTTGCTGTCAGATCAGATTGCACAACTAATTAGTTCTTTTATATTTAGTGTATCTTTAATCCTGTGATAACTGATGGCGCAGCATTCAGGTGTCTATTTAGAGTTGATATAACAATTTTCTGTTTTTGTCGGCTCACTTGCACTCAGAATTTCTTGTCTACTTGTTGAGGATTTTTGGGAGAGCCTCATGAACTTTTATGATTATTGTCTGCTGGTATCATTCTTACTTAGGCAAATAGTGTTACTCCATTCTCATGTTATACATAACTCATGACCTATGGCAAACTGTTGTTGTCAGCATTCTTTAATTAGCTCAGTTCATTTACCCAATTATCATAATGTTTTGTCAATTGTCAGCTAGCTGCTGTGTTCCCTAATTCTCATTCTGTATGTATGCATTTAATTTGCTTCATTGGGAACCCAGACTTAGTATATGCTCTCATTCTGGCAATTACCCGTACTTCTGACCTTCTCTGAATATTTCATGATGTTGATAGAAGTCAATTCTCTGAATTATGCTTTAGGTTTCCCAGTGTGCAGCGTGCATCTATAATATCACTATGTGTTGGCATGTACACAAGTTGAAAATGTTTCTGCATAGTAAATATTGTAATCCCAAATGAAAGAAGTAGGAAAAGTTCCAGGAAATGTGTACAAGTAAAAGATGAGCAGTATTCGTATACCACAATACAATATATGAGAATTCCCGCATACGTTCATCATGCCCTCCTTTTGTTGTAAAAGAACTTTCACTAAACCTTGTTATTCCCAATTTGACCACATTGGTTCTTCTTGATTTTGCAGAGGTGATGTGAGTAAACCCCTATTTTGCATTTGACATGGCGTCAATGTTCCACGAGTTGGAGAACAGTGTACTATCCAGATGCATATATACTTGAACTGAACCCCGGAGTTGTTGTGAAAATTATATGCTGTAATCCTAGATCATTTAAAGAGCATTCCATTCGTCGAAGCCGTTGATTTACCTTACACCATTGTATTTTTTCTATAATATTTTCTTTTGTCTTCATTCAAGTTGTATTTAAATCAAAGCACTAGTTCACCGGAACGTGCAGAGCCAACATCCTCGGCATGGTGACAGGCCGGTAGATCTTACCTTCCACTGAAGAAGTGAAGAATACTGCTTATCAACTCCAAAAATAAATTTAAGAAATATACCAGAACCCCGTGGCAAGTTGGTGACTGCTCCTGGATGGGAAGGTTCCACCGCAACCACAAGTTCGCTCTTTTTTCCCTTTTCCGCCGAGAAAAGCCGTGAATTTATCAAATGGTGACTATACTGATACATGGAGAACTAACTAGTGCTGACGGACTTGGAAAACAAGCTATTTTTGTTGCTCTACTGAACTGAGAACTGTACGCTCGCGAGCGCTCAAAAACTCCGACGATATGTGTTTACTGCAAGTACAAAAGTCGAAATCTCCACACGTCAGAATGCATCGGCGCCGGCCACGCTTCCTCGAACGTCCAGCTGAAATTGTCGATCGACTTTGTCACGGCTCCCTGGCTCAGGAAGAGCAACCTAAGCGCCTTTGGTTTATTGCTAAAATATGATAACTAATACCACCTCCGTTTCAAATTACTATTCGTTGTTGACTTTTTTCTATGATCTTTGATCATTCGTCTTATTTTAAAATTTTGTCCAAATATACAAACCGATAAGTTATACTTGAAGTATATACAATGATAAAGCAAGTCGCATAAAAAATAAATGATACTTACGAAATTTTATGAATAAGATAAATGGTCGAACGTTAAACGAAAAAGTCAACAACGAATAATAATTTGGAACGGATGAATAGTAATTTGGAACGGAGGTAGTATATTTTTTCGTCGTGAGCTTTAAGTAGTAACTTTGCTATTATTTTAGCTACAAATATTAATATGCTGTCTTTAGTAGTGAACTAATTATAAGCTAAAATCTCAATGCATATCTTGATTTTGGTTGGATTGATTTAAAGTTCAAAAAAAAATGGTTGGATTGGAAACCAAACCAAGTTCGTTCGTAACGAGGCGGTCGGATTGCAAAAAACATTCCATTCGACGTGTTGTGGACTTGTGGTAGACTGGTAGCTAGCCTCCGGCGGCCCAGAGCCGAGGCCCACCCCTCCCCATACCCACCCCCCTCCTGCTGCACGAGTGCACCTATTCCTCTCCTCGTCGACCCGCATTTTGGCATTCCGCCTCCGCCGCCGCCGCCTGCGCTCCTCTCCTCCGACCGGACCCACAACGCCACCAGGCGATGGCTCACCCACCTGCCCCCCCGGACCACTCATACGAGGGCTGGACCATTAAGGGGAGGAGGTGAGGAGGTTACGCGCCACCGCGTTTTCGTCTCAGGATAACAGCCGGACGGGGCCTCTGCCTCCACCTACAGTGTCCTCCGTGAGCTCATTGCCTGACCCAGACTTGGCGTTGAAGCAACGGCGGCCGCCTCGGCGCTATCGCCGGACGGTTTCGTCCACTACGCCTCCTACCCCTGACCCCGCTTCTCCCTCGGATTTACAAGATTATCCCCATCATCTTGGAAAGGTTTCTTCTACAGCATTGCTGAATCTGATATAAAATCTTTGTTCTAAAGACAGTACAATGTACAAGGCCGCACTCCATGTGAAAGCTAACAACTAATTATCTTTATTCTAGAGGTTAGAGGAAGTTTTGATTTCTCTCCGGGATGTCTCACTCCGATTCTTGAATCATGGGGATGAGAACGAGGTAAATAATCTGAACTAGAAGTCTGCATACATTGTACGTTACAAGGATTCATCAATGTATGTTTGGTTTTAGATTATTTTTTATCAGGCCTTGTGCAATGCAGCTGTCTTATACAGAATGTCACTGCTCTTCTCCCGGCCTTTTGTTTTTGAAACTTCCTTTGTGTTATACTTCTTTAACGAATTTCTATCATGAAGATTCTTTGATGTATTTTGTAACTCCTTGGTGGACTAATGAAGTTATATTAGTCTAATATATTAAGATCAATTAGCCATCTAGAACATGTAGATCCACTAGGAGGACAAAGGAACTTGATTTCTGAACTGTAGTAACAAAGCTCACAATGTTATCTGATAGGGCAAATAATGGAAGATGTCTAAATGAGTAATGCGATCGCTTAGTGTTCCTGGTTTTCGGATTAGGAATGGTTATTTATCGATAATATATGGAGAACGAGTGAGTTGTCTTTTGGTCTGGAGATAGTTTCTTTTCCTGACTTTTGGATTAGGAAATGTTATTTATGGATACATACTATATAGAGAATGAGGAGTCTTTTGGTCTGGCAACAGTTTCTTTTCTGGAAAATAATACATCTTAGATCACACATGGCAGGCGTCCTAGAGAATCATTGCGGCATAGAGTTTTGCTTTTACTTGGAAGTAAATCTAGAATACCTGCAGGCAAGGAGAACTTCTGTGACCTGCTACAAATACATACTGTTTGCAAGTTATAGAATTTTCAGTGAATGTAACGAAAATGTGTGGCTTAAAAGATAGCAATCCTGTTATTAGCCCTTAGTAGTTATATACCAAGAGTTCTTTAATATATTAGTTACAGTAGCCCTTAGTAGTTATATACCAAGAGTTCTTTAAAATATTCTTCTCATCATTTTGTGTAGGTGTCAAACATTATGGATGCAGCACTTAACATTGTGGCAAGCTTCTGTGATGCAATTAGAATTCCTGAAGCGTTCAAAACCGTTGCCATTGCTGAGGTAGCTTTATAAAGAGTCCAATCTTCGCTATTCTTGCTGTTATTATTTTTTCATTCATCTTTTGATGTCCTTCGTGTGTTATGTAATACTGTGATTTAAAAAGAGTATGCAGGTACCAATGCCTAGGATTGACCCTGAGTACAACCTATTGTATTTACAGTTCAAGTCTTCTCTGGAGGTATGAACTGCTGCTAATTATCAGCTGAGCACACTGTTTCATTTGCAAAATCTAATTTATTTGATACACTGAAACTGCAGGTGGAAGGAGAGAACCGGGAGATTCTGCTATGCTTTGATGATTATACCAGATGTCCACTGTCATCTAAGGATGTCACTAAAATTTTACAGCCAGTCAGAAGGTACATTTTCTTTTTAGCTATACTAAAGCAGTTCAGCCTATTTAGCTTTCTAACTTAACTACTACATTTGTTCTACTACTTATTTTTCTTCTTGCATGCAGTATCACGTGTGGCCATATATACGAACAATCGAGCACCATGTTGTATGTTGGATCTTCTGTCAAGGAGTGCCCTGTGAGTGGTCAGTATAAATACTTATTGTGATTTAAGATTTTTAAAATTCTGTTCAAACTGTACCGCTTGTGAATAGCATCTACACATCTTTGTTACATTATGAGTGAATGTGCCACTTTTGACAACTCCGTATTACTAGTCTATGCTTCACATGATAAAAAGGAATAATTGTACGCCATTTTATCATTTTGCTTTATATGACATTACATCAATAATGCCATGTGTCGGTTTGTGTAGGCAGATAGGTTGAATGTGGAGGTGAGAGAGTAATAGTACGTTTGATTTGAGGATCCAACTTATCCTAGATGGGAGGGCGAGAGGGTCCATCATGTGTTCATCCCATAACAAGTAGGATGACACCATCCCTCATTTCCATACTAATCATGTGCATGTGAGGGATAGGTCAATACATTCCTGTTAAACCAAATATGTGGGTGAGGTACCTCATCATCTTTGTCGTTTTGAAGAGGGTTGCACAAAACCAGTGGCATATTATGCATTTATGCCTATTCTTTATGTCACTTTTAGGGATTGAGATCTGATGGATAGCATCTTCAGGTTTTTCCTTTGCTGTAACATGCTTAATATTCACCAGTGCCTCCAACCTTAATGTGCCTGCTGCTTTAGGTTGCCCAGGTGCGGTTTCAAAGGATCTCGTGTTTGAGGATGCTGAGCTTAGGCACGACATCCTTGCCGCTGCCGAGGAGAAGAGGAAGGAACAATTGGGTGCAGGGCAGAAGGCACAGTATGTTGAGGAGTTGGTAACCGTGTGACAATCTACTTGGAAATAATAACACACACTGTTGGTTTGTTTCCTGACAATTTAGAACTTATCTACAGACCCAAGATAGGGAAATGGCTCTGGAGATAGAAGCCTACATTTGTATCGGATGAGGGTGGAATGCTCGACTGCTAGTGCTAGCTGCGGCATCCAAACCGACCGGATGTTAAGTTTGAGGCATGCCTAAGTTTGAATCTCAGCACATCCTAATTGCTTCATGCTTTTTTTTCACAAACTTTTTGTGGAGAGTTTACATGTGCCAACACTAAGTTTGTAGTTTCTTTAAATTTGACGGGACGCGGCCACCGCACTGAACGTGCCTGGGATGAAATTCACGTCATGTACTGTATACGATTGATTGTTCGTGTCAACGAAACCAAACATTGTTGCTATTTGGGAAAGCTGCAAAAGCCATCATAATAATAAAGCCATCAGGAAACCAGATGTACGGGTTTTGTCCTGTGTGGTGAGGTGAGTTCAGTTTCGTTTGTTTCCGCTGTGTTGTTTGAGTTGTATTGGTTGATTCTTGTTCCTAGGACCAGAACCACTCCAGTGGCTTCGTGGTTTTGGCAAGAAAGGGAGTTGGATACGATTGGTAGTGATTTCGGGATATAGGCCGGATTTACTCTTTCGAGAGAAATTTTTATCGGCTCCCATTCACTCCCCCTCTCTGGTCGCCGTTTCCGATCCTTCACATGCATGCATCGTTTGATATATTTAATGTTTTGATGTGATATGGATGTGATGGAAAGTTTGGATTTTTGATGGAACTAAATAAGGTGCTTGTTCGAGTCAGATTCACACTTCTGCTACTCAATCCGTATATCCAGCGCTAAAATCAGGTACCAGGACACAATAGTCACGTGTTTTCTCGGACTCGGCCATTGCATCTAAAGTTACCATGCAAAAGTTGATGATTCCGCATATCTTAATGCACTGTAATCCGTAACGGACAAGAACAAGCACATGATGCGCGCGAGACATCATGCATATATATGCCCGACCGCGCACCTCGTAAGTCGTTATTATGGTCGGTCAATTACTTGCCTGCTTGCAAGTACGGAGTAATTAACATCTCGTTGCCCGGGTGACGCGGCATATAGAAGGCAAGATGGATCTTTTCTGCGATGACATCGTCGAGGAGATCCTCCTCCGTTTGCCGGTCCAGCACCTCAATCGCCTGCGCACCGTCTCCTGCCGCTACAACGGCATCGTCCTCAGCCCTGAATTCGCCGCCCGCCACTGGCAGCGCCACTCGCCATACCTGTCCGGAGGCGTCTTCATCCACCATACTCGTCGTCTGCTGGCGCCGCCGCCTTGTGGCGGCGGCGATTGGGAGTCGTTCACTTGCTTCATTGCCTCCGCCTTGACGCCGTCGTCGGCCGAACCTAAACCCCCCTGCTTCTCAGCCGACCTCACCAGCTTCTTGCCCAGCCCCAACGCCAGGGAGATAGCGTACATGCAGCTCACCGGGGCTACGGACGACGCATCAGCCAGCAGGGGCATCGTCATCGTGCACTCGTCGGCCGGCCTTCTGCTGTGCTGCCGGGGTCATGTCAGCCCGGTGCATTACCACGTCTGCGACCCGTTGGCTCGCCGGTGGGCGGTTCTCCCGGAGCTGCCACGGCCATCGCGGAACGAGCAGTCTGGCCTACTTTGTGTCGCTGCCGACGGCGACGACGACAGTGCCACTTGCCATCAAGAGGTTCCAGGTCGTCCTCTTTGACCAGCGCAGGCAGTGGGACGTGCCAGGTGGCTGCTTCGATCTTGAGGTGTTCTCCTCGGACTCCGGCTGCTGGACTCGAATGCGCCTCCCCTACCCGCCCAACTTCTGCCGCTTCAGAGCTTCGCGCCGCCATTCCTCGGGCAGAGCGGGACGGCGGCGTACTGGCTCGGTTTCTGCCCGGGAGACCAGGCCGTCGCCTACAACAGCGTTGAGCACTCCCTCCGCCTCATCCCAGTGCCCGGCCGTGCCCACGACATCAGCGCGTCTATGCCATGCACATTTTGGTTAGTGTAATTCCACGGACTAGGTTTCCTTAACTCAAATTTGTGGCACTTCTCAAGCTGTCTATGCCATGCACATACACAGTCCTGAGTCCTGACTAATTATCAGCTTATGGTTTGGGCATTTATACATTTAATCTTTTCGGTCCCGTGCGCTTAAGTGGTCCTTTTCATAAAAACAATACGAATCTTAAAGCAAACATATCATTAGTTTTAATTAATTTCATCATGGGTATTGACTGGGTCTAGCCCAGTCCGTGCCCACTCCCGAACTTTGTTTCATCCTCCTGATTCGATCCCTGTACGTCGCATTTCATTTGCTTTTGCGGAGCGGATGGAGGGCGGCGGACGGCTAGGATCCACGACGGTGGTGGCGCCACCAAGCTTGACCGAGGGCAGTTGCTCCCCATGGCAGCGAGGCCACTACATTGCCGTTTCGGCGCAGACCCTATCCGTTGCTTCGCCGGTGTCCTGAACCGTGCATAGGGGCTTACACAAGAAATTTGGATTTTTGCTTTTTGTTTCTTCTTTTTTTTTCTTGCAGATTTGGAGGCATCTCAGGTCCAGGTGCCTATGCTGGTGGACACAGTGCCTATGCCAAATTCCTGGGGCTTAGCCTCAAGACGAGGTGCAGTGGCGACACCGTTAGAACAGCGCCGGCAGCGAGCAAGTTACCTGCATGGATATGGCAGCTTTTGGAGCTGCACTGTTCTGAGCCTCAGCGGCAGTCTCGCTTTTCAACTTGGAGATTTGGAGGCTTCCCAGTTCCAGATGCCAGTTTAAGGCTAAGCATAGTCGTCAGTTGTAAGGCCAATTTGGGTGAGATGGAAACTAGTAGTAACTACAAAATGTTCTTTAATTAAAAATAAAAGAACAGATAAGGAGATGCGGAGCCACATAGTGCTGATAAAAAAAAATTCAGAACAGAGGGGGAATGCTTGATAAAAAATTGAATACCCAAAATGGTAATAAACTGTTTCTTTGATTCAAACCCTTGGATTAGAATAAAATCACTCATATTGCAAATTAGCTCAGTATGATTTCTTTTCGGCAGACTGCAGCTTCTGATGTGGTATGGTGGTGTAGAAATTTGTTTCTTATCCAATTTCCCATTTCAGTTTTCTTCTTACTATCCAATTTCCATCTTCTCCTGCATGCAGATTGCAGTACCATTTCCACTGGTTCATCAGGAGCATGGTTGGATGTACTCATGTGCGGGTACAGGTTTCTCCAGCTCAGGTAGGTACTCATGTACGGGTACTGGTTCCTCACTAGCCACCACGTAATAACGGGCTAGTGAAGATAATTAGGATGATTTTTTTTATATTTAAGAAATGAGGATTTCTTCAGCTAGGACTGTCAGTATCTTCTAATAATGGGCAGAAATAAAGCCTTCCTATGTGATTATTGCAGCTGTTTCTTTAGTACATTCAATCCTTTGCTGCTGTAAATTGAAGTTGTAACTGAGCTGGAAACGACTAGTACATTGTTATGATGAGTGCTGCAGATAGGAGCCGACATTTCTGATCAATTCACTATAGACAATTTTTCAGGTAGTTGTGGCAACGGACATTTCTTATTAATTCACTCTAGTTATTTTTTTCAGATTGCTGTGGCCACTGACATTTCTAATTAATTTGCTGTAGCCAAATTTTTAGTCCGTGTTTTAGGTTTTTTTTGTTGTCATGATCTTGTGCTATTTTTGTGTTTAGACGGTCAAGGTGTTGTAATACTATCTCTCATATCTGTTCCCGTATGAGAGATAGAGGGTGTTGTATGGAAACTTTATTCTTCTCTAATACAATGAAACGCAGCTCTCCTGCGTTTTGGTTTTCTTTTTTGTTCGTTGTGGCAGGTGCATTTACCAGAAATTGGAGCCTTGCAAGATCTCCCTGTTTTCTGCTGTTGGACAGTCCCAATCTAATCCGTCGGCTTTCCTCACACATCCTTCTGCACAAGACCGAGATGGCTAGGAGGCCACAGCAGCAGAGGCGCTAGTGACAACTCATCAACAGCACAAGGAGAGCTCGACCAAGCCCGAATCAGGTGGATGGGCAGAAGAATTTCTCTGTCTGATCTTGGGAGGTCTCAGGTCTGTCAGCGTCACTGTCACTTGTAACTTCCCTCCGCACGTTCAGCACCAAGATTTTAGATGATGCAGAAGCATACAGGGGCATTCCAGGATGAAGCTGTCGATTCATCACTACTAGCCCAACAGGGCCAGAAACAAACCTGCAACAGCAATGCCCCTATTTTTCTCCACGTGGTGACACATTCTCTTTTTTTCTGATGTGTGCAGATCGATGTAAACGTCGGCTGGAGGTATCTCCGGGGGTGTGATACTTTCGAATTTGTGTGCAGATCGATGTAAACGTCGGCTAGAGGTATCTCCAGGGGTCTGATACTTTGGAACTTCTGCTTCAATTATATTATTGATGTCTGTGTTTCTCAAAAGGTTACCGAGAAGGTAAAAGGGATAAATTTACCAAGTACCAGCGATTCTATTCTTCTAACATGATCTCAGCTGTGGGTTTCTTTATGTAACACCATGGCTTCTTCATATTTTCAGTCAATATAGCTGAACATTTTCCAACTGCATGTCAAGGTCAAGTAGATATGATTTTTGTTCTTTTTTATGTGTTTACTAGTCTGTTATAGAGTTACACTATAGCTTCCATCACCATAACTTGCTCAGATGAATAGTAAGTTATAACTTCTCATGGATACTACTTTGATCATTTTTCATTATGTTGCTGATTGACATGAAGTCGTGGTCTGTACAAACAAGCATACCAAACTTACTGGGCCACATACATGTTGCAGGTTTCAATGTAGCAATTACCTGAAACAAAGAGTTTATATTCATCTCAAAGCTACGTAACGTTGGCAGTATTTTAGTTCTCAATTGGCTAAATAATCTCTCGAGACAAAATATCTTGTATGGGGCTTGTTTCAACACACGTGCTGATCTATTACTAGCTCTCGGGTCACGATAGCTTGTTATTGACAAGCTAAATAATATGAGTGTTACTTAACAATGATTTTACTCTTCAGCAATGTGTATAGGTTGTCTTTAACGTGCACATACTGATAGTTCTTGGCTCTTTTGCTGTTTGCAGTACATTGAGCAGGTTACCAGCACACTAGATGGTTAATTGGATAGATGGTTGCAGATTTTTTTTTCTCCTGCATGTGATGAATAGAAATCTTGATTTTGCCTGGTGCGTGCCGCTCGATTTGCATTCACCTCAGCAACCAACCTGATGCCCGAATTGGCCTCCACCATTGATGTATCAAGCAAATTTTTGTGGCATTCTAGTTGCTTCCTCTGACACAGTGCCATTACGAGATCTTTCCCTGGCAAGATCTTCTCAAATACCATCTGAAATGCTGTGAAAATTTTGATTCCGTGCAGCCTCCCGTTTGTACCGCGTGGTTTTTATTTTTCTTAGCTACTCGTCATCACGTTACCTTTGTCCGCGTGATTTTTCTGGACCCACCTCAAACGAGACTCGAACCTTACCCCTCCAAACAAAATTCGAACCTCTGACGAGCGCGCTCCTGCGTGCGTGCCAGAAAAAGCGGATCGGGAGAGGGCGCGAGGGGTGGAAAACCGGAGACGGCGCGGGTGCGGGCGCGCGCCGAGGTGGAATATATACACCTTATTTTTTTCCTAATTATTCATATTATTTTAAAATTTTGCATAAACATACAATAATAAAGTAAATGATAAATAAAATATAAAATATTCATATAACTTTTTGAATAAAATGAATGGCTAAATGTTAAAAAAATCTATAGTGAATAGTACGACGCAGACGCATATATACATACGTAAAACGCATGCATGTTGAAAGACATAATCGAGAACAACTTTATATCGTTTTTATTTATTTAGTACTCCCTCCGGTTTGGTAAAAGAAGTCGTTTAGAATAGCGACACGGTCACCAATGCACAACTTTGACTTCTCTTTTTCATAAAAATATTTTTTTAAAAGTTATATATGTATACTTTTATGAAAGTAATTTTCAAAACGAATCTATTTATATAATTTTCACATTTCCAAATTCAACGACTTAAATGTTATTCATGATTTATTCCCAACGTTTGACTCAAACCTTGTCCAAAACGACTTCTTTTACCAAGCTGGAGGGAATATAATATACGCGCAGCGGACTTACAGTTTTATTCATTAGCTCCATCGTACATACTCGGTGTACATACCATGCAACTTATTTGTAGGAATAGTTAGTAAAACGTTTATATATTTTGCTACGTACGTACAACGCCCTGGTGAGTGTGCACGGTAGCCCATGTACTGGGAGCCTGAACCCATGGACTCGACCTCCGGACCGCCTTGTCATTTCTCTGCACAAGGGGAAAAAATGCATCAGTCGTCAAGTATATATATAACTGAATAGGCAAACGGAAAAAAGAAGAGAAAAATAACAGGAAACTGATAAATATATAGCTCCACAGCTCAACAATTAGCGCAGGTACATGCAGCTTAATTTGGCTGGAAGCTACTGTAATTACTCGATCTACTCCGTGAGCTGTAGTAGCTGCTAGCTAGCTTCGTTTCAAAAAGAAAAAAAAAACTGCTAGCTAACTGACCTCTCTCAGCCATGACGCGGTCGACCTCCGCTTTGGTGGTATCGAACCTGTACTCCACGGCCGCGGTGAAGTTGGCCACAGCCGATTGGACCTCGGGTCTGCCGGCAGAGACAGCCGCCGTCGACTCGCTGATCCTTCGCACCGTGGCCTCCTTGCTGGAGTCCATGGACTTGGCAAACGCCTGCCTGGCCTCACTTGCCTGCTGCCCGTAGTAGCCTGACATCCTCAGCCTCTACCTCCCTTACGTGCCTGCTCCTTGTGTGTTACACTGATCGATGTATGTAAGAGTTAGCTAGTTTGCTACAGATGATCAAGTTAATTAGGTGATCGTAATGCTTCTGGCGGTGTCTATTTATACATATGTCACGAAACGCGTCGATCAACAGCTAGCACATGGTGTTGCTTGCGCGCATGGTGTATGGTTTCTCTCCCTGCCACTGAATCAGCTAGCGTGGGACTGGTTAGCAGGTACCCCTCCGTCCCTAGATTACTGTCTTTCTCATTTTCCGAGAAATAACATTGATTAATTTTATATTAAAATATATTAATATTTATGATGTATAATTAGTACCATTAGATAGATCTTTTGATCTAGTTTTTTAACAAATTTTTTT
>OAMR01000176.1:984738-1052331 GCA_900205405.1 Echinochloa crus-galli
GCATGATTAGTCCTACTTTCCGAGAAATAATTTTAATTAATTTTATATTAAAATATATTAATATTTATGATGTATAATTAGTACCATTAGATAGATCTTTTGATCTAATTTTTTAACAAATTTTTTTGAAGATTAAAATGTTACATATATTTTCTACAAATCGAATCTAAATCGTGGCACGAAAACTAACGGTGACAATTAAAAAGGGACAGAGGGAGTAGATGGCAAGGATCGTGTGAGTGTGAATCCTCCTGCACAGCACAGCCAGCCGCCGCTTGTACGCGTGTTGTAGCTAGCTAGGTGGTCGTTGTTTAATTTCCGGCGTGACCAATGCAATGACCAGCGTTCTTCATCTTTTAGATTCGTTGCACGGCAAAAACAAACTATGTATACCTAGGAAAAAAAAACTCAAACGATTGGTAATTTAAAAGAGCAACTAATACTCCGTGTTCAATATAGTACATCGTTGACTCCATATAGGCTACAAATGCAATTGAGCTGGTGAGAAGAATCGAGGAAGAACAGTAGTCACTGTAGCATTCAGCATTTACTAACTGTTTCTCTCAAATGGTCGAGGGTTGCTCATAGTTTTTTTCTTAAGTGGTTGAGGATTTTATAGTCCTATTTAGGCAATCCCCGTGTGGAAAAACAAACTAGTAACCAATAGTTCTCGACCAACATTTTCCAAAAAATAATAGACTACTACTTAGTAAATAAACATAATAAACATATCTTAATAATTAGACTAAAAGCCCCTTGATTTTTTTAAAATAAAATTCTTAAAGCAGACCAATAACCGAATAGGAATGGGTTAGAGACGTGGCGCTTCGGCATGGATGAGACAGGCATGTAGTGATGTAGGTGAACAGACATGTAGTGATGTACTAGGTGATGTAGTTTACTGCAAACATCGGAATCTCCAAGCGTCTGAAAAAGCTTGAAGCTGGACTTGAACGAATGGATCAGCACTGGCCAGACTTCCTCCAACGTCCAGCTTCTGGGTGCGTTTGGCACCTAGGCGGTGTTCACTTCCCTGAGGAGATAATGTAAATTTGGATAAAAATA
Source organism: Echinochloa crus-galli (assembly GCA_900205405.1). NCBI lineage: Eukaryota > Viridiplantae > Streptophyta > Magnoliopsida > Poales > Poaceae > Echinochloa > Echinochloa crus-galli. The sequence continues at coordinate 985,804 of OAMR01000176.1, forward strand.
TCATATCGAATGTAGCATAGTACTTTTCGTTTGTTTGTGTAGTACTTTTTGACTTAACTAGGCTCAAAAGATTTGTCTCGTCGTGTACATCAAAACCATGTTCTTAGTTTTTTTATTTACCTACATTTAATGCTCCATGCATGAGGAGAGAGATTTGATGTGATAGTGAACAGTGAAGTTTAGACAGAGAAAGTTTGAGAGAAGTTTTGGATTTAAAGGGAAGTGAACACCGCCCTAATAAGAATAAGAACTGTTCCGATTCTGGTGTGGATCGCAAGAACTCCGATTCTGGTGTGGATGGCAAGAATCGCTGCCAAACGATGAGGCAACCAAGCGTTTCAACCTAGACTCAGTTGGAACTGATTCTTGTTTTTGTATTGGGCAAGTGAAATGGCAGCAGAGGCGTTGATCTTTTTGTGATGTTTTGTTTATCTTTTTGTGCAAGTAAAATGGGTCGCATTTTAATAGCTCTTCACCCACGAAAAAATTAAATATCTTTTGTAAAACTCACCTATTTATATTTTTTTCATAAAAACAATGTTCTTTAAATCTGAAAACAAAACGTTTCTACAGAAATCTCAATAAACATAGGCATCCCTTGTCCAAGCATAAACAAACTTTGTTCGGATCGAAACAATGCTGTGTCAATACAGTACAGTTGCATTTTTCAGAGTATTTCCAAATCCCTGCAAGAAGCAAGGAGAACATCACAGAATTACGTAGTAGTATTTTGCGTCCCCAAAAATTGACTTCTAATAAGAAAAACCCTCTCTGCCCACGGCAACCTAATACCACAAGTACTTGATAAGTAATGTTAAGTAACACAACACTTGCAGACAAAGCTCTTGTACATGCAAGTGCTTTTTTTAAGATGGCAGGAAATTTATTTGAAACATCAGTCTCCCATCCTTGGGAGTTATGATACATGCTGCAGTAGTTCGTGAACATTACACACGATTCCCCACCTCACAAACAGTAAGCATTTATCTTTGGCGATGCACGGCTGGGAGTCTGGGGGTCCAAATATATCAGCTTCATATTCTTCGTGACAGAAACTTCATGCTCATGCTTCAGCAGCCTTATCAGGAGAGCTGTCTTCGCCCTTGGGCCCCATCTTTGCCTTCTTGGCTTCGTAATCTTTCACAGCAGCCTTAATCGCATCCTCTGCAAGCATGCTGCAATGGAGCTTGACAGGTGGAAGCGACAAGTGCTTTGCAATTTCACTGCAAAGAGAGCAACGAAGTCAACTACACTAACATTGCTTCAAAGGATTATACTGTGCCGAGAACAACCTCAACTGCACTGTGAGTTTGTGACAACAGCAGTGCAGGTGAAAATAAACAAAAAGATTTATCTTATTTCTAAAGAAACATGACCTATTTAAGTGGCATCTTTCCTCTCATGTAACCAGCACAGGTATTCATTTACTAATACAGAAAGTCAAACAAAATAAAGGAGAAAGTCAAGTCCCTAGATATGGGAGGTGTTTTATTCAGTGACTTGAACAAGTCATGACACTATAACCTAACACATCATATCACAGATCTGCCACTCCAAAAAAACAAAGGCAAAAAAAAAAAATCTAAAATGATTATCCCTGGCAAAAGAAGAAAGGCCATATTTGTTGCAACTTACAGACCCCATACAAATCGGAACATGACATTATTAAGGACACATTCATCATGGAATTGACTGTATTTTTTATAATCAAAATCTTGTGACAAAATAATACCAGTGTATTGACTGGCCATCCGTAAAAGTAGCCATGAGACCATGCCAATAAGTAGTGAACAAAATGATCTCTATATAAACCCCAACATTCTCACACTGATGTTCACATTATAAAGAAAAAAAGTGATGTTAGGGAAGGAACACACAAGCGCATCAAGTGCATGAGTTTGCTAAAGATGGAACAACAATACATGATTACCAAGTGGAATATGAACATGTTGGTATGATTAAAAAGTGAACAAGCCCAGATATATTGGAAGAAAATAATGAATAACTTACGTATTCTTGATAGTCAAAACTTCATCCATTGGTTTTCCCTTCACCCATTCAGTAGCTGCAAGGAGAAAAGAAAATATAAATAATCATCATTGCACATTAATAAACATTAGGGACAGCATGATGTAAGGAAATAGAATAGGTAGAAAACTACAAGCAAACATCCATGCACTCAAAATAACATACTTTGGGCATAAGATGGGTGTTAGGGAGCCAAAAAAGTTTGAGAAAACTACGAGCACAGTCAAGCATTCAGAATTGGGCATTTCGTTTAATTAAAGCATTGCTCAGAGAGAGCTTTGGTAGTCAGGATTCAGGAATGGTTTGAGCTTCTAAGATGCAAGCAACCAGTGGGTACAATGTCATATGTCTCCCAAGGTGACATCTGGCACTTGTTTAATATAATAACAAAAAAAATCTAAACATAAACCAAATTTGTAAGATTATATTCCAGTCATTTACGATGAAATTCATGATTAAACTGGCAACTTGGCTCCAATGGTTGCTTCCTTACAAATCACACGGCACAACTGAGTCAGCACTAGCAATTCAAGGCATTTCCATGCATAAAACACAGAAGGTTATGTATAGTGAACATGCATCAGAAGTACCAAACAAGGATGCTTGAAAGCTACCTTGATCCATGGTGACTACTACATTATTTGCTCCTTTCCAGTTTTTAACAGCCTTAGCACATACTACATTTTTTTTTTCAGAAGTGTTGCAGACTATGGTAAATACTTCATTTATCAAGTTCAATCAAAACTGGTATAATCATCTCAGAACCAACTTCTCTTCAGCGATAAAAATTCTAAAAACTACCAAGTATTATCTGGCTCAAAGGATAATGCTACCAATCCAAATAAGAAAATTTAATTATAGGCTCATCATTTTTCTTAACATGCAAGTAACTTCTTGACCCATCTGGGTAGTTCTCCTTAAAACAAAAGGAGCTCATGCTGGACAGTACAATAAAAGGCATGGAAGAACAGAGTATCACAACAAAATACTCAGTATAAGCATTGTAGCCCTAAACCCGCGAATTGATATACTAAATTAAATCCAGGACTGAGCATAGGATGCAACTCCCAACAAAACCTGCCATGCAGCTTATCTCTACCAAAACTATGGTTGCGCCACAATTCACACATGTCTTAAATTCAACCCAACTAGTCAGTTAAGTTAGCACAGCGCCAAAAATAGGCAGAATGAAAGGAGGGCGTTAAGGATCCTATAGCAATAGCAATGCAAACTAGCAGTACTGTAGTTATATCCATCTATTATAAATCAAAATCAAATTGATCTCTGCTCGAGCATTTTGTCCCTCGGATAGTCCCTTGAAAATGACCAGTCGTCTAAAAATCCAGGCATAAATAAGTAAATTGTAAAAAAAAAGTCTAACCACTACCCCGATACCAAACTAGGTGGAATTCATCATTCCCAGCAAAAGGCCACCACAATCAGAATAAAAGCACCGGAATCGTAAGAAACAAATTAGCGCTGCAGTTCAATTTACAAAAAATTCCAGGCCCCAAGGAGTCGCTCCCTCCAAAACCTGGCTTGGTCAGAGTATTGCACCGGAATCACCGAGGGAAAGCGAGGAACTCTGGACGTGGCGCTCGGGCAGGGGAGGCTCACCGACGGATGAGGACGCTATGGCGGAGCCGCAGCCGAAGGTCTTGAAGCAGGCGTCGACGATCTTGCCGGAGTCCTCGTCGACGCGGATCTGCAGCTTCATGACGTCGCCGCAGGCCGGCGCGCCGACCAGCCCGGTGCCGACGTTGGGGTCGTCCTTGTCGAACGACCCCACGTTCCGCGGGTTGTTGTAGTGGTCCACCACCCGCTCGTGGTACGACTTAGCCCCCGCTGCCGCGGCCGGGCCCGCCTCGCCGGCGGCGCCGAAGCCGAGCCGCCGGAGCCCCGGGGCGAGGAGCCGCCTGCCTCCCGCGCGCAGCATCGCCCACAAACCTGGAGCCGCCGCCTCCGGATTCCTCTGAGCTTTTCGGCGTCTGGATTGGGGCAAGTTGATTTTTCTTTTCTCTGCGTCCGCTCGGAATTGTGGCCGGTTTCTATTTGTGCGCAGAGGAGGCGGGGATCCCGTGCGGCAAGGCTGGCGCAGGGTGTCGGTGAGATGCACACGTGGCGTGGTATCAGTGGATCTAATCGGTGTTCGCTGTGCTGGATCTGCGGCGGGGTCCGTCGCGTTGAGGAGATTGGAGAAGCAACGAGATGCTCGGAACGGAGAAAAAGGGGCACAAGGGGATAAGCGTCAGATTAACTGGGCTTCGGTTGTTGAATTGGGCCTCGTCAGCAGTTACGTCACGGCCCACTGCTTGCAACCCGTTTTCGATGGGCTGCCTCTACTCTTCTCCCATGGGCCATGGGAATTCTCAAATCGGCAAGCGAAACTCAAGTCAAACTAGCTTTCTGCTTGCTTAACAAAGGAGAGAAAAGAAACCAGAAAAGGCAGAGAAAGCCGAATCAAATCACAAAACTTCATTTTTAATCAGTATATGAATTACATTTCGCAATTATGCAATTAGGTTGACAAAGAATGGGATCATCCGTCGCCTCCTCGCATGTAGTGAACGATAATGATCTACGCTATGCGCCGGCTGGCAATTTTTTTGAGACTGTACTCCTTTTATTACAGTGAAAAAATAATTTACTAGAGCATGGTAGCATTGAAGTGAAGCTTCAAGGTTTCCGTGGGAACTTGGAGAAATCCGGGCGTCGTCTCTCCATGTAGGCATTCTTCCCTTCCTTTGCCTCTTCCGTGCCGTAGAATATCAGCGTGGCATTGCCGCCAAGCTCCTGCAGCAGAAGGGTGATCCGTAATTACAACACACGGAGACAGAAGCATCCAACTGAATATAATCAGCTAACTTCGGAGTTGGGTTACGTTTTGAGCTCAGGCAATTAGTCAGGAAAGGGTATTGTTTGCCAAATTATACCTGAAGTCCTGCATGGCCGTCATCGGCTGCATTGAGTGCAGATTTCAGAACTCGGATGGCCATGGGGCTGTTTCTTAAGATTTGCCGGCACCATTTCACGGTTTCTCGCTCCAATTCAGCGAGCTACATTTGCAACGAGTATATTGCCAGTGCATCAGCAAGAATAGCACATCATACTCGATTAATTTCAGTAGTTAACTTTGCAGTACTCACCGGCACTACGGTGTTCACAAGTCCCATTTTGTCAGCTTCATCAGCAGTGTAAAATCGTGACAGAAACCACATCTCACGTGCTCTCTTCGGTCCAACCTGTCCGTAAGAGAAAGAATTGAGTAAGAACAGCATGTTGTTAATGTTCTTTAGGTATGTGTTAATAATATGAAAATGGAATATACACTCATACTTGATGAGGTATGCTACAAACCAATAGATCAGTAAGATAACTCACCAACCGGGACATTATGGAAGATCCATAGCCAGCATCAAAGCTTCCAACCTGTGATATGTTACAAATCAGTATGCTAAAATACACTACATTGTTGTACTTAATCAAACAGAGAGGGGAAATCTACAGCAAACTAGCTGTATTGAGATTTGAGGTATTTCACATTTAATGATTTAATGAACGAACACAAGGTTTAGGCCAGAAAATCACCTTGGGCCCTGTCTGCCCAAATATCGCATTGTCTGCTGCAATTGTCATGTCACACACCATATGCAAAACATGCCCCCCGCCAACAGCATAACCAGCAACCTGACAGTAAATCACACAAGATCAGTCTATTGGGTGATGCAAAATAAAAGGAAAAGGAGAATGATAGTGATTAGCATACCATAGCAATAACAGGCTTTGGAAGACGGCGGATTTGCACCTGAAGAATGATCATCTGGTTTACTTATGATTAACAATAATTCATACCGTTTTACAAACTAAATCTCAGACCATCTCAAACTGTGTAAAACACCAATACTAGCACCAACAGGACCAGCAAAATATGCTCCTGCAAACTTACTTAGGCGGTACATCAACGTGTATTCGTTAATCAGGAATTATAGTCAAACTACTATGTCATCATATTCCGTGTTCAATCTGAACGATGTAAACCAGTTCAACACCTCAATAAAAAAATCACCTAAAAGTGGACAGAACACCTGCATTATGTGTAAAGAAACCATTGATAGAAGACGACCACAATAATTGTCTAAAAAAACAACACCACAGTGGTCCACTTACTGACAATAAAAATGTACATCAGAAATAATTGTCAAAGAAGTGCGCCTGACCTGGAGGTCGAGAACATTGAGGCGGCCGAAGCTATCGAAGTCAACATATCCATCAGAATCTCTTAACGCCTGGTCACCGCCGCTACAGAACGCCTTGGTTCCCTGGTCAAGGAAAACACCAAAAATAAGCTTATCTCCCACAACTAACCCAGCTCCATGGACGAGAAAATGGTGGACTTTATGTTTCTTCCGTAGAAGCAAGAACCGTTGGTACCTTCCCTGTTAGAATGATGACTCCAATCGAACTATCGTCTCTGGCATCGTTGAACGCGCGCATAAGCTCCTTCACTGTCAATGGACGGAACGCGTTCCTTCTATCAGGCCGGTTTATGGTGATCTGCAACAGAAATTGGGGTTGGACAACCACGAAATGCAAGAACCATGGGCAAGCGTGGTCACTAATCAGTAACGAGCAAGCAGCAAAACAAGCTTGATCCAGGCAACCCACTAACACAGCACAATGTTGCCACTTCCCAGGAATGCAGAATTCAACATGGATATCGACGGGATAGGTAAAAAGACTCGTCACCTTGGCGATGCCCTCGCCGACGGCCTTCTCGTAGATGATGTCGACGAACTCCTTCCCGGACTCGTCCGTCGCCGCGCGCCACTCCGGCGGCTCCGACGGCACGTCGCCGTGCACGCGTCGGTAGCTGTCCCCTGCCGGCGACGACGAGGACGAGGACGCCGCCGTGGGAGAAAGCGCGAGGGGAGGCGACGTGGCGTGGGAGACTGGGAACGACGGGACGAGGTGGGCGGCGACGCGGGCGAGCCTCCTCTCCGCCGCGTCCATGGCCGCGAGCGAGAGCTTTGCTCGGCTCGGGGGCGCGTGCGTGGCGCGCGTGGTGTGGTCGGTTTGCTTCCGAATTGGTGGGACTGGTGGGTGTGGGGGGCTTTGATGGGTTCTGGATGAGGTTATGGAGGGAGGGGGCCCGCCAGACCCATACACAGATTCTCAGATGAGAGCGGGGCGTGTTGATGGGCCGGCGGCCGGCCTAGAATCGTAGGGCCGCACAGCAGTGGTCCATGGATCACGTTAGGGCCGCAGTCATGGGTGCCCCTATCATGTATTTTGGCCCAGCTAGCGCCTTGGCATTTCAATTCCACTTCCACTGAAGCGCGCGGGGCCTCGAGCCTTGGAATGGAAAGCTCCTGGAAAAAAAGAAAACAAAAAAAAGACGAAGAGCTCCTGGACTGGAGCCTGCTTCACTGCTTGTACAACAGGAACATGAACTTGAAGCAGGGTCGTCACATCTCAAACAACACGGAGTACCACGGATAGGAAGGAAGATCACTATTGCAGTTCAAATCTATTAAGGTATATATTAGAATAATCTCGTACCGCTAGTATGCATCCATATAGGTGCCTTGTACTCTCATATATACCGTTCTAGAGGTTTATTGTAATACCTCCAATTCATTATACCAATTCCATTCCATCTTTTTACATGGTATATCACGAGTTTCGCGGTTGAGATTCTAGATTATCTTCCGTTGTCCTAGCGTCGCCGCCGGCCGGCAGCGGCCGCCGGCTGTCCTCTACGGTGCGCATCCAACGCGCTCCATCTTCCGTTGTCCTTGTCCTAGCGTCGCCGCCGGCCGGCCGCGGCCGCCGGCTGTCCTCTACGGTGCACATCCAACGCGCTCCCTCGATGGCCTCGTAACGCGCCCGTGAGGAGGTTGCCTATGACGATCTCTGCTGAAGGCCGCGTACTCTCCTACCCGCGGCGGCCTCTCTTGATTCGCCGTTTTCTCGTCGTCGTCGAGCAGCAGATCAGACGTACGTCACCGGCTCGTTGTCGAGAACCCGGATCCGCGCCGCCGTGGTGATCAACGCTCCGCCAGGTGATCCGTGACCTGCTGTAGACCCGTAGCTGCGTGTACTGTTCTGTTGCAGCCCAGCACGGGAGCGCAAATGATCTGATGATTAGGCCGACAGGAGAAGCTCGGGTGGGCCGTTCCTAATACCCGCTGGTCGTCGTTAATCTTTCCGGGGCCGGTGGCAGCTAGACCCGGTCGGTCAACAGTCTCGGTGGCGACTGCCGACAGCGTCCGGGGTTGCTTCAGGCGGCGAGGCAGGGGACCCCCGATGGGTCATGTCACGCGGGCCCCGCGCTCACATCCATGACGACGACGACGACGGGCATAAAGCCCCTGACGGAAGGGATTCCGTTCGACGGCGCGGAGATGGCCTACAGCCAATACGCGAGCCTGCGCGAAGCTTTTGCGTGGGCCCACGTCCATTGTAGCTACGTAGCTAGGCAGATCACACTGACGCCTGATGCAGCATGCATGAGAGGGCAGTGTGATCGAGTTGTTTGTTAACGTAGATCTGCGAGTATATCCTATGATTAGCGCACATGTAGCATGCAGTTGGTAGATACGCAGCGGCAGCGCAACGAGCGTCGTCCGGGCAGGCAGTCTGATGATGAGTTTTAAAGGGGACGGATGGTTCAAACCTAGAGAAACGGGAAGTGCTCCAGGGGGAGTATCGCTATCCAAAAGACGCCGGCCGGGGCCACTCGAACTCACCACACTGATCCTGTCTCTCTCCAATCAAAAGGCAAAGCGAAGCAGCGAGATAGCGACGGCAAGGCCAAGCAGGGCCTCTCTCTCACACACACACACACCCTCAGATGAGATAGATATCCGTCCCCAACCAAAGGACACCAATCTCTAGGCTTAACTCTGGCCGTGTCGGGACAACTTTTTGAACGACGATCTCCTCGGGCGGATCCCCTGCCCCCGCCACCGCACCGAACACCAACAAACTCCTCCACCCCTCTCTGCCGCCGTGTTTTGCCCGCGCGTCGCTAGCTAGCAGTGTTGCGCGCTTGTTTTTTCCCCCGTCTTATTTTAAACTCCCGTCCCGGGGCAAAGCCGTAAGCCAACAGATCCCACACGGAGCGTACAAACCCCTGTCACAGATTCGAGCATTACCGCTGCTGCTGAATCCCTCCTCGAGTCGCAGCAAATCATGGAGCGCCCGGATACTCTGCACGCGTTCCCCCAGCGATCACATGGATCTCCACGAGTTGCCTAGCCATGCTGCACGACAGCATGAGATACTGTACTGTACCATAGGTAATAGAGATGAAGCAAGCAAACAAGCTCCAAATAAAGCCCGCCGGATGGAGTATTAGCAGCAGGAAGCCAGGAATGGAACAGCAAACACGGGGGGCTGGCATACGGAATGCCGGCCGGGGCGCGCGGGGGGTCCACGGGCTTTCGCTTTCTCTGGCATCGCTGCCTCCTTTGACTTGGCAGGGGGGGAATTACCAGTGCCATCGCTGCAGCGGTTGCAGCAGCCAGCAGTACAGTAGCATTCATCCGTCCGTCCATCGATAAAGGGGAAAGGAAAACAACAACAACGAAACAAAGAGGGAGGGAGATGCAAAAGAAAAGAAGCGCCCTCCTCCCTCCCTACTGTGCAATGCTACGAACGACGACTAGCAGCAGCTGCTGCAGGAGAAGCGAAGCATGCATTGGCGTCGCAAATGATCGGGACGAGGAGGCTACAGAGTCCTGGGATCCGTATCGGATCCCCGTCCTGGGTTTGCGTGCGTGGAGGTTGGTGCCAAAAGGCGGGATCTTCTATGCCTGACCGCGACTGTTCCTTGGACCGATGATCGGATTCGATTCGACGCGGCACTTTTGATGGACTCCGCTCGCGCTCGGCCGGGCCGGGCCATCATGCTCCTCTCCTCCGGTGGCCGTGGCCCGTGGCGCTGGCGCCCCGCCGCCCGTCTTTTCCTGTGTTCCCTCCCCCTATTCCTCCTCCCCTCCCCCTTCCTCTCGCTTTGCTCTTTTGCTCCTTTTGATTCGCGCTGTTGCTTGCTCGCCCCGTTGTTCCATCCCACACCACCTCCCCACAGCAACCCTGCTCATCTTTTGCTCTCGCCTTCTTTACGCTCGATACGGCCGGGGGCCTTTGCTCTTTTATCCTCTTTGGCGTGGCGTTTGGAAGCTCGCAGTCGCAGTCGCAGGCGCCCCTTGATTGAATCATGTGCCCAAACGTGCTGCTAATTACGTACAGTAGCAGCGCCCTTCCTGCAGCTTTATTTCCCGGCCTGTTGCGTCCGATCGATCGATCGATCTGTCGATGAGATCCCGTTCAGATGAGATCGCCAGACTGGGGAGCGTATCGTACTGTACGTAACATGACTGTTCAGAGCCGGGCCGGGCATCGTCGTCTCGTCTGTCCTGTACGTACGCATGCGTCGGCGCAGTCAAACTGGATAGGATAGGCGTACCAGTGCGCGCTGCATGGTAGGGCACCTCTTGCAGAGTGGAGAGTGGAGAGCGAGCGCGTGGCGACGGCTTCGACCGACCGATCCGTCGTGTCGTTACAGGATGACGTCGGCCGCCTCCATCCATCCATTGGAAGGAAGAGACAAGGGAAAGACCGAAAGACCAGCAGCCGAGCCGATCGGTGCAGCTAGCGCGCACCGGCGGCAGAGGCTCATTGGCTCGCAGTTGCAGCTTTCTTCACCTAACGGATGGACGACGCATGCATTGCATGCATGCCCGACTGACACCCAAGTTGCATTGAGCTCGCTGGGACTGGGACGGGGAGGGGATCCCACGGCGACGACGAAGCCAGCCGCGGCAGAGGGGCGGACGTACAGAGGGACTCGCAGACAGATCGAACTGTGCCCCTCGTGATCGGCAAACGAAGCATGCATTGGCGTCGCAAATGATCGGGACGAGGAGGCTACAGAGTCCTGGGATCCGTATCGGATCCCCGTAGCCGGGGCGTCCTGGGTTTGCGTGCGTGGAGGTTGGTGCCAAAAGGCGGGATCTTCTATGCCTGACCGCGACTGTTCCTTGGACCGATGATCGGATTCGATTCGACGCGGCACTTTTGATGGACTCCGCTCGCGCTCGGCCGGGCCGGGCCATCATGCTCCTCTCCTCCGGTGGCCGTGGCCCGTGGCGCTGGCGCCCCGCCGCCCGTCTTTTCCTGTGTTCCCTCCCCTATTGCTCCTCCGCCTCCCCCTTCCTCTCGCTTTGCTCTTTTGCTCCTTTTGATTCGCGCTGTTGCTTGCTCGCCCCGTTGTTCCATCCCACACCACCTCCCCACAGCAACCCTGCTCATCTTTTGCTCTCGCCTTCTTTACGCTCGATACGGCCGGGGGCCTTTGCTCTTTTATCCTCTTTGGCGTGGCGTTTGGAAGCTCGCAGTCGCAGTCGCAGGCGCCCCTTGATTGAATCATGTGCCCAAACGTGCTGCTAATTACGTACAGTAGCAGCGCCCTTCCTGCAGCTTTATTTCCCGGCCTGTTGCGTCCGATCGATCGATCGATCTGTCGATGAGATCCCGTTCAGATGAGATCGCCAGACTGGGGAGCGTATCGTACTGTACGTAACATGACTGTTCAGAGCCGGGCCGGGCATCGTCGTCTCGTCTGTCCTGTACGTACGCATGCGTCGGCGCAGTCAAACTGGATAGGATAGGCGTACCAGTGCGCGCTGCATGGTAGGGCACCTCTTGCAGAGTGGAGAGTGGAGAGCGAGCGCGTGGCGACGGCTTCGACCGACCGATCCGTCGTGTCGTTACAGGATGACGTCGGCCGCCTCCATCCATCCATTGGAAGGAAGAGACAAGGGAAAGACCGAAAGACCAGCAGCCGAGCCGATCGGTGCAGCTAGCGCGCACCGGCGGCAGAGGCTCATTGGCTCGCAGTTGCAGCTTTCTTCACCTAACGGATGGACGACGCATGCATTGCATGCATGCCCGACTGACACCCAAGTTGCATTGAGCTCGCTGGGACTGGGACGGGGAGGGGATCCCACGGCGACGACGAAGCCAGCCGCGGCAGAGGGGCGGACGTACAGAGGGACTCGCAGACAGATCGAACTGTGCCCCTCGTGATCGGCAAACTCCAACGCCCGCCCGCCAGCCAGCCGGAGTAGTAATGCGGGTGGCCGGCCGGGCCAGGACACGCACCGTCACCGAGCACAAGGCCGGGCGGGCGATGGCCTCGCCTCGCCTCGCCCCCTCCACGTCCCCATATGTGCGTGGGAGACTGTTCCCGGCTTCACGTGGCCTCGCTTTTGACCGGGGCGGCCACACCGCTCTTTGACCGCGCGCGGCCCCCGCATACCTCCGCCACACAGGCAGGCAACAAGGCACAGGCACGGCAGGCAGACATCCGCCTCGCGTCCTTTCCCTCCTCCCTGCCTGCCGTTCTGCCGCTGCGCTGCGGGGTGTGTGTGCATCGCGTGTCGCGCCCCGGCCGGAATCCCAAATCTGCCAGCCGCGACAGGCCGGCCCACGCCACGCCAGCCGAGCCGAGTTCCCCTCACCTCACCCACGTCGCCGCTATAAGAACCCGAGGCCCCCCCATACCCTGCCGCCCCACCCAAATCCACACGCCAGCCACACCTCGTCTCCCTCTTTCTCGCCACCGCGCACACCACGATCGATCGAACCGTAGCGAGTGCGACCGGTGGCCACTTCCGAGGAGAGACAGACATCCCCTCGATCTCGTCTTCTCCTGTCCAAAGCTAGCTAATTCCTTCGTTCCTTCTCGTATATTAATCTCTCATCCCGATACCACCCAGCCCACCACCTGCACCACCTGTAGAGTCGTGGCTAGCTAGCTCAGCTCGATCGCCGGAGCAGCCGGCAGCAGCGCCCTCTACTCGATCTCCCGCCGTTGATCGACCCATCGATTCGTGTTGCCAGTAGTACGTCAAGATGCTGCACGAGGCGGCGCCCTGCACGTGCGGGCTGCTCTACGGCAGCTGCGGCGGCGGCTGCTCGCTGCTCTTCGCCGCCGCGGCGGGGGACCACCACTACTACGCGCACTGCGGCGGCGATGGGGTGGCCTACAGCGACGCCGGTCCCTACGGGGGCTCGGTCGACTGCACGCTCTCGCTCGGCACGCCGTCCACGCGCCGCGCCGAGGCGGGCGCGCGCGCGCCGCCGGCGGCCCCGTCGGGCGGCATGCACTGGGAGGCGGCGCTCGTGCCCGGCTGCAACGGCGGCAGGCAGCAGGAGAGCGCCGCGGCGCGTGCCGCCGAGGCCAACGCCAACGCCGCGGGCGCCCGCCGGTGCGCCAACTGCGACACCACCTCCACGCCGCTCTGGAGGAACGGCCCGCGGGGACCCAAGGTACGTCGTACACGATGAACAACTGTGACGTCGTGCAATCGTGATGAATGCATCGTTGTTTCGCTAATCGTTACGAAAGAAACGGATAAAGATTGATGAACGATTTGCTGCGTGCGTACGTACGTGCAGTCGCTGTGCAACGCGTGCGGGATCCGGTACAAGAAGGAGGAGCGGCGCGCGGCGGCCGCGGCGGTGGCGCCGGCGGCGGCGGCGCTGGCGTCGGACGGCGGCGTGGACTACGCGTCGTCGTACGGGTACGCGCGGCAGCCGCAGCAGTGGGGATGCTACGGCCCGGCGGCGGTGGCGAAGGCGGCGGCGGCGTCCTACGGCATGTTGGGCGACGCGGCCGGCGAGGTGGACGGGCCGTGCCTTCCCTGGGGCCTCGGCGTGATGCCGTCGTCGTCGCCGGCGTTCGGGGCCGTCCGGGAGATGCCGAGCCTGTTCCAGTACTACTAGTAGGTACCAGATAGCAGGATGGTAGACACTGCTGCGAGCCCGAAGTTCTCTTTTCTCTTTCTCCCCTTTTGGTAACTACAAGATGCTGTACTTCTTTTTGAGGGCACGAGATGCTGTACTTGACCAACGACCCAGCTGCATCAAAAGCCGAAGCTGATATGGATCAATCCGATTTCATTCACTCCTGCTAGCTCGTTCATCTCTTTTTCCTTTTGCTCGACCAAATTCTGGTCTCTTTCATGATTCGTTGCGCTCTTGCATGGTTCTAACTTCTAGCATGGGTGGTTATGTTTGAATCTTGCTTGCTGCGTGATGATGATTTGACGAACTGATCTAGCTCTAGCCTCCGTCTGAAACTTACAAATTTGGCAAGCAAGTTCAGTGCCAGAAAAAGGTCTCATGTTTCAAATGTGCAGTATTGGCTTCGGCCCTGCTTTGGTTGGTGATCATGATTGGGTTCATTGGGGGCACCGTGCACAGCTGGCTAGATTTGCACCTTTTGCTGGGGCCAACGGTCAATCATCGGTAGCTGCATATCTTTCGGGACCCACAGGCGTACGGGCCCTCCTTCTCCCTCCATGCTTCTCAGTTCTCAAAATTATACCCTAAAAGAAAATGAGCATTGGCGTGTAGTTCTACATCGGTTTGGCCAGGTTCCATCAATTCAGATGACCATACTAAGTTTTGGATAACCAGGTAGTGCATGCAAGTCTACATATGAAAAAAGAAAATGAGCATTGGCATGTAGTTCTACATTGGTTTGGCAACCTTACCTAGATGTTTGATGTACCAGTACTCGTATACATTCTCCCGATGCCAGAACCCCCGATCAGTGGACGGGATGTTTGTCGATCAGCCTGAGATCAATGGGTTCTAGATGATCACATTATATCTCCCTACACCGTTATCAGCTTCAAAGAGAAAGCATCGTGCATCTCTACACGGGTACTTAAGAGTTACACTCTTGATTGAATCCGAGCTCTCAAATGCGTCCTCGTCGGCTCCCGTGAAGGCGTAATGCCATTCATCGTTATCTCTTGTAAAGGTCATGTTTCAATGAAATCTAATAAACCACCTCAGAAGCAGCACGTCTGCCGCCAAAATGACCTGATGGAGGTTAAAAAAAAGGAAAGTAAAGTAAACATGATACGGAGTTAGATGACACTGTATTTCTTGGATTTTATTTTCCTAGTGAATAGACCTATACATTTTCATTTTTCAGAGCAGCATTATCGTGCCGGTGATGTTGATGTGTAACGGTCTCAGGCTGGTGAACCTCCGGCCGGAGCAGCGCCGATACACATACACTTGCCACGGCCAAATCGCGGGGCATGTTAAGCTTAGTCCCACATCAAAATTGATACGGGGAAGCACAATATATAAGACGAGGGCAGTCTAATCTTTTAAGTTAAATTAGGCCTGAGCTTTACTGGTTGCTGTTCCGTTGGACCTAGACTAAATATTGCGCCGGTCCGTGGATGCAGCGGCACGGATCGAATCCACTGCACTACCTGATTTCTCTCAACTCACAGCTTGTCACGTCATCATCCGCCCAACCTCCTCGCGCGTCGCCCATCCGTCGCCGACGCATCCAATCGAGCCGCCACCAGCATGGAGATCGAAAGCCCTATTTAGTTCCCGGTCACATCATCAAATTTTTAAAAATTCTCTCTCCAAATTTTACTATTCACCTATCACATCAAATCTCTCCTCATTCATGGAGTACTAAACATGGGTAAATAAAGGGTAAATAAAAAAACTAGTTACATGGTTTTGATATACACGACGAGACGAATCTTTTAAGCCTAGCTAGATCATGATAGGACAATGTTTACCACAAACAAACGAAAAGTACTGCAATATCCGATGTGACTTTTTCCCTCCACTTCTCACCCGATAACTAAACACCCCCATGACCCGCCGCCGCCCACGACTTCAATCGCGCCGCCGCCCTCTCGCCTGCCCACCCGCCAACAGCTAAACGTCCTCCTCCACCAACCCGCACCACCTCGCCTGCCCACCCACCCGGCTCCTCCCCCACCGCACCACCCCCGCCGAGGCGCCGACGCCTCCTCGCCTCGCCTACCCACTACCACCCACTCGCCGCCTCCCCATAAATCCCGTCCGCCTGGCTCGGCGCAGAGCAGAGATGGAGAGGCGGCACTACGAGCTGCTGGTGGAGGATATCGAGCGCATCGAGGCGGGACGCGTGCCTCTCCCGTCATACGCGGCTGACGGCGGCGCCGAGGAGCAATGATGCCGGAGAGCTCCGCGGCCTCGCCCTGGCCGCGGCGTGGACGAGCTCCTGCCGCCTCACCTCGGCCGCAACACGGGGAAGCTCGGCTAGCCACGCCGCCTTGCCCGGTCGCCGTGCGGGAAAGCTCTGCCGGCTGCGGCGCCTCACGACCTCACCCCGTCCGTGGCGTGGGCGAGATCCGCCGCCTCGCCCAGGCAGCTGCGTGGGGGAGCTCCACGTTCCGCCGCGCCCCGCCGGCCGCCACCGCTCCGTCTGAGGCGTGGGCTCGATCCGCTGCCTCGCTTCAGGCGCCGTGCGAGAGAACTCCGTGGGCCGCGAGCTCCGCTACCCGCGAGCTCCGTGGGCCGCTCCGTCACCTCGGCTACGGCGCAAGCAATCAGGTGAGCAAGCACTGGATAAGCAATTAGGTTGTGGCGCCGGCCAGGCCAGGGCCAGAGCCCAGGGACCCGTTCCTTCCTAACGTCTCTTGCAGGGTTGCAGCAGCGATGTACTCAAATGCAGATAGAGCCTCCCCTGAGCACCTGACGGAAGCGGAAAGCGAGCTATCGGAGCGCGGCGCTGTGAGCCTGTGACCACTCGATTCACCACCTCCGATGGCCTTGGCCGGGAAGAAGATAAGGTTGTGTAGAATTTTGCAAACAGACCCTCGATTTCGCTATGTGCACTCAGTCTTAGTTTGCGTACTGTTGGGTCATAGCATTTCATCCCGTTGTGCGGTTCGGTCATTTGTTTGGTCCAAATCATCCCTGTAGATACTAAATACCAGTAGTAGTACGTGTACTCCGTAGACGTGCACTCATCTATTCCGACAAAAATTCGATTAATCTGCACCCTACGTACAACGATCCAATTTTATTTCTGTAATTAAAGTGCACAGTACTCTGAATAAATATATCA
The DNA here is from genome assembly GCA_900205405.1 of Echinochloa crus-galli. Lineage (NCBI taxonomy): Eukaryota > Viridiplantae > Streptophyta > Magnoliopsida > Poales > Poaceae > Echinochloa > Echinochloa crus-galli. The sequence continues at coordinate 1,002,779 of OAMR01000176.1, forward strand.
AAATTATATAAATTTATGCAAAATATCCCGCAGCAACGCGCGGGGTATCACCTAGTTAGGATATAATAGTACTGAACAAAGAAAATATTCTGTACGTAAATTAGGCAGTCAACCAAAAGGAATAATGAACATATGGATCTGGAGGTTGAACATACCGGCTCCATCAAGTCTTATTTCTGATTCAGATATTTTAGTGCCAAGTTTTGTAAACCAGATCTTAGCTATTCAAGAGTAATTGTCCCACCCTTATCAGTATCCAGTGATCTAAACATTTTTTTGAGTCCCATGATCTCTTCATTTGATAAGTTCTCAGCAACAACCTGGTTATAACGAAAAAATATGTTAGAATTATCTGCTCCCTAAAATCTAGTCTTTAACAGAGTCCAAAGTCCAAACAGCCAAGCCAATCACCTACAATGCAACTTTCTTGAGCTTGTTCATTACCCTGAATTATTTCATTCTACTGATGACCGCCAAGTGGCTTATCTGGGCCTCTCAGTCCTCTCTAATCCATGGATGGTCTGTATATTCACAATATTAGACTGATGGCCGTGTTTCTTTCCCTCCAGCAAATAATTGCCAAAGAGAATCTTACATGCGTGAAGCACTAAACGAAGTATATTTACAAAACTCTTTTAGTGATGAGTGCAACTTTACGCGACGAATCTAATGAGTCTAATTAATCCATGTTTTGCTACAGTAATGCTACAATAACCATCCTCTAATCGTGCGGTCAAAGACCTCATTAGATAGGTCTCGCGAAATAGTGTAATGTTGTGGAGATAATTTTTTAAATCTTTGAAGTCAAACGACCTATATTTTAAAACTGATGGAGTAGGATTTATACTCGCACAGCCGCACGTGACTATGCGAGATATCACCTTGCACCCTCGACTGCATGCCGGGCCGCATTATATTATGCGTGCAGCATGCGGCAAAAGCTTTCTAGAGCTTCTGACCTCATATTCTGCTGGAATACTACCACCCCAAATCTGCAATACATTCTCATGAGCATTAACAGTTTTTTATCAGTTCCCTTTTATTGATATGAATTGGATTGGGTATAGTCGAGCAATCCATTCTGCACTATACTTTCTTCTGTATATTCACAATATTAGACTGATGGCCGTGTTTCTTTCCCTCCAGCAAATAATTGCCAAAGAGAATCTTACATGCGTGAAGCACTAAACGAAGTATATTTACAAAACTCTTTTAGTGATGAGTGCAACTTTACGCGACGAATCTAATGAGTCTAATTAATCCATGTTTTGCTACAGTAATGCTACAATAACCATCCTCTAATCGTGCGGTCAAAGACCTCATTAGATAGGTCTCGCGAAATAGTGTAATGTTGTGAAGATAGTTTTGTAATCTAACTTTATTTAATATCCTTAATTATTGGTCAAAGGGGCTGGCAATTTATTGCCGAACACGCCCTTTAACTATACTTGCAAAAGAATATTCAGTTCATGTGGAAAACAGACAGATCGTCACCCTAGAGAAAGAAAGCATGCAAATCTTTAACTAAGGGAGAAAATAAGAAGTTTCTTTTTCTGGTTCAATACTATAACTATAAAAAGCGCTTTAGCACTCTTGTATCAAAAATCACAATATGGATGGGGAAACTACTCACAGTCTGCTCATGCTACAAATACAAATAAGCAAGCCATTACACTTTCTAGAGACCAAACAAAGAGAGAGATAATATATGGAAAGATGGACTAAGGCCCACACAAAATCCTCCACCTTCACAATTAGCAAAATGAATAATCACATTTTTTATGCAACAAATCTAGGGTGTCATTTAACAATTAACATTATGTGCAAGCATTTGGCATTTCTCACAAGTTTGAGACTCTCTATTGTGGTGCATATTGAGTTAGAGCTCAATTGTTTTGGAGTTAAGTTGGATCCCCAATGGCCAATACCAACATAGCATCTCGCAACAAGAATGAACACGGCGTGGAGTCCGTTATGTATCAGGGACGTTGCGGAGGAGAACGTGGCCTAATTGCGATTTTAGTAGTAGAAGATAAACGAAGACCATTTCCACACAGACAAGCTGATAAGGCGCAAAACCACCTTGGCCGTCGCCGCCATATCGCCTTTTATCATGGTGTCCCCTGCGGCCTCCTCAACGGCCGCGGCCGTCGCCTTCCTCTCTGCGGCGCCCACCTCTTCCTCCTGCAGCCATCGCCGGCGCAGCCGCCTCCGTTCCATCTCGGCGTCCGCTTCGTCCGGTAAACCCAGCAACTCCCCTTCCTCCCCCAACGTCTCCACCCTAATTCGTGCATCTGACCTACCCACCGCGTCTCGTACCCAGATGAGCCGCTGCTGGTGCGCGCGGCGCGGGGCGAGGACGGTCTCCCGCGCCCGCCGGCGTGGATGATGCGGCAGGCGGGGCGGTACATGGCGGAGTACCAGGCGCTGGCCAAGCGCCACCCCTCGTTCCGGGAGCGGTCCGAGACCACGGACCTCATCGTAGAGATCACGCTACAGCCGTGGCGGGCCTTCGGGCCCGACGGCGTCATCCTGTTCTCGGATATACTCACGCCCCTGCCGGCCATCGGGGTGCCGTTCGATATCTCGGACTCCAGGGGCCCCGTGATCCAATCTCCCGTGCGGTCTGAGGAGCAGGTCAGGGAGCTCGTCCCCATTGACCTCGATATGCTCCATTTTGTTGGGGAGTCGCTCAAGATTCTGCGAAATGAGGTAATGCCCCTATACATGTTGGTTGCCATGGAATGCTTGGTTCTATTTAGTTTCCTTGTTGTAGTGGTTTATATAATTAAATGATACTAGATTACTAGCTACTACTGTAAGTATTATGCAATGTGTGATTAAAAGGAAAAGCTCATGTCGGGGTTTGACATAATGTGTAGTGGGTTCAAGTAACGTTACTACATTTGTTCTGTGCTACATCTATGAAAATGACACTAGGTGATTGGAATTGTTATTAATTATTAATTTGCTAGCTTCATGAGGGAATGGTTGGTTATTAGTGCTAGTGCGATGCAGTTGTACTTCTCAACCATACACTTATCATCATTCATGAAAGTTGGTCTGTGTGGTGCTGCAAATATTGTGCATCTTCTGGCATTTCCTTTTTACAACTAATGTTGGCAGAAGGTCCATTTTAACTACTTAACATGAATGTCATAGTGTAGCATCTGCAAAGCAAAATACTATTGGTTAATTTGGTCCACTTTGGTAGCTTCAAGCTTATTTTGTTCAGTATGAATGCCTACAGCTGAAAAACAAATGTCAGGAAAAAAGTTCTCGGTGCATGGTGTGGATGAGAAAAACGTACCCATGTTTAGTTATCTCATCGTGAAATGAACTTGGTTTTCAAATACTTGCAAATTAGTAAACACGCTATGCTGTTGCTTTATTTGTTTCCTGATATCGGTTATATTTAGGTGTTGCGAGATGCTTATTTGTTATTATCTGAATAAATGTTTATGGCTGTGATTGTCTGAAATCTCTAGTGGTATCCATTATGCATATCAATTTAAAAGTTATAGTAATTAGTGATCTGAGAGCCTGGTTGTCAAACATCAATACAATGCTATGCGTGTTAATATATTTCTACCCAAAGTCATCTTAAGTTGTTCTGATTAATATTCTGCTGGAATACTACCACCCCAAATCTGCAATACATTCTCATGAGCATTAACAGTTTTTTATCAGTTCCCTTTTATTGATATGAATTGGATTGGGTATAGTCGAGCAATCCATTCTGCACTATACTTTCTTTTGATGCTTATACAGCTGTTTCCTCCTTTATCCTTAGATTGATGGAAAAGCTGCTTTGCTAGGATTTGTGGGGGCCCCATGGACAATTGCAACATATGTTGTTGAAGGGGGAATGACCAACACATACACAAATATAAAGAGCATGTGCCATACAGCTCCAAATGTCTTGAGGGGCCTTCTATCTCACCTTGCACAAGCAATATCTGACTATATCATTTACCAAGTAAACTCTGGGGCTCAATGTATACAGATATTTGATTCATGGGGTGGACAACTTCCACCTCATGTATGGGAGCAGTGGTCAAAACCATATATCACACAGGTAATTGTTCCTTACTTTTCTTACTCACATGTGCTCCCTACTTCACATATGGCATGGTTGGGAGCGTCACTGTGTATCTGCACTGTATAATAGAGCAGTAATGTCTACCAGCACTGAATGTTCTAAAGTTCATTATCTTCTGAGAATTTTTTTCTCGGAAAACGCAGGAGAGCTGCGCATCATTATCTTCTGAGAATTACTCTCTTTATGCTTATACTGAAATACTTACATATGATTAATTGCTTTAATCCTTGCGGTTTCTGGTAGCATATTTTACATGACTTGTCATGGTTACGGCTACAAGCTCTTCATACCTGTGAACAAAGTGAATATGGAAAGAACCAATCTTTAACAAATAATCATTAACTGATCTTTATGGCATCGGCAACTTGTTCTTAGTAATTTGGTTTTGGATACTATATGATATGTAATCATGCATTTAGATATGATATGCTGCTTTAATTTTGTTTACATATCTGCAAGAGTGCAATTAGCACAGTACATGTAACTGACTGATTTGGTCATAAATGGTTCTGCAAGCTCAGTACATTTAGAAGGAAAAATCCCAATTTTCATCTTGATCTAAATTTACACAAGTTCTAGCTGGTTGAGACTGATATTTAGATTAAAAGACTTCACTTCAGGGGTCTCCCTTGGGGTATTTCTTTCAAAAAAGATTAAAAGATTTCATGCAAATTTCTAAGTTTGGTCGATTGTGTTCATTTACCTTTTCCATTTCTTTGGCAGATTGTGAGTAGGATTAAGAAAGAGTGCCCTCATGTACCGCTTGTGTTGTATATAAATGGAAATGGAGGTTTACTTGAGCGCATGAAGGATACAGGAGTTGATGTTATTGGGCTTGACTGGACAGTGGATATGGCTGATGGAAGGAGGCGCCTTGGTAATGGAATTGGTGTACAAGGGAATGTGGATCCAGCATTTCTGGCTACTCCATTGCCAGTACTGACTGATGAAATACATAGGTCAGTAAAGGTTTCGTGATTTACTCTATATGTCACTTTGATTTTTTTTATTAATGCTCTTTTGTGCAATTAATTAACGAGATCACAAAAACTGCTCTATCAGAATGTCTTCCTGTCATTTGTGTTGCACAATCACAGTGTCAATATTATCACTAGTTCAACTTTACGGTTTGCAAAACTCGTTTCATTTCTGATGCAAGTGTCCAGTTTTATACAAATGGATATTCACCCTTACTCCTTAGATGTATTGAATTCTTGATCAAAGAATAGGAAATAGATGATCACCTCACAGCTCACACAATCTCAGGGTGTTTTTGCATTATCTTTCTGCATGCTGTCAGTGTATCACGTGGAACATGCAAAAGTGCAGCGGTATTAAAACCTTAATGTTCATTTTATGTTGCTTGGGCGTTCTGTAGGTTGATGCATAAGCTTCTAAATGTGTTGCACCTTCAGTCATTATATTTGAAATACCATCACAGGCAGTCACTATGAAGTATGAAATGCTAATGATTGTTTTCTCACTATCTTCTATGCAGGGTTGTGAAATCAGCTGGGCCAAAAGGTCACATTCTTAATTTGGGCCACGGCGTGCTACAAAAAACACCTGAAGAAGCTGTAGCACATTTCTTTGATGTGACCAGGAGCTTGAGATATGATACCATTTTCCAAGGTTCAGTTGCTGAAGAATTGCAGCCTGTTGCATGACAACAGCAATTCCATTCTCATTTTCATCAAATGTCTATTTGATCTGTTGTGTATCATCCTAGATTCCTAGTGTTGTCTAGCTCGTTACCCTCTGCCTTCTAACTGCCACTCCTTTTGCGAGAACATGGATATATTTTGTAGAGAAATCGATGCAATTTTTTCTTTTTTCATTTGCCTGTCAGTTTCATTATTCATCTGCCCAATAAGATGATGCAACCGGGGAGGATGCAGAAAGTTGTCCGTTTTCTTCTTTCAGAGTCTCTAGCCACTGTCATTACAGGAGTAAGAATGAATCTGTGCAGCCTGCGATTTCTGTAATTTTGTTGTGTTAATGGCACCATATTTTAGTCAAGTAGCCAAGGATACTGATCTGGACTGTTACCGATATCCTAACCTGTCATACTTATAAGAGTAAAATACACGAGCGGTCCTTAAACTTTCCGTGAACTTGCTAAATTGTGTCATTTAGGTCCAAAGTTTCAAAAATACCTCTATGCATGATGACATGGCTGCCAATTCAGCATGAAATTTTATAATATTTCTCTAACCAAATTAATTGTTTCCATCACAATAATTAGCGAACTTTATTTGATTGTACCATAGCGATAATTATAGATTAGATGGACAAACATCAGCAACATAGGAGTATTTTTGGAACTTTGGACCTAAGTGACACAGTTTAGCAAATTCAGGGACTCAGATATGTATTTTGAGAGTTTGGGGACCTAGATGACACCCCAGGACAAGTTTGAGGACCGCTGGTGTATTTCACTCTATTTTTAACTGAGCAATACTAGGGCCGCTATTTATTGCAATGTCAGATGGCCGATGTGTACACATGCTGTCTACTCCGTCATATCACAGATCTCTGGTCATTCTCCTGGGCTTAAAAAATGGTGTGACAAATACTATCAGAAAATGGGTACTGCCCTTTCAAAAAAACGGCAGAAGCATTATCCATACTCGTAATGTTCTTTATCCAAGCAGCTTATTTAGCTATCCATTTATTTCGTTATTCGGTGATAATAAGATCATAAGGCTGAGGCATTTCCCCTATGAATGGGTCGATATTGATATCCTATTAGGTGATGATAAGACCTATATATGTTTTTTGTCACACCAAAATTTATTTATATGTACAATCTAGTTCTCATATTCGATGACGACTGACTGAGCATTTTTCAAGACAAGAATGTATGGGCCAGAGTTTCTGGACGCAGAGTAGGTACCATGTGAGACAGAACTTGTACCATCAGGACAGCCGTAGTCTATAGGTTGTGGCTGTTAAAATGTCAGAGCACGCTTATCTTCAAGTCTGTAAAGACCTTATTTATACGTTGAATTTGGGAGGACGAATTTGAGAGTTTGATATCACTAATCATTACGTTAGTGTAGCATTTCGTTTGTATTTGTGTAAAATTATCCAAAAATTGATTAACTAGGCTCAAAATATTTGTCTCGCAGAGCACAACAAAACTGTGCAATTAGTTTTTGCTTTCATCTACATTTATTACTCCATACATGTTACTAGATGACAACTAAATATTATTAAGTCGGGGCTATGATTAGTGCACTGGTTTAGTTAGTTAGAAGATTGATTTGCACCAATTAAAACATAAGGGATAAAAGTCACACTCGCGATACTTGAGGGACGAAAAATACACATTTTCCTATTTTTATCCCGTTTGAAATATACATCATCATCCGTCTCCTCCCTAAAAAAGTGTACCAGCAATATGTTCTCTGTTGGGGTAGCACACCCCAAGTGCAGACACTCTTACCAAAATGCCAGTGTCCTCTATCACTAGAACAGATGTCCATTAGTTTAACATTCATTGACTCTAGAGAATCATCACCCATTTCATCTTCAGATCCCCTAGAATCACCACCATGGGGCATCTTCGAATTGGCATGTAGGCCCTGTTTAGATCCCAAAATCCAACTCCCAAATTCACTATGAAAAAAAAGATTCCCTATCACATCAAAATGTCATAATATGCATGGAGTACTAAATATAGATAAAATTAAAAACTAATTGTACAGTTTTGTTATACTCCGCGAGACGAACATTTTGAGCCTAATTAATCAATTTTTAGACAATTTTTCACACAAACAAACGAAATGCTACAGTGGCGCACGATTCCCAAAAATCCCAAATTGGATGTGCCAATTTGGCATCTAAACACGGCCGTAGAGTCATCCTTCTGACAATAGGCGAGATCTTAAAAATCAGAGTCACAAGGTCCGTTTCCTCATCCGCTCCTGTGAATCCATTTACCTCCAACTCTTCTAGGAATTCCAAAGAGCTCTCTTTCCATGATCATAGCACATGCCTATTTGATGACAGAAGCAACTAAAAACGCCCTGAAGAAGACAAAAAGGAAAACAAAAACATGCATTAGGTAAAGCTTTTTTATGTGATAGGTGAATAGTGAAGTTTAGGGAGAGAATTTTGAAAAGTTTGGTGATTTGAGTGTAACTAAACACACCAGAGCAACACTAGGGCCGCCCGCTATTTATTGCAATGTCAGATGGCCCATGTGTTCACATGCTGCCTAGGTTTAGCATATCGCAGATCTTTGGTCATTCTCCTGGGCTTGAAAAAAATGGTGTGACAAATACTATCAGAAAATGGGTACTGCCCTTTTTAAAAACAGCAGAAGCATTATCCATACTCCTATTGTTCTTTATCCAAGCAGCTTATTTAGCTATCCATTTATTTCGTTGATAATAAGATCATAAGGCTGATGCATTCCGCCTATGAATGGGTCGATATTGATGTCTTATTAGGTGATGACAAGACCTATATATGTCTTTTGTCACACCAAAATTTACTTATATGTACAAGAACTATTACTTTCAAGACAAGAGTAGCTAACTTGTACCATCAGGACAGCTGTAGTTTGGTGTTATTTTTATCCCGTTTGAAAGATACATCATCATCCGTCTCCTAAAAAACGTGTACCAGCAATATGTTCTGATCTGTTGGGTAGCACACCCCAAGTGCAGACACTCTTCCTAAAATGCCAGCGTCCTCTATCACTAGAACAGATGTCCATTAGTTTAACATGCATTGGCTCTAGAGAATGATCACCAATTTCATCTTCAGGTCCCCTGGAATCACCACTATGGAGCATCTCCGAATTGGCATGTAGAGTCATCCTTCTGACAATAGGCGAGATCTTAAAAATCAGAGTCACAAGGTCCATCTCCTCATCTGCTCCCGTGAATCCACTTACCTCCACCTCTTCTAGGAATTCCAAAGAGCTCTTTCCATGATCATAGCACATGCCTAGTTGACAACAGAAGCCCTGCAAAACGCCCTGGAGAACACAAAAAGGAAAACAAAAACATGAGTTAGGTAAAGCTTTTTTGATCATATATCTTAGATTAGAATTTAGTATTTCAGGATTACTTTCTTTTTCTTGGGAAGGGTATTCTTAATCAACATTACCCGGTCTGTATTAGTAATTTTGATGCACAATGACCTTAGGCGAGGGAACCTCAGAAGTACTGACGATATGCTTGCCACGAGGTGACGCTCCGGAACAAAATATGCTTCCAAGACCATGCTCCTGACATTAGGGAATCTCGCCGCGCCTTCCGACCTCAGATCAGCGAAATCGTCCGTGGTGAGCTCCTCAACAGCATCATGGCGGAGGTCGACCTTGACGTCCTGAACGCCGGGGCACTTCCCCAAGAGCTCAAAATCGACGCCCGTGTCGCAGGAGTAGTGGTGCGCGTGGACGTCTAGGTGAATGTTGCTCAGACGGCGAACGCTTGCCAGGCCATGTATATCCAGGTCGGTGCGGCTGTCGTCATAGTAACGAATCCTCCACATGCCAATCTCCTGCAGCCGTGGCGCCACTATCCTGGCCAACCCGAACTCGGTGCAGAACATGAGGCCAAACACGCGCAGGTTGGGCGCGGTCACGTCCAGCGTCAGAAGAGACGGCGCGAAGCTGACCTGAAGCTCTTGGAGGGCCTCGACACGGAGCACCAGCTCGGTCAGCTCCCAGGTGGCCTCCATCACGAGCGTACGCAGGCGGGGGCAACCGGACGACGGCGACGACACAAAGTCGCAGAGGCCGCGCGCTTGTTTGTCCTCGGCGAACGACACGTCGTTGAGCGTGAGCGCCGTCAGCGCCTCGTACCTCGCCGCCGCCGCCGGCGGGAACCGGAGCCCGTGGAACGGCAGGTGCAGCGAGATGGAACCGGCCCTTCCGTGCTCCGGCAGCTCGATGTCGGCCTGGCCTTGGAAATCCACGGGCCGGAGCGGGGCGCAGAGGTAGAAGTCTCCGACGACGCGCCGCGCGGCGTAGCGGATCCACTCGTTGATCTTGTCGGGCGCGGGGTGGTCGAAGGCTTGCTTCATGGAGATGTGGAGAGAGTCCATGTCGGCGTCGCCGCGCTGGGCGAGCACCCAGTCCACGAAGCCGGCGAAGGATTCTTCGCTGGTGCCCTTGTCGCGGTCCTCCGGGTCGGCGAACAGGAGCGAGAGGGCCCGGGCGTGAACCCACACGCGCCGCCATCGCCGGGACAGCGCGGCCGTGCGCGTGACGTCCAGCGCTGTGCGCAGGCGGGTGAGGATGACGTGCAGGAGGTCGTCGGGGAGGTCGCTGATCCCATCGACATCGTCGTCGGCTCTGCCGTCCATGGGATGCGGCCGTGTACAGAGTTTACACCGTGTATGTTTGCTCCATGCTTTTCCGATGCATATAAACTCCAGCATAGCTACGTGTGAGGAATTGAACTATGGTGCCTTATTTTTGTATATTATAACAATATAACAATATAATAAAAATCTAACAAATATATTAACCGTACTATGAGCGTGGTTAATTGGGATCAGAATACTTGCACAGAATTCATACTCGCACGTGCCTATGCGAGAGATCACCTCGCGCCATCGGCCCGAATATTATGCGTGCATTGTGCCGCAAAAGCTTTCTAGAGGTTCTGAGCTCTAGCATAACAATCGACGAAGATGTAAAACTGATTCCCAGACGTCGATGGTGGCTTATCAAATGGCTACGCCAATGAACCTCGTGCTTGATTGAATACATTCCTAGAAATTTACTTTGTATCCTATATATTTTGGGAAAAAGTCTAATTTACACCCATCAACCATCATTGAGTGATTTTCAACCATCTACCGTAAAATCGGACATCATAGGTCATTTAACTATCAAAATCGTGCAAATTAGTACCTCTAGGTGTTTTCAATGGTGGTTTCGATTTTCTATATTTTTATAAATGGTTGATGGGTGTACCTCTAGGTGCTTTCAATGGTGTGCTAAAAACTTTACGTTTTTAGCACACCAAAGTTTTTATTACACCTAAAAAATGCCAATGTCCCCATATGTACATGAATGTTCATCAGTTCTGATCAATTGGCCCTGGAGGATCATCTTCAACGTCATCCGTTTCACATATTCATCATCATTCGTCTCCTCAGCAATGTGTACCGACAATATGGAGCATCTCCGAATTGGCATGTAGAGTCATCCTTCTGACAATAGGCGAGATCTGAAATATCAGAGTCACAAGCTCCATCTCCTCATCTGCTCCTGTGAATCCACTTACCTCCACTTCTTCTAGGAATTCCAAAGAGCTGTTTCCATGATCATAGCACATGCCTATTTGATTACAGAAGCAACGCAAAACGTCCTGAAGAACAAAAAAAAAACATGCGTTAGGACAGCTTTTTGATCATATATCTTAGTTTAGAATTTAGTATTTCAGGATTCCTTTATTTTCCTTGGCAAGGGTATTCTTAATCAACATTACCCGGTCTGTATCAGTAATTTTGATGCACAATGACCTCAGGCGAGGGAACCTCAGGAGTAACGAGGATATACTTGCCACGAGGTGACGCTCCGGAATATAATCTGCTTCCAAGAACATGCTTCTTACATTAGGAAACCTCGCTGCACCTTCGGACGTCAGATCAATGAACTCGTCCGCGGCCGCGTACTCATCAGGACCATGGATAAGGCGGAGCTTGACGTCCTCAACACCGGGGCAGTTCTTGAGGAGCCAAAAGTTGACGCTCGTTTCCGTTTCGAAGGAGCAGTGGTGCGCGTGCATCTTCAGGCAAATCTCGCCCAACAGACAGTGAACGCTTGTCAGGCCATGTATATCCAGGTCGCGGCGGGTGTTGGGATTACTCCTGAAGCTGATCGTCCGAATCCCAATCTCCTGCAGCCGCGGTGCTACAATCCTGACCCCTGTGAATCGGTAGTTGAACACGAGATCAAAGATGCGCAGGTTGGGCGCTGTCACATCCACTGCCATGAGAGCCATAGAGAGCACACGAAGCTCTTGGAGCGCCTCGACACGCAGCACCAGCTGGGTCAGCTCCCAGGGGCGCTCCATGACCAGCGTACGCAGGCGAGGGCAGGAGGACGACGACAAGAAGTCGCAGAAGGCACGCCCGTCTTCGTCCCCGGCGAACGACACGTCCAAGAGCGTGAGCGATGCCAGCGCCTCGTACCTCGGCGCCGCCGGCGGCGGCGGGAACTGGAGCACATGGTACGGCAGGTGCAGCGAGATGGAGCTGGCCCTTCCATGCCCGGGCAGCTTGATGGGCGTCTTCCAAGACTCGGACCTGTACGGGATGCCGAGGTCGAAGTCTCCGGCGACGCGCTGCGCGGCGTAGCGGATCCACCCGTTGATCTTGTCGGGCGGGGGTGGTCGATGGATAGCTCCATGGCGATTTGGAGAGAGTCCATGTCGGCGTCCCCGCGCTGGGCGAGCACCCAGTCCACGAAGCCGGCGAAATCGTCTGGTGAGGCGCCCTTCAAGTAGAATTCCAAGTCCGCGAGCGAGAGGTCCCGGGCGTGAACCCACACGCGGCGCCATCTCCGGGACAGCGCGGCCGTGCGCGTGACGTCCAGCCCTGTGCGCAGGTGGGTGAGGATGACGTGCAGCAGGTCGTCGGGGAGGGTGCTGATCCGATCGACATCCTCGCCGGCTGTGCCGTCCGTTGGATGCGGCCGTGTACAGAGTTCAAACAAGGTACTTATGTGTTTATATATATAGGGGAGTACACCGTGTATGTTTGCTGTATGCTGTTCCGATGCATATAAACTCCAGCTTAGCTACGCGATAGGAATTGAACTATGGTTCTAGCAAATATATTAACCGTACTAGAGCATGATCTTTTTTTCCTAAGCACAAGTAGTTAATTGGGATCAAAATACTTACATACTACCTCTATTCTAAAATGTAGGTTGTTTGATTTTTTTTACCAATAAGTTTGACTGCTCGCCTTACTCAAATTTTTTTATGAAAATATAGTCAAATTTAAGGTATTTTTGAAGATTTTTTAATTAATAAAACAAGGCGCCACAAAAAATATGATAATTTGTATAAAATTTTGAATAAGATGAACGGATAAATTTAGAATAAAAAAAGTCAAACGACCTATATTTTAAAACTGATGGAGTAGGATTTATACTCGCACAGCCGCACGTGACTATGCGAGATATCACCTTGCACCCTCGACTGCATGCCGGGCCGCATTATATTATGCGTGCAGCATGCGGCAAAAGCTTTCTAGAGCTTCTGACCTCTTGCATAACAATCGACGGAGATGTAAAGCTGATTCCCCGACGTCGATGGTGCATAGGCGATGGTGGCTTTCTAAATGGCCACGCCAATGAACCTCGTGACTAATTGAATACATTACTAGAAATTTACCCGTATCCTATATATTTTTTGAAGAAAATCTAATTTACACCCATCAACTATCATATATAAGTCTAATATTCAACCATCTACTATAAAATCATACATTATAGATCATCCAACTATTAAAACCGTGCAAAATTAGTATTCTGGGTGGTTTCAATGGTGATTTTCGATTTTCTAGACTTATTTAAAAGGGTTGAATCTTAAAAATTTCAAAACTAGTTTATTTTAATCCAAAAATTATTAGATTGGCACTAAAAAAATTCTAAAAATGTAGCTTGTATGATGGTGCTCTATCGCAAAACAATAATTTAATTAAATAATAAGTATGACTAGAAACAGTAAAAAATGTGGAACAAAAATAAATTAGATCCAAATAACTCCAAACAAAGCACCAACATATATGTTACATTTTTAGAATTACTATGATAATGGCTCATATTTTTTGAATTTAAATTGAATTAGTCAAGATTCTTTTACTATTATAAACCATTTTTTGAATTTATGAAAAATTGAAAACCAGCTCTAAAACCACCTAAAGGTCCAAATTTGCACGATTTTAAAAGTTGTATGGCCTATAATGTCTGTTTTATAGTAGAAGGTTGAAAATTAAACTTCTGTGACGATTGGAGTTGTAAAATAGACTTTTTTCTATAAAATATACATTCCTTTTAAAAAAGATCGGTTAACTGTTACTCGTTGTATACTTGTATCTGAATTTTACCGATTCACTGATACTGATTGAATTGTTATTGGGATAGCTGGGCCGGGGGTTCGGAACTGTGATGAATTTGCAACCTGAAGCCTTTAACCAGTATATATTCAATAGATGGAGGAAGCATGACTCATAAATTTGTAATAAAGACCCTACATTTTTATTAATTAACCCGTAATCCTTTTATTAGATTTTGTTTCAGAAAAACCCATAGATCCCTGCCCCCGCTTCCCCTACCAAAACACTAATATTTTTGTGAATCCGAATACATTAAGAACACGAAACAATATGGACACAACAAGAGCTGGAATAGATTCGAACACAGCAAGGAACTAATCCTTCGTAAATTCTGTCTCGTTAGTTTCGTCCGTCACCTGCGTTTAATTAGTTAGTGTTCTGTTCGTCTTCATGCACTACCGATCGATCTTGCCCGCCTGTGTCTCCCGTGAGCATTATGGTCACCGAGCTCTAACCGAATTCCAATTGCATCACTATAATACATATAAAATTTCCCACCCAACCTCACGGAACCCAATCAAAGTCACGTCCTAGCCAAAATTAATCTAGACCACTCCATTATTACCTGAAGTTTTGGGAGCCGGCACAACAACGCTTTGCACCGGCGCCCTGTGGCTGCGTGTTGGCGGCGTAACAGCATCCTCTAACTGAAACCACTATACGTACTACGCTAGCGTTACGATCCTGCATATAAATTCGTGTCGCGGCCCTCAACTATCAACGCCTTCCGATTTTCAACCCTCAACTGCAAAACTAGATACTGGACACCCTTCAACTCCTCAAATCGTCATCATAAAATTACAAAAGTTTTAGACTTCAAGCCTTAGAATTGATGAACACAAAAAAAAAGATAGAAAGCTAAAGACTAAGAAAGAACGCTTGAAAAACTAAGCTTCAAACTTCTTATTCACCATTGCTTCCGACTTACTTGTTTATTGTGCAGAATAATGTTTTCATCATTCAGAAATCATCAATGTCAGCATCATATCACCAAATGGTATCTATTGCCTCACGACCATTTTTAATCATAACCGGACTAAGTCAATCTCAACAATGACAAGCAGCCCCTTAAGGTACTCACTGAACAACCACAGGTGACCACGGGACCAAAAGTCCAAGAACTCAGAAATAACGTCCCAAGAAGAAAGTGATATCAACTGATAGTATATACCGGTACTAAAAATGCACTTCATATATGTGTATTGTCTCAAAAAAAAAATAAAAAATATATACATATGTGTGTTGAATTATTATTTATCTAGCTTGCAATGAAAAGCCAGGATGTCTAAAGTATGTATATTATTTGCACTAGCAGAAACAACCGATAATATATCTATATACATTGTTTTAACCCGTAGCAACGCACGGGCATATTTGCTAGTTAATTATAACATGAACAACTTCATAGTTTGCACAGTGGCTGTATGCTTTACCTGGGAGTCCGGAAGGCAATAACTACACACCATGGGAAGATTTGTTTGAGAATTTTGTTACGCTCTAGTAGTTACCTTTGTTTTCAATTGCAAGGGCCACAGAGAAAAATGAATTGAATCATTTTACATAGATAGTAAAAAGTCTGAAGCCACATTAAACCTTTGCTGGATATGCTGATATGCAGATGTGGTCGCCTATATCTTACATCATACACCAGCTGAAAATATTAGGCTTTTGACACGCTCAAGTTTTTATTGCACTAGGATTCCTCAAAAATGCCAATGTATCCGTACAAGGATGTTCATCAGTTTATGATCAATTGGCCGTGGAGGATCATCTTCATCGTCATCCGTTTCAAATATACATCATCATCCGCCTCCTCAGCAATAATGTGTACTAACAATATGTTCTCTGTTATGCAGCACACCCCAAGTGCATACACCCTTCCCAAAACCCCAGTGCCCCCGATCAGTAGAACATATGTCCATTAGTTTGTGATGCGTTAGCTCTAGAGAATCATCACCATGGGGCATCTCAGAATTGGCATATAGAGTCATGCTCCTGATAGATGGTGAGATCTGAAATATCAGAGTCACAAGATCCATCTCCTCATCCGCTCCTGTGAATTCACTTACCTCTACCTTTTCTAGGAATTCCAAAGAGTTCTTTCTATGATGATCAAAGCACATGTCTAGTTGATGACAGAAGCACCTCGAAACGCCCTGAAATACACAAAAGGGAAAACAAGAACATGCATGAATGTGTAGAACACGAGATCAAAGACGCGCAGTTGGGCGCTGCCACATCCAGTGTCAGGAGAGCCGGAGCGAGCACACGAAGCTCTTGGAGCGCCTCGACACGCAGCACCAGTTGGGTCAGCTCCCAGACGGGCTCCATGACGAGCGTACGCAGGCGAGGGCAGGAGGACGACGACACGAAGTCGCGGAGGGCACGCCCATCTCTGTCCGCGGCGAACGACACGACCCTGAGCGTGAGCGATGCCAGCGCCTCGTACCTCGCCGCCGCCGGCGGCGGGAACTGGAGCCCATGGAACAGCAGGTGCAGCGAGATGGAGCTGGCCCTTCCATGCCCCGGTAGCTTGATGGGCGTCTGGCAGGGATCGGACCTGACCGGGATGCGGAGGTCGAAGTCTCCGGCGACGCGCTGCGCGGCGTAGCGGATCCACTCGTTGATCTTGTCGGGCGGGGGGTGGTCGGAGGATAGCTTCATGGCGATTTGGAGAGAGTACATGTCGGCGTCGCCGCGCTGGGCGAGCACCCAGTCCACGAAGCCGGCGAAGTCGTCCGGTGAGGCGCCCTTCTCGTAGAATTCCAAGTCCACGAGCGAGAGGTCCCGGGCATGAACCCACACGCGGCGCCATCGCCGGGACAGCGCGGCCGTGCGCGTGACGTCCAGCGCTGTGCGCAGGTGGGTGAGGATGACGTGCAGCAGGTCGTCGGGGAGGGCGCTGATCCGATCGACATCATCGCCGGCTGTGCCGTCCATGCGGTGCGGCCGTGTACAGAGTAAGTACAGATCGAGTTCAATTGTTCAAACCTGCAGGTATACGAGAATACTATGTTGCTGTTCTTCTTGTATCTGAGCTTTTTTTTTGTTTGTTCTAGTCTAGCGAAAAAGTTTATGGTTTAGGGTTTTATTAAAGTTTTCGGGTTTACAGTTTGGGGGTTGTATTCATCACTGTGGTGGTAATTCCTAGGCTGGCAAAAGTCCAATCCCCACGCTGGCCTGGGCCGTATTCTCTTCAGCCCAGCTTTACGGTCACCAATGCGCGTTCGGCCCAATACAGCATCCAAAAACCTTCCAAAGTGCCCAAAGTCCCCAACCGTCGACACTGCTCGACAACCCCGCCGGCCGCCGCCCCTCGTTTTCCCGCACGGCTCGTGACGGTGACGATCCCGCCGCCCGCGGCCCGCCGCCGAGTTCAATAGCTAGCTAGGTTGAACGAAGGCCGCTGCCCGCCGGGGGCAGCGTACCCCGCTACGCTGCGGCTGCGCGATGGTACCTGCGCGGAAGGTGGAAGGACCGCAGGAGGCCCCGAGGCCTGGCCGGGCGGCGCGTTGCAAGTGCGTGGAGCGCAGGGTCCGCCATGGCGCCATCGGCGACGAGGCCAAGCTACCCAGGTTAGTGCTTGCGGCTTGTTGATAGCTTATCCAAGCCAACCAGAGTTGCCGATGTTTATACTACTACTACGGTACTACCTGCTGTTGTAAGCTCTTGCATGTTAAATTGTTGATAGATGGTGGTGTGGCGTGTGGTGTAGAAATTGATGGTGCGGATAGCGATCTAGCTAGGAAATGCTGGAATAAAGGAACCTTGTAGCTGTTATATTAGATTCGAATTTCACACTTTGTGTTCCCAATGCTGTTGATTGTTGATTCTGTTGGGGGTGGAATCATCTATAGCTCGTATCGAGAATTAGTGCGGGATCAGGCATTAGACTGTTTCCTTGGTTGCTGGGAACTCCTGGAATCAGTTCTCAGACACGTATCTGAATTCGTTCAGGATACTTTTTGTGGTTTTACTTGATATACTTGAATGTGTTAATTGGATTTTTGGGGTGTGAATGAAAATGATTCAGGCTTTATAATACGTTGCACTAGTGTACTGTTAAGAATAGGTTAAGAATTACAATTTATCACTGCTAGTGGCATGCTTAAGTTTACGTCAGTCACCTTTGTTACATGCATTTTAGTAGAAGGGAATAATGGATGCATTTGAATTGCAAATGTGGGAATCTTATGCCTTATAAAGTATATGGATGAGCATCATTAGTAACAACCAAGCACAATTTTATAATTAGCAAATCGGTACAAGAGTTTTACATCACTGTTTACTGCACAACTAGTCCTGGGGGACCATAACTACACACTATGGGCAGATAGTGTACCCTAATTTCTGCAGTAGCGGTTTTGCTTACAACCTATAGTTATATACACATTACATACATACACTTCCTTACTAGCTCCTTTTATTTTTGACCAAGCAATCATCAACCTCATTAAACAACAAACAACATATCAACACGTTTCCTTCGATAGCTAGTTTATGTAGCTGCAGTAGTGTTTTTCTGATGCTTCTTCACATGCTTCACTCCTGAAAAAGTTAAGCAAAAGACATACCCATAAGTTTTCTGAACAGTGATAAAATTTGTAACTCCTGATAGGTTAGCATTTATGTTGCATTTGGATAGCATGAAACTCAGAGTAGCGATAGAAATTGCTTTCGTTTTTATTCGTGCTAGCTCTGTGCATGGTTTCTGTTTTGTTAAAATGGATGGCTAGTCAATTGACTCAATTGTCTGCTTTATCTATAATCTCATGTCATGGATATTTGCAGTTGCCTCCTCAAGGTGTACGAATGGTCCTGCTCTGTTTCATGAGAGCACAGATTAGCCTTTGCATGCTTGCCTTTTGCAAAAGACACATGTGCCTAGGAGTGGAACAAGAACCTTTTTGCAAAAGGTACAACTTGGAAAGGAGATACTAAAGTGCATGTTGGCTCCTAGCAATATTTTTCTTCGTGTTGGCTGGAAGCCTGGAACTGAAGTAAGCGGTCAGAGTAGAAGATCTTAACTTCTCTTTTGGGTGAGGAGATTACCATCGACAACTTCTCTAGTTTCTCTAATAGTGCAGCACTCTGAGAAGTTGCATCCAACATTCTAGCAAGTAGTATTCACCCGTTTAGGGCATGGTTTGCATGGCTGATGTTTCATCTGTGCATGGGTGCTTGAGACAACACAGGAAATAGCTAAGCATACATGACGGGTCTGCAGATTTTGTTGCTTATTGCCAAGATTTTGGCATTATTACGACAAGCGATCACTAGCTAAGAAAACCATTTCTTAATGTGAGGCGATTAGGTTGCTTTTTGTTACCTTAGTTCCAAGCTCCCTGTGTGTTGTACTTGGGGAACGGAACACTGCCAGACTCAATGAGCTTGACGTCGTCATCGAGTAGCTCATATTGGCGGCGCACCTCTTCTGCTGTCTTGGTGCCACCCATGGCACGGGATACCTTTTGCCAGCGGTCCGGTGTGCCCTCCCCATAGTGTGCAAGGGCCTCTTCAAACAGCTTGTTCTCCTTTTTGCTCCAGTTGGAGGCCATGTTAACGTTGCGGGAAGAGCTTCTTGACCCAGACATCTTTGGAGTGGACTGTTTCTTGGAAACCAAACTTGCACTGATGTTTTATTTGTAGACACTCTTGTTAGATAGCTGGACTGAAGCTTTTAGCTCGTGCAATGCTCTGATGTTTTGATGTCTTTGTTGCTAGGGTGGCTACTATTTATAGGCACTTGGTGAGCACAAGCTGCTGTTCATCGCCGTCATGCTGCAATGCTTGCAATATAGGGCTGAAGCTTGAAAGGTGAATAATATTCTCATGCTTTTAACTCAGGACCCACTAGAAGGTTAGTGTGTGAGCGTGGGTGTGATGGAAAGGAAAATCCCAATATCTTCCAGTTCAAAGATAAAAGAGCTTCCTTTTAGAATGCAGATTCCTGGGCTGCAATGTGTGTGGCTGACAAATGGATCTGACACGCACTAAATGAGGGAAACGATTTAACACCAGAATGCATGGTTCATATCTATAGGTAAGTAAAGAAAAATATCGAACCTAGGAGGAACTGTGTTTTTTCAATAAGAAAAAAAATAGGTACTCAAATTCTTGTTAAAGAGGACAAACTAGTTGAGCTACGCTCACTTCTTGTCTATAGGTAAATGATGACCCGCCTGGCTCACTTCTTTTCAAACCTCCAGGCACGGATTGGTGCAGGATTGACTTGCAGTTGAAATATTTTCTTTTCAGCAAAGAATGCTATCCCAAAAATATGAATGAACACAGTTTGCAGTTTTCTTTAGCTACATGTAGAATATATATCTTAACAATGTACAAGCTGTGATTATGCCAAAAAAAACGATTCTAATGGTGCTTTGTACAAGTGTCGCACTGTAAGGGTACAACAAGGCTACAATGATTATTGGCTAGCAACATACATATATCATCATCTACAAGTTGAATGCGGCCTTTCTCTGTAGCATATAGAGGATTTGTATGAGTCCTTGTTCTCCACAATTTCAAATTTCAATTAGTAGTTAACACAAAAAAATATTGTCATGTTCTGGGTAGCACATAAAGGGCTCATATGTCTCATATGTATAGTGAGAATAGGTACTTAGTGTGGTACAAAATAACAAGGGCTATTTAACTAAGCAAAACAACAGAAACATCTTTTGTTCAGCATTTTTATTTTCCTGAAAATTTAGATGGGAAGAGACTGGCTTCAGTATTTTTTACCGGTCTTCTAGCTTTATTTAATTTTTCCTCAATAAAAGGTGAAACATGGAGACTAAAAACGAACTACATATAAATGAGATACTCAGATTAAGACATCAGAACTATATCACAATACAGGAACCTTTTATCTCTTCAAAACATGAGGAATATATGGTGATGACCATAACCTTTTTTTTGACACGATGACCATAATCTTGGGTTCAAAGTAGTGGGTGATATCCAGACGAATGCTCTTATTTTCCATATTGGTAGCCGATCCTGTACTTAGTAAGGCAAGCAGTTCTCTAGGCTCAGGCCATGGCATGGTATCTGCATCATGAAGAACTGCAATGAGATCTTGGTGGTTGGATGGTAAAATCGGATGTCTTCGCGCCACTGGGGAAAATGATGTGTAGCCATGGTTGGCCATGGGATGTTGCTTTCCTCTCTCGTAAAGGAACCAAATATATTCCATGGACTGGAATGCACATTTAGATGCTGCTAGCCTAGTAAACTCGTTACACCATGTAATTATGTACTACTGAGCAAATAAGCTACTGGCACAGGAACTCGGTTGAATAAAGGAAATGTTGTTAGAATGCAGTACTTGTGATTATAACATATATACACTGATTGAGATATCGCTTAATAGCATACTGTTCTTGGAAGCTGATCACAGGAAGGTCGACAACAATACTGATTCAAGAATCAAAACCCAAAATCTATCAAATCTATTGTACTCCTGAAGTTCTCTTGGTCTGGACAGGACACATGAGATGGGCAGAAGCAGAATATGTGCTAAAGCATGGACTGGACCTGGACCAACGAATAGGTATTTCCCTGTCGGCTGCCAGGACCTTGGAAGAGAGAATTGCATTTGTTCTTTGGTCTTTAATTTTTGGCCTTTGATTTTCAAGAAATTATGTGGATCACTCAATGCTTGTTCAATAAGTCTAGTCACATATTAATTGTTCATCCAATCATTAATAAATGTGTTTAGACATTGTCATGTACAGTCTCTAGGCATAGGCTACCGATTTTTAGTTTAACATATTTCTAACATCTAACTAGAGTGCCCTTTGTCCTTTAATTTGGTGGTCACTGTTAAAATAGTTTAACTGCTCGTTTTAAAATATATTTACTTTTGACCGTAGGGAAAAGGAGAAATATGCATGCCGAATCTCAAGTGTCATGATTACAAGTTTTATATGGTGTTTTCTTGATATTAGGTAAACCTCTCGATTCTACTTCTTATACTGTTAATATAAAGTTACTGAACTTTGAACCTTGGAATCTTTTTTAAATTAACCTTGGAATCTTTTGTGAGACATCTTTTTTGTAGGGTGAGACACACCGGATTCTTATGTAGGTTCATAGACTCTCGAAGGTGAGGATCTAGGTCCTTAAAGTTTTTAAGTGGTTCAGATCCTTCAACTTTTTATGTGGTTAAAACTAGGTTGACTTTAGGTTCAATTATGGAGTTTGATTCTCGCTTCAAGTGAACAATTTAAAACACTTAAGTATCCAGATCCTTGATTTGAGAGTTTTTGGATCTAGTTGAGAATCAAGAAAAATTTAAGGACACAGTGCATTCACTCTTTTCTTATTTTGAGACATACTCGTTCAGACTTTCCCCATATTTTGAATGGGCAAGCACTAATGAAAATGAAATGCATCAGCATAATCCTTTCGTCAAACCAGTAGGTCTGAAACAAGCATTAAATGTTCACTGATCCATTCTTCAAATAAAAAACACCTTCCAATCTTTTTTTTAATTTTTTAAAAAAACGTTTTCAACTGACCTTGGCGTCTTTATTGTAACTTCACTTCATGCCTAATATTAAAAATTTATATTTATGAAAGAGTTTCTAAAGGTGGACATGTTAATATAATTCTCATATAGCCAAGTTTTGGACATATTGGTGGTCAGAGTTTAGAAAGTTAGCCATGCGAATTATTTTTTTGTCAAACAATGTACATCAATGGGAAGTGGAAACCTAGCTTATTGGTAAGAAACAGGAAACCAGCACATCGGGGCCTGATAATAGACTTGCTTTTGCATGCTTAATGAAACCGTTGGTGATCAATTTGGTGTTGGAAAATTGAGAAACAGTTCAGTGGCTAGAAAGTACTACAATTAGAACTCCTAAGCCTAAAAATCTTTGTAGCCGGCCTGACTCTGCATGGAGGAGTTTGCAGGCTTCACAATATCTGCCACCCAATGAATGATTAACATAAAAAATTGTTTTTCCATAAAAAAAATTGAGCTGTTCAACAATTTTAGTCAAAACAGTTATTATTTTATAATCAATATATTTATGAGCATTTGAATCGTTCTTATGGACATTATGTAATTAGATTTGTCCCCAAAAACTACTTGATGTTCCGATTTAATCTAACTCTTTGAAATATGCTATGACAGATATCAGTTAATGAAGTTGTTGATCAATGAAGCATCTCAAAATCCTCTTTGAAAACAACGCAGGATACTAATTTCATGTGGCAAGTAAAAGTGTGTAAACACACGTGGGACCAGATGGTATATGGATCTCTCTATCTCCAATTTCCTTGGAAAAGGAATTTGACCTTTTTTTTTTCATCTACGACTTATGCTTTATCGTCGTGCTCCTAGATTGGCCACGGAGGCCATGGAATTACACATGCATTTGCCATCTCCGAGATGATTTTTGCAACCAGACGATCTGCTCCTGGGAGTTACAGAATCTTTGTGTGAGCCGACGTGGTGGCGTTGGAGTCCATCCGAAGACGCTGGGGCTGGACGCCTGGACCAAAGAAACCAAGTTGGCATCGTGGCTGAAGCATGCATGGTCCGGTCGAGCTTCTGGAGGAGAGGTAGATCTGCACGGAATATAATCTGCATAAAGCGCAGCTGTGCACGCAAAGATACATGATTCCCCGTGATATTTCGAACCGAGTAAAGTGTACGGCCGGTCCCTAAACTATCGCGGGTGTGTCATCCCGGTCCCTAAACTCTCAAATTGACCATTTAGGTCCTCAAACTCGTTCGGTTGTGTCATTTGGGTCCCTAAACTTGCAAATCATCCATTTAAGTTCTCAAACTTGTTCGGTTGCATCACATAGGTCCTCAAACTTGGTTTTGAATCTCATATGATGCAGCACACCCCAAGTGCATACACCCTTCCCAAAACCCCAGTGCCCCCGATCAGTAGAACATATGTCCATTAGTTTGTGATGCGTTAGCTCTAGAGAATCATCACCATGGGGCATCTCAGAATTGGCATATAGAGTCATGCTCCTGATAGATGGTGAGATCTGAAATATCAGAGTCACAAGATCCATCTCCTCATCCGCTAACCGGCCGTAGACTTTACTCTTTCGAACCCCTTGAGCTCTTGTTTTCTTGTTTTCAGAGCGGAATCGAATCCGCTCTTAAGGAATGCATTCTTCTCGAGCACATTTCAGCAATGCCAGCACATGTGCTTGATCAATCAGCTAAGCTAGTTCGGATTTCCAGCCCACTAGCTGCTTTGTGGTCTGCATCAAACTGGGATCCCAAATCTGCAAAAGCTGCAGCCCGGATTCCAAGTGCCAAGTTGCGGGATTGGAATTTAGGTGGTCTCTGCATCAGTGTTCCCAGGATCCAGCACATTTGCCTGAGCTCTCCCTTTCCCGTCACAACGAAAGGG
The DNA here is from genome assembly GCA_900205405.1 of Echinochloa crus-galli. Classification (NCBI taxonomy): domain Eukaryota; kingdom Viridiplantae; phylum Streptophyta; class Magnoliopsida; order Poales; family Poaceae; genus Echinochloa; species Echinochloa crus-galli. Next base: position 1,027,370 of record OAMR01000176.1, read on the forward strand.
AATCCCAATCCTGATGGCTAGATTCACTCAGCAAATCAAATATACCCACCCTATAGTCTATCCAAGCATTCTCCGGTAGATTGATTGACACGGGTTCAGTATACAAAGGTTAATTATTCTTCCATGAGGACCATGACCGCAGTCACCAAATTATTCCGGCCTTTCGATTCGCAACCAAAAGCTGCGGTTGACGGTGAGCGATGAAGGTAAGCTAAGGCACGCACCGGACACAAACCAACGCCTTCGTATTTTGTCGTCGACATCAAGGCTGGTCTTATGCGTGCCTCGTCGGCTGTTTGAGGTCGCTGCTGCATCTCCAAGCTGGCAGTAGGACCCAGGGTTGCTTTATTTTGGAGTTGCAGGCTTCCAGTACATAGTTCTCGAGCTTCGCCTTTGAGAGTCCGGACGGTCAGATCATCACCTGAAAACGAGCACGCAGACGATATCTAGGCTTTGGCAGCACGCGCATCAGAGCTGCAAGAGCGCTGAGAAGGGAGTCGACTCCATATGTGCATTCTCGTCCTAGTCTTATGAGAAGGGATTTTTTTTAGTATCACCTGTCAGGAGTTGGAAACTATACGGGCATGTTTGGTAGAGTTTCATCTGATTCTCTGAGAAATTCTCTGAGAGAAGTGATTATGTACCTGAAAGTGATTCTTTTTTATTCTCTAACATTACATAAACTCTCAAATCAGGAGGAAGAATTACTTCACAGAATCAGGAGAAGGTACTTTTTTCAGCTCCCAGCTTCTTAGTTCATTTCATAAAATCACCTCACAGAATCCATAGAGAATCAATTCTCTCTGAAAAACTGTTTGTCACAACTCCTCTAGATAGCTGGATTCACCAATGCTGATTCTCGGGGAGCTCTACCAAATAGGGCCTATGTATGGTTGCTTGGGTAGAGCTTCACCTGATTCTGAGATTCTATGAGAGAAGTAATTATCTTTTATTCTCTATTATAAACTCTCAAAATCAGGATGAATAATCACTTCACAGAATCAGAAAAAGCTACTTTTTCAGCTCACAGCCTCTTAGTTTATTTCATAAAATCACTCCATAGAATCAGCAGAGGATCACTTCTCTAGAGAATCAGCGTCTGCCGGCTTCACCAAGATGGATCATGGACGTCCGTCTTCCCTTGGCTGGGGCCTGGGGCAAGGGTAACTCGATGGACCCTCGTCGTTGGCGTGATGTGCGTTGCTTTGCGCGGGCGAGAAAGGATGACATGCAGAAGATCGTCGGTGATTCGATTTAGACCACCTGAGTCCATGGATTCCGGAGCCTTGAGTGCATACAAAGTTCGAGCACTAGACTAGAGGTGGTGGGAATTGTGGGCTGGCACGAAACGAGTCAAATGCACACGCACCTGGGCCGTACTTGCGCAACAACGTACGCCGCCAGGCCTAATGGGCTTAATAAGCTGGATTTCTCCATCAACCCACACCATGTGTTCGGCCCAGTACAGAATCCGTCGATACCCGCGTGAGCTCCTCCCCTCGTCCTCCCGCACGGCCGGCCGGCCGGCCGCCCGCCCGCCGCCGAGTTTTTTTCGCGACCGTGCTTTCATTAAGAAGAAGAGAAATGTTACAAACTAGACGGCAAGTCAACGGAGGTGCTGACCAGCGCATGAAGGAAAAAAGATTACGATAGGTGCCGACCAGCGCATGAAGTCAACGGAGGTGCCGCCGAGTTCAATAGCTAGGGTGATTGAACGCCACCGGGGCCAGTCGCCGGAGGAACGCGCACCCCGCTACACGCTACGATAGGACCGGTGTGCGAACTGTGGCAGGAGGGGCCGAAGGCCGAGGCCTGGCCGGTCGGTGCGTTGCAAATGCGTGGGGACGACGGCGATCAAGCGCAGCGCCGCCGCCCGCCATCAGCGACGAGGCCAAGCTACCTAGGTTAGTGCATATAGTGCTTGCGGCTTGTTGATAGCGTATGAAAGCCAAGAATACTTGCGATGCTTGTATTTGGTGGGGTGGGGTGTGGAAGTTGATACGTGTGTCGATAGCGATCTATAGGAAATGCCAGAATAACGAACCTTTGTGCCCGTTATAGTAGATTCGAATTTCACACTTTATGTTCCCATTGCTGTTTGATTCTGTTCGGGGTGAATCGTCCGTGCGTATCGGGATGAATTAGTGCGGGATCACGCACTAGACTGTTTCCTTGGTTGCTGGGGAACTCTTGGAATCAGTTCTCAGACTTATCTGAACTCATTCAGGATACTGCTCAAAGTTTTACTTAATACTTGAATGGGTTGGTGCGATTTTTGGGGGCGGGAATCAAAATGATTCAGGCTCTGTAAGACATTGCACAAGTGTACGTGCTGTTTAAGAATAGGTTGAGAGTTGCAATTTATCACTACTACTGACCTGTCTGAGTCTACGCAAGACACCTGTGTTAAAAGAATTTTCATAGGAAGGAATGGATGCATTTCAATTGCAAATTTTATAATTAGCAAGAGTTTTACATCACTGTTTACTGCACAAGTAGTCCTAGGGGACCATAACTACACGCTATGGGAAGATAGTGTCTACCTAATTTCTGTAGCATAACGGCTGATTTGCTATATGTTGCCCTAAACCCTAAAGGAGTAGGAGTATATACACATTACACACATACATATCGTTACTAGTTCCTTTTATTTTTGACCAAGCAATCATTAACTTCATAAGACAGCAACATATCAGCACACTTCCTTGAATAGCAGTAGTGCCTATCTTGTGGTTCTTCACATGCTTCACTCCTGAAAAAGTAAAGCAAAAGACATACCCATAAGTTTATCTGGACAGTGATAAAATTTGGAACTCTTGATATGGGTTATCATTTATGTTACATTCGGATAGAATGAAACTCGGAATAGAGATATAAAAGGTGCTCTTTTTATTGGTATGTATAGCTTTGTATGCATGGATGGTAGTTTGTTAAAATGGTTGAGTCGTCAATTGTCTGCTTATTAGTTTTCATGTCATGGATATTTACAGTTACCTCTGCTCAAGGTGTAAGAATAGTCCTAGCCTTTGCATGATTTCCTTTTGCAAAATAAACACATGTGCCTTTTTAGAAGTGGAACAAAAGCCTTTTTGTAATACAAGTACTACATGAAAAGGAGGTACTAGAGTGCATGTCAGCTAAAGGCCTGGAACTGAAGTAAGGGGTCAGAGTGCATGTCAGATTATAGTTTAGGGTTAGAATCCCACGTGATTAAGTGACAGACTAACAGTGCTACTCTCAAACAGCTATAACAAGCTACAGAGCCAGGTCCTGGGGCTGTGTACAAAGTACAAACTGCAAACAACTGATCACTGATTGGGATTGGAGCATACTACATACTGCTGCATGCATGATGGCTTGACAGAAACTCAAATATGTGTTGTCACACTAACGACAAATTCTTTAGTTTCTGTAATATTGCAACACTATGTGATGTTGCATCCAACATTCCAACCGTGGTATGTGGAGTTGAACAGCAAAGGAAATGATCAGTGTTCACCAACATTCTAGCTATTAGTGTCCACCCGTTTAGGGCATGGTTTGCATGGTCTACGTTTCGTCTGTGTATATGGGTGATTCAGACAACAGCAATACTTAATCCTGCATGTCATGGGGCTGCAGATTATGTTGGGTATTGCCAAGACTTTGGCATTGTTAGGAAAAGTGATCACTATTCACGAGCTAAGAAAAAAAACATTTCTTAATGGGGGGACGATAGGTTGCTTTTGTTACCTTAGTTCCAAGCTCCCTGTGTGTTGTACTTGGGGAAGGGAACACTGCCAGACTCAATTAGCTTGACGTCGTCATTGAGTAGCTCATATTGGCGGCGCACCTCGTCCGCCGTCTTGCTGCCACCCATGGCACGGGACACCTTGTGCCATCGGTCGGGTGTGCCCTCACCATAGTAGGCAAGGGCCTCTTCAAACAGCTTGTTTTCTTTTTTGCTCCACATGGAGGCCATGCTAACACTGCGGGAAGAGCTTCTTGACCCAGACATCTTCGGATTGGATTGTCTTTCTATGGAACCGAACTAGTGCTGGTGTTTTGTGTAATGCTCTATTGCTTTGATGTTTTGATATCTGTTTTGCTAAGGTGGCTACTATTTATAGGCACTTGGTGAGTGCGGACTGCAGGCTACTGCTCATATTGTCGCCATGCTGCAACACTTGCAATAGGATCAAAGCATGAAAGGTGAATAAGATTCTCATGCTTTGTACTCAGGACCGACCAGAAGAGTAGTGTGTGGGCGTGGGTGATGGAAAGAAGAATCCAAATATCTTCCAGTTTGAAGATAAAAGAGCTTCCTTTTTGAATGCAGATTCTTCCACAGCAATGTGCTTGCTTGACAAAAGGATCCAACTGATAAGGGAAACGAGTTAACATCACAATGCATGGCACATGTCTATAGGCAAATTAAAAAGAAAAAGACCAATCCAACCTACTTTAGGAACTATGGTTTCTCAATATGAAGAAAATATGTATCCAAATTTGAGTTAAAGAGGATTTGAACCTAGATGGTTGGGGTGTATAATCACATCTTCCACCCTAAACTGTTGGAATAGGCTCACTTCCTATCCATAGGTAGTTAGATTTATGACCTTGTTTTCTTTTCAAACCTTTAGGCATGATAGCATGCATTGCATTCATGCTCGATAGTCAGATGCTCAGGTGCGATATTTCGTTTGCTATAGTTTGAACTGTAGACATAATTTGGTGCAGGTTTGATTTGCAATTGAAATATTATTTTCTTTTCAGCAAAAAAGTTGTCCCAAAAATTCGTGATGAATATGGGATGTAATTTTCTTCTGTGATTATGTCAAAAGACGATTATAATGGTGCTTTGTACAAACGTCACACCATAAGGGTACAAGGGTACAACGACTATTGGCTAGCAACATATATATACCACTATGGCACTATCATCAAGCTGAATGTGACCTTTCTCTGTACCACATAGAGGGCTTGTATAAGTCCCTGTTGTCCACCGTTTCATTTTCAGTTAATACAGAAAAAGATTGTCATGTTTTGGTTGCACATAGAGGACTTGTATGAGTCCTTGCCCACCGTTTCATTTTCATTTAGTAAAGAAAAAGATTGTCATGTTTTGGTAGCACATAGAGGTATCATGTCTCATGTAGTGGGAATGGCTAGCTTATATCTCTGCAAAATAACAAGGTTTACATAACTAAGTAAAACAACAGAAACATCTTTTGTTTAGCATTCTTATATATGTTTCCTGAAAGATTAGGGGCGAATTAAGGGACTGACCTTAATTTTTTATCAGTCTTCTAGCTTTAATTTTTCCTCGAAAAAGGGAGAAACTTGGAGACTACAAACAAACTACATGTAAATTGAGATTACTCTCAGATTAAGACCTTAGAACTACTATCACAATACAGAAACCTTTTATCTCTTCAAATCACAATGTATATATGGTGGTTACCATTTCTTGGGTCCAAAGTAGTGAGTGATAGCTGGATGTATACTCTTTAATTTCTACTCCATATATCTGTAGCCCGATCCTATGTATACTCCATGTATACTCTTAATTTCTACTTCAGTCCAGTGGCATAACTGAGAGTGAGAGGCCATGATAACGGCATCTGCATGCCTGAGGAGCTGCAACAAGATCTTATCAATGGATCATGGATGGTAAATCATATGGCCTTGCATCACTGGGGAGAATGATGCTTGATGCGAAGCCATGGTTGGCCATGGAATGTTGCTTGCCTAAGGAATGAAATATGTTCTGTGGACCTGCATCTATGTTTGGCTACTGGTAGCCTAGGTTTTTTATTTCGTTTTTCAAAAAATTTCGGTCGCTGACGAAATAACCGAAATTCGCGAATTTCGCGAAATTCGTTCAAAAAATTCGGTCAAACAATTGGTCAAACTTACGATTTTTTGAATATTTATAACATTTATAATATTTACTATTTACTATGAATCTAGTAATCACAGATTCACAACTGCGTTCGTAGCTCAGTGGTTTGTTGATTATCAGCAGCACCAGAGGTCCCAAGATCGACTCCCGTTGCTGCGCTTTTATATTTATATGCTGAAAAACTATGTGGTCCCCATATGTCATTGAGAGAAAAAAATGAAAAAAGACCAAGGCTCAGGCAGGAATCGAACTCAGGACGTTTCCTACGCAAAATGGAGTTCCAACCCCAAGGCCACAAGCATATACACGTTTTAGAGGTGTTACAGTATCTAATATAATAAAATAAAAATTAAAGATAACGAAATTTTGACCGAATTTTGTTTCTTTCGTTCAACAGCGAAAAACACGAAATTCGCGAAATTTCGCTGAAATTTCGTCGAAATTTTTAACCAACTACACCAAGTAAAATACACAGGTCATTGAGAAAATAACACGTTTTGGTAGGAACTCTGATTCCAATGCAATATTAATTGTGATTATAACAATGTGAAACTTATTCGATTCTTGATTGTAACATATATACACTGTATGTGATTGAGATATTGCGTAGTAGCAGCTTGTTCTTATTAGTATTTGTATAAGCTTAAAAACTATGATTGGAAACGACATGTCAATAAGCCACAAAGCATGTTATGTCCTTAAATTTGACCAAGGATTCTGAAGTTAATTCGTGATTGGACGTAACAAATTGTTTTTCCATGAAACATGTGTTGTCCAAGAATGAAACATCTCAAAATTGAAGTCACTGATGATCGAATGAAAGATCTCAAAATTCTTCTTTAAAAAGAACGCAGGATACTGATTCCATGTGGCAGTTAAAAGTGTGTGAACACCCGTGGGACCAAACGGTATACGGATCTCTCTATCTCCAATTTCCCTGGAAAAGGAATTTGACTTTTTGCCTTGGTGACCTGATGCTTTATCATCCTCTGCTCCCGTGCTCCTATGTTGGCCATGGAATTACACATGGGTTTGCCAACTCAGATGATTTTTGCAGCCACATGAACATGATGAGCTCCTGGAAGTTACAGAATCTTTCTTTGAGCCGACGTGGAGGTGTGGGAGTTCATCCGAAGAATCCGGGTTGGACCAAATTAAAGAGACCAATGCAAGTTGACATATCTTGGCGCAAGCATGCATGGTCCAGTCGAGCCTCTGGAGGAGAGGTAGTCTGTGTCTCCGTGGAATATAATCTGCATAAAGCGCGACCGCACTCACAATACAATTCTTTCTTTGATCTCAAAAAAAGCAAAGATACACGATTCCCCGTGATATTTCGAACCCGGCCTCTGAGCTTTTGTCTTCTGATCAAATCACTACCGGAGACCGACTGTTTACCGTGCGGCGCGCACGGCAAAGGCCAAAAAAACGCACGGCAAACTCTTTGCCGTGCGCATTTAGCTCATGCGCACGGTAAAGGCCGCACGGCATACATCTGCACGGCAAACAAGCATTTGCCGTGCGCCTTATATCGAGCACACGGCAATGGTTCTTTGCCGTGTGCAAATTCAACGCACGGCAAACATTTCTCAAAAAATAAAAAAACCACAGCCACGTCACCGTGGCCCCACCACCACTGCCCACTACCCCACACCCACCACCACGGGCTCACCGGAGCCCTACCGCCGCCGCCAGTACCACGCCGCCGCTGCCACAGCAGCCAGTACCGCCCGCCGGCCGCTCGTCGCCTGGTCTCCCGTCGCCCACCGGCCGCCGCCCAGCGCCCGCCGTCCGCCCGCTGCTGCCATGCCGCACGCCACCACTGCCACCACCACGCCGCGGTCCCGGCTCTGCCACCAAAACAGGGAGAGGGAGGGAGATGAGAGAGGGAGAGAGAGAAAGAGAGAAGAGAGAGAGAGGGAGACACGAACCCGCGCTGGCAACCAGCCGCCGCCCGCCGTCCGCGCTCCACTGGCCGCCGCCCCCTCACGCGCTCCACCAACTGCCGTCCGCGCCCCACCAACCGCCGTCCGCGCCCCACCAGCCGCCGTACAGCGCCGGTGGGAGGTGTCGGCCGCCGCATGATTGAGAGAGAGAGAGCGACGGAGAGAGAGAGAAGAAAGAAGAGAGAAGAGAGAAAGAGATAAGGCCGGGGCTGGCCGTGCGGTGGAGTTGGGTCGGGGTGGGGCCCGCGGCGACGTGTGGGTGGAGGGAGAGGGTGCGGCGGGGTTGAGAGTGGGCCTAAAAACTTTGCCGTGCGCCTCTCTCTCTCACAGCGCACGGCAAACATATAGTTTGCCGTGCGCCTGCTTTCTAGCGCACGGCAAACTAAACTGAAAACTGAATGGTCCCCATATTTTCTGTAAAAAAAACATTATCTAGAGATGGCAACCGAAAATAAAAGATCAGGTGCCATCATTTGGAGGGGGTCCTAAAGGGTATACTAACTACATGAAATCTACACGAAATAAGTATGATTAGGGAGGAGCCACCGTGAATTGGAAATATGGTCCATGATTTGGAAAATGCAAACACCAACTTTTCAGAACTTTGAAAGACCTACGACTTTGTCAGACGTGGGAAATTTTAAAGTAAATATAGGGGGTTATGTTAGACTAAAATTTTATAATGGTATTAGTGGTAATTTTTAGCCATCCAATGTCATTTGAATATTTGATATCTAATCTTTCTACTAGTTTCTCTAGTAGTTTCTACTTCTACTAGAGAGACATGTGAGATTTATGAACAAATTTACTTTAATATTGTCAAAGGAAGAACTGCCCGTAACAAAAATTGTTCATCTTGATGAGTTACACAACTTTGTAGTTCAAAATATTTTCATTTGAATCTGTTTAGGGCTTTAAAATGTGCTTTTAAACATCTCTTTGCCGTGCGCTAAGCGAAAAGCGCACGGCAAAGTATTTGTTTGCCGTGCGCCAAGCGAAAAGCTCACGGCAAACTCATGACTTTGTCGTGCGCAAAAAAAAGCACACGGCAAAGTATTTATTTGCCGCGCGCCAAGTGAAAAGCGCACGGCAAAGTGTAGAAGATAAATATAGATATGAGTTACTTCACAAATAAAAAAAGGTTTGCCGTGTGCAAAACAAAAAACGCACGGCAAACTTTTTTGTTTGCCGTGTGTCACGAGGAAGCGCACGGCAAAGATTGAGTTTGTCGTGCGCCAAAAGAAAAACGCACGGCAAACATTAAATTTCCCGTGCGTTTTTTATTTACCGTGCGCTTTTCATAAACCGCACGGTAAAGAAGCTATTTGCCGTGCGCCCGACAAAATGCGCACGGCAAACAAACTCACACACGGCAAAGTCTCGTTTTCCGGTAGTGAATGAATCCGCTCTGAAGGAATTGATAGAAACCAGGGAATTGAAAGATAAAATGGCAAATTACCTATGGTGGTAAAGGGCTCAATAATTTATACTAACAATTTTAAGAATTGGATTTGATAGAATCTGGATCAAATATATATTGAGCTAAAATTAATCAAGGTCAAGTTAAATGGTGAAGAGCATAAGGAATGCTCCAGTGTATGATTTTAGATTATTGTCCTAAGAGGAAAGAGAAAAGAAAGAAAGAGGTGCACCAAATCATGCATGGGGTGCTAAGCTGTAAACAGGTGCAAAATTGAGCAGCGAATGAAGCCAACGATTAAAGAATCATTTCACCTCTCCTTGGCAACAGCAGAGAGCTGCTGCTTTGTGGTCTGCATCAACGGGATCCCAAATCTGCAAAGGCCGCAACCCGGATTCCAGGCACCAAGTGGCGGGACTGGAATCCAGGTGGTCTCTGCATCGATTGACGCATCAGGATCAAGCACATATCTTGCCTGAGCTCTCCCTTTCCCTCGCGAAAGAAAGGGCATCCCAATCCTGATGGCCGGCCAGATTCCCTCGGCAGATCAAATATATACCCAAGCCAGCCTTATACCTATCTAAGCACGCATGCAGCTAGCTTCTAGCTAGGGTGCACATCTTCGATTCTTATCTGATAGATTATTAACACGGATTCAATACAAAATATATATACAACGACCGATACCGAAAGGTGATCGGCACCGGGCAGCTGACTTGTAAGTATGCGATCGGTGCAAGCTTGGAGGAGCTTATGTATTCTTCCGTGAGGATCATGCATGGCCCCAGTCACCCTCAGATTCCGGTTCCGGCCCTGGATCGCGACCAGAAGCTGCATGCGCTCGATGGCGAGTGGTGAAGGCGGCGGACACGGAGGCGCATCTCGGCGTGTGGATATCCTGTCCGGGGGCGTCGATCAGCTGCATTGCTTGGGGAAGATCAAGGCTGGTCTCTTGTGCCTCGTCAGCTGCATTGCGTGCGAGGCTGCTGCATGCATATATCTCCAAGGGCAGGAGCATCCGGTGATCACGAACGTCCAGCTAACGCCCAGCGCAAGTCGGCCCAGGCCCTACACTGGTGGCAGACCGGACCGGACCAGATTGAGCGCAACGGCCCATGAATGGAGGCGCGATAAAAAGGGCTGAGAAGGTTGTGCCACCTGTTTGTCGCCCATGGGCTGAGAAGCTGTCCACACGACTACACGTAAAGGCCCGCAAAGCCGGGGATAGGATCGTGTGCAGCGCGGCCCGCGCTCTTGGCGCTTTTGGGTTTGGAAGTTTGGACAGGTTAGACCTTCTCGAGCAACGGCCATGCACGCGCCTGCGAGTCTGCGACCGGCGGGCCGCGACACGGGAAAGCATAAACGTCCGGCGTCCGCGGGGCCGGTCGGTCGAACACGACCGACGACCGGTGGATCAATCCCAAGCAATCTTTTTACGTGCACTGCAAATCCTGAACCCCAGAGGCATTCGCCGCAAAAAATTGGCAGGAGTACAGGGTTGCTCTTGGAGTTCAGAAGTGTGTTCTTCACGGTGACCCACCAGCGGGCACGCACCATAAACTGGGCGTGATTTGCTCTCCAAACGCAGTCAATCCCATGGTTGGTGCCGCCGTGCCGGATCTATGTTTCCTTGCGCCCAAGTGGACCGCCAACAGGTTCCACGCCGAGGATCTGTCCCCAACTTTTGAGGAGATCAGCTGTTGGAAAACCAATATTACAAATTGCGGGCTATAAAATTTAGGGGCTATAGCGCAGGTATAGCGGAAGCTATAGTATTTAGCGGTATGCGAAAAATTATCAAAATTTAGCCATAAACATTATCAATTTTATGATTTTCAACTCATATTTCGTAAATACATGCACACATTAGTGAATACATAAGGAAATAAGCTGTAATTCACAAGATATATCATAAATCGTACCTTGTTGTTCATAAATCACAAGTATATAGGTTCATAAGTCAAACATAGTAGTGTTAGCGGAGCTAAGATATTGAATTTAGCGGGGCTATTTCATGATATAGCGAGTTAGCAGCATTAGCAGTAATATTTGCAATATCGTAGCGGCATTTGTCTCAAATAGTCTGAGCTATAGCAGGCTATTTGCAACCTTGGTGAAAACCAATGGAAACTTCAAGAGAGAAGAAACAATGTTTTTTCGAAAAGTCAAGAAACAATGTTTTGGTGGTGGAGATCTATGGCTAGGAAAAAAAAAGGAGTGCTTTGCCAAAGTTTTGGAAGCTGCTTCGATTGCCCCCGCGCGCGATTTCGAATGCCTTGCATGTGTTTTCTTTCTTTCCCGGTCCGGGACTGCACGCCTTTGCTTTCCCCCACATAAGCCACGCTCCAGTCCCAAATCTACGGCCTGCGCGGGACATATGCTATGCCCGTATGTTTGGGGCACATCATTACGCTCCGCCTCCGTGCCACTCGCTTTCATTTGCACGGGGCGAAGCGCGAGGCCGAGTGGAGAGGGACCTCCCGCCCCGGCGACCGCCTTGCCTGCTGCGCAATGCAACGGGGCCAGCCACCGAGGGCGCCATGCCATCAAGGCCAAGGCAACTGCGGATGGGTTCGCTGCACGCAGCCACAGCCCACAGGGATCAGGGAGGAGACGAGTCCGTCCGCTCTCCGCTGGCGCTGCTCCTCTAGACTACGCGCCACGCGACGTTAAATGCAACGACGCCGACTGGACCGGTCCCCCGTAGGCCCATGAACCCGGCACCCACGGATCGGCCGGTGCCGGTGACGGTGCCGACGCCGGAGCCGAGCACCACCCGTGCTGCGCGCTCCATCGACCGGACCAGGAGGCCGGAAACCAAACCTCAGCCGCGAGCAAATGGGACTCCCCTGGGACCATGATAAGACTGGACCATGATAAGACTGCAGCGGTGGCCGGTGGAGGAGAAATAAAGGGGCGTCGGTGGAGGCCCTACAGGTCGGCGTCCCCGGCGAGGCGGCCGGGCCTGTTGCATGGGCCATGGGCGGTGGCGGAGCAAAGCAAAAGCAAAGCAGTCGCCTCGCCTCGCCTCTGCCGGGGGAAGCTGCTCATCAGACGCACTGTTTCATCAGGGAGGGGCCCGCGCGCGGCGTGGCGTCCGCGAACGGGAGACCCCATGTAAGCGGATGTGGTAGTGGGACCCGCCCGTCGTCCGCGAGTTTAACCGAAGCTGCCGGCGTAACTGCCTCCCAACCTCCGCCACCATCTCACTCACTCTCACATTTTTAGTACGGGCCGGGATCTCGCTTTGCCTCTGCGGGGAAGAAGCCGAAAACGACGGGAGTCCTAGCAACGGATCACGTCGCGGCCGCAGCGTGATTGGCGATCCTGACCGGCCGGATTATCTGCTGCTGCCTGAAGCGAAGCCTAGGGTATCAGGAGCCTAGATCCTCGTGACAAACGTTAAAGGGATCTGCCGCAACGGACTCATGAATGCATCTCCAATTAAAGCCGGTCAGGGAAAAATAATGCTGAACTGAGCCTCACGATCATCAAGGCACCGGTTCGTTTGCTCGTTGCTGTGTGAAGGGGGAAAAAAAGAAACGAAGGTATCGGGTGCAAAATACATACTACGAAGTATATATGTGAGATGATGCAGTCATCTGATTGCCACTGCATCGCATCGCATGCCACCGTCCATGGATCGAGAAAGCTAATTCGATCCCACGTGCACGCAGCGGCAACGGACACCGGTACAAATACACGTACGCACGTACTGTAGAGATCGATGGATCCCAGTGTCGACCGTCGGTGGAGAGTACAGTACTGATCCCTGTAGTCAGGTACCCATACGCATCTCTGATATCTGTTCATGTATGTACGAGGAAGGAGGCCCGAGGCCGGAAACCAAACCTCATCACAGCAAAAAGACGCGGCGCGGGCGCACGAAATGACGGGACCATGACCGGCACATGGGACTCCCCTGGACCCTGCAGCGGTGGGTGACGGAAACAGCGGAGGAGAAATAAAGAGGCGTCGGTGGAGGCCCTACAAGTCGGCGTACCCCGGCGAGGCGGCCGGGCCTGTTGCATGGGCCATGGGCGGTGGCGGAGCAAAGCAAAAGCAAAGCAGTCGCCTCGCCTCGCCTCTGCCGGGGGAAGCTGCTCATCAGACGCACTGTTTCATCAGGGAGGGGCCCGCGCGCGGCGTGGCGTCCGCGAACGGGAGACCCCATGTGCGCGGATGTGGCCGTGGGACCCGCCCCCGTCGCCCGCGAGTTTAACCGAAACTGCCGACATAACTGCCTCCCAAACTCTGCCACGATGATCTCACTCTCATATTTTTCTTTTTTGGATAAGAACTCTCTTACATACCGGCCGGGATCTCGCTTTGCCTCTGCGGGGAAGAAGCCGAAAACGGCGGGCCGCAGCGTTCCGGCGATCCTGACCGGCCGGATTATCTTCGCGGCGGAGGGCCGCAGAACGTGCATGCGCCTGGCACGGATCTGCTGCTGCCTGCAGCGAAGCCAAAGGGTATCACGTATCAGGCATTCAGGCGCCTAGACCCTCGTGACAGACGTTCAAGGGATCTGCCGTAACGGACTCATGAATGCAGCTACAATTAAAGCCGATCAGGGAAAAATAATTCTGAACTGACCATCACGATCATCAAGGTACCGGTTCTTTTGCTCGTTGCGGTGGGGGGTCCGTCTGATTGTTTTGTCCATGGATCGAGAATGCCCGGCACGTACGCGGATCCTTTCAGCCCTAGTATCAGAAAGTTGAGACTAGAGAGGACGACGTCCCTGTCCGTTTCGATCCGATCCATGTGCCCTCCACATGCACGCAGCAGCAACGGGCACCAGTATGAATACACCGTACGCACGTACTGTAGAGATCGATGGATCTCAGTGTTAAATTTAGTCGGTCGGTCGGCCAGACGATCCCTGTAGTAGTCAGGGACCCATACGCATTTCTGATACGTACGTGTGAAGCTGCGGGCAGAGCATTAGCGACGATACATATAATAATCGTGTTGTATACTGCTGTATGCTACCTCCGTTCTAAATTACTATTCGTGTTCATTTTCTCTCACGATCTTTGACCATTCGTTTTATTCAAAAAAATTACTCAAATATACAAACCAATAAATTATATTTAAAGTATATACGATGATAAAACAAGTCGCATACAAAATAAATGATACTTGTGAAATATTTTAAATAAGACGAATGGTCAAATATTAAACGAAAAAAGTCAACAATGAATAGTAATTTGAAGCGGAGTTAGTATTCAGTTAAGCATTCCCGATCGAGTTGTAGGAGTGTCTTTTTTTGAAATAATGGCAGGAACACTGCCGATTCATACAAGAAGAAAAAACATACGTGGTCTTACAAAGTCGATATTACATGAAGGAGTGGGCTCAACCCACAAAAAAAACAATACATGTTTAAACAAACAGATTGAACTCCTGCCCACAGCGGCAGAGCTGAGCTGCATTTCCTCTTTGATCAGGCCTAGAACTCGTGCAGTTGAAGCCGTGGATCTTTCAAAAATTCGCCTATTACGCTCTTTCCACAGATTCCATGCCGTGTATAGCATGATCGCAGCCTTCAGTCTTTTGGCATCCTTGGCGATCCCCTGAAATGAAGAGTTCCATCAATCCTATGTAGAAATGGTGCGTGAAGGCAGCCCTGTTCGTTTGGCTGGTGGCTGGTGGTTGGCGCTGGTTTTTGCTGAGAGAAAAATATTGCTGGCTGGTTGGTGGTTGGTGGCTGGCGCTGGTTTTCGCTGAGAGGAAAACACTGTTGGCTCGCTGAAAACAATCCAAACGAACATGGCGGCCTGAACAAGGCCATTGGTGGCATTAGATACCAATGACCAGACCTCCTGAGCATAAACGCAATGTAAGCATAAGTGTTCAGCAGTTGCTCTCGCTTGATCACACAAGCAACAGACAGGATCACATGACCAGTGCCTGATCAGCATCTTTGTCAGCAATTAGGTTATTTTGCACCAGTAGCCACCTAAATACTCTATGCTTGCTCTCCGCTTTGGCCTTCCAAAGTTCCTTCCACCTGAAAGTGTAATAGATTCCATGAAATTGATTTTTATAGGTAGATTGTGCAGAGTAAATTCCATCTGCTGTCCATCTCCATTGGATTGAGTCGTCCTGCACTCATTCCCAAAGGTTTATAAATTCTGCCATTTCCAGACCGGTTGACATCCTCCATAACCCCCTTGTCCAATTATGGTTGTGTAGATCCTTCCGAACTGAATTGTTCTTGCGCCAAACCTTGCACGATTGCCATTTCCATGAGTGACGCTGTTAGAAATTCTGAAAAGTCGTTTATCCACTTCGTTGCAGGAACCTCGGTACAGATATGGGCAAAGGCGGCATCCCAAGCTCGTGAAAGTGGGAGGCAAGGAACAATCTCGCTTTCACGCCTGCTTAATCCTTCGACGATCCTGCATTCTTGCGTTAGTTAGGGGTAAAGCACACCTCTGTCTAGGAGTAGCTCTCAGCAAGGCCGCCGCATGCACCTGAAAAGCAACCGCCCAGGCGCCCAAACGTAAAGTACTCAGGGTGCTGAAAATTCTTCAGAAGAGCTTTTCTTAGAGCATTCTTCAGAAGAGCTTGGTGAGGTCGCATGCAGGCCGCAGGCGCATCCATCGGAGGGTGCGCGGCTCTTCTTTTGAATTCTCCACTCCGTCTCCGTGAAACACGGTACTACCACTACACCAACAAGAGTTGATGATACATGGAGCGACATATTTTGACCAACGACAAGGGAAGTTATCTACAGCTACCAGTATCAGTGCTACGATGACCTGTAGGTCTAAGCCTACGTACACAACTACTTGCCTCAAATTTGTAGCTAACGCAAAAAAAAAAGCACCTAACGCGGCATTGTTAATATACTCCGTACTTCGATGAAGGTGACGAGTACTATCTCCATTCCAAATTACTATTCGTTGTTGACGTACTTTTTTTCATGATTTTTGACTATTCGTCTTATTTAAAAATTTTGTCTAAATATACAAACCAATAAATTATACTTGAAGTATATACGATGATAAAGCAAGTCACATATAAAATAAATGATACTTGTGAAATTTTTTGAATAAGACGAATAATCAAATGTTAAACGTAAAAGTTAACAATGAATAGTAATTTGGAATGGAGGTAGTACTTAGTAGCACTCTATTAATAAGTTCGTTGCTACGTGCAAACCTTGAATGTCAACCCAACCAGACATTCGCACAACCTAAGCAGTGTAGACCCTTGCATTCTCATATATGAAGCTGTGTCAAGGAAAAAAAAAGACAGGGTAAGCAATACAAATCAGAGCTCCAGAAATTGCACAAGATAAATGTTTTTGTTTGTATCTTAGTGGTAAGCGCCTATTTTCACAAGTCACAAACACACAACAGGGTCGTTGGCCTAAATCCTCGAAAAACACAATGAAAATTTTCTCAGGTGTCGAACAATTAGGCTATGTGATGATTGCCATAATATCTATTTTTTACCTGAGAAAGTGGTTTCAATATAATTACTCTCTACTCTTTTAAGCGAAAACCGAAGGAATTTACATCACATTTGTCCAAGTATAATAGTACTTGATTACTCAGCATAAAAATGCACTTCAGCAACTTATGAATGTACTCCCTCCGTCCCACAAAGACTGTTCATTTGGGTTTGTCCTAAGTCAAACCATCTTATGTTTGACTAAATTTATATAAAATTATATCAATATTTATGATGTGTATCAAGTTTCATTAGATTCATTATGAAGTATATTTTAATACTATACCTATTTAGTGTTATAAATATTGATAATTTTCGTTGTAAACACTTGGTCAAACATAAGATGGTTTGACTTAGAACAAACCCAAACGAACAGTCTTTGTGGGACGGAGGGAGTACTTAGACAGCTAGTAATTCAAATTGGCCAGTGAAAAAACGAACAAAGAGGAAACATGTGAATCTCAACCCAGGAACCGTACATGAGATGGACCAATCAATGCACAATGAGGTCCTGTTTGGTTCCTTGTACTAAAACTAAAAGGGACTAAATTTAGTCTCAATAGGGACTAAAGATCCAAACTGTAGGGACTAAAATCCATTCTAAGAACTAAAATGTTTTCGTCCCAAATTGAGACTAATTGGGACTAAAACCCACTCTTTCCACCACCTACCCCTCCCCCTTCCACCTGAAAGCCATCCAGCTCCCCCACCGCCGCCCGCGCGCCGCTCCCTTGCCGCCGCCGCCCGCCCCCCGTCGCCCGCGCGCCGCTCTCTCGCCGCTGTGGTCCGCCCCCACCCTTGCGCCGCTCCCTCACCGCTGCAGGTTGCCGAGCTCGAAGAGGCTGCTGGGGATGGGCCCCTCGAGGGCATTGGAGAGAGACAGGGACAGGGGCGGCGCGGAGGGGTCGCTGGCGGGGTGGACGGGGGCGGCTCGGACGGGGTCGCCGGCGGGGTGGACGGGGGCGGCGCGGATGGTGTCGCCGGTGGGGTGGTCCCGCAGAGAGATGGAAGGGCAGCAGCAATGGCTCTTCACGCAGGAAGAAGGGGTAGCTCAGGAAGGGTAGAAACGTCTTTGCGTGTGGAGTTAAAGTTGTTTTAGTCCCTTTTAGTCCTTGGATCCAAACAGCTATTTTAATCCTTTAGGGACTAATTTTAGTCCAGACAATTTTAGTCGATCCAAACAGGGGCTGAGAACAGATCCCCGTGTATCGCATTGAACTTCGTTTGCAGTACTCAAAGCGGGAGGCCCTAAATTCAGTTGCGGTTTGTTACTCCATGATGGGTCTCGAGATGGATTTGGTAAACCCTATCAATGCAGCCGTACCATCAAAACCCCATCGCGTTCATCTTCCCAACGCCCATGTGGGGTGTCCACAACTGAAACAAAAGCTTTTGCCTTCGAGCGCCGGAACCGACAAAGTTAAGTGTTCTCTTCTCCCTCTCCACTCACTATACTGTGTTTGCCAACCATCTAGTGGTGCCATTTGCAAGACAGGAACCCCGGAGACTCACTGACAAGTGGGCCTACCTCACAGACCGTTTTGCAAGCGATGTTGTTTACCTGAAAGGCTGAAACGAAGCCTGGTGGTCTATTTAAACCTCAGTCGTCAGCTTGGCGTCTCCTCCTTTCACAGTTGCATTCTTCTTCCTCCTCAATTCATTCATCCCACCACCATTGCCGGGCCATCCAAGAAAAGAGAGAGGGAGGCAACGACACACAGCTCGAGCGCGTAGAAGAATGAGGCTTCGTGGAGCTCTTGCTCTGCTTTTGCTCCTGTGCATCCATGGCGGCAATCAAGGAGCTAATGCCGGGGGAGACGGCTTCGTGAGGGTCCGGGGCACCCACTTCGTGCTGAACGGCAACCCGTTCTTCGCCAACGGGTTCAACGCCTACTGGCTCATGTCCTTGGGCGCCGACCCCGCCCAGAGGGGCAAGGTCACGTCGGCGATGAGCCAGGCCGCCGGCGCCGGCCTCACCGTGGCCAGGACGTGGGCGTTCAGCGACGGCGGCGGCAGCAATGCGCTGCAGTACTCCCCCGGCCGCTACAACGAGAACACATTCCAGGTCCTTAGCCACACATGTCGCTGCCCTCTGTCTCTGTGGCAACGGCTCTGCTTCTTGAGGTGTTCTTGGTTTCTTTGCGTTGTTTGTCAGCTGAGGCATTTCCATTTCCTTTTCTTTTTCTCTGGTGTGCATTTCAGGGGTTGGATTTCGTGCTATCCGAGGCTAGAAAGCATGGGATTAAGATGATACTGAGCCTTGTGAACAGCTACGACAGCTTTGGAGGGAGGAAGCAGTACGTGCAGTGGGCAAGAGAGCAGGGGCAGAGCATTGGGTCAGACGATGAGTTCTTCACTAACCCTGTTGTCAAGGGCTTCTACAAGAACCATATCAAGGTAAAAAAGAAGAACAAGAAGAAAATGCAGTGAATCACAGTAATTTGCAACGTTTTGTTAGTTGAGGTTCATTTCTAGCGCCACTGCTTAGTGCTTACTAGGAGATTCTTCCCTTGTTCGTTGAGATTTGAGAAGATGGTTTCTTGGCTGTTCTTTGGCAACATTTCGGACGATTGCATGATCTGTTTACCTTGTTTCTTTTTTAGGAATTTTGCCTTACTTATTTGGTTGTTGCTCCTTTTGAGCCTCATATATGCTCCCTGCTGATAGTGCAGATAAAGTTGAAAGATTAGGTTCCAGATATGCCTATTATAGACTCCTTGTTGATTCTTTTCATTGAATCGAAATATTTGCTTTCATATTTGTTGGGAAAGAGATATTCTTTCTTGTTTTGGCTAAGGAAGGAAATAAAAAAATCATAAATGTTTGGCATTCAAACAAGAGAGAATATTTTCGTCGTTGTTTTGATCCGTGGAATCACGGCGGTAAATATTTCCATCCTTGAGGGCGTCCAAGGCGTGGTATGTTCGAGGCCACAATAAAGGATAGAGTGGTTTTGTCAGGGAGCCTTGCGCCTGCAGCATCTTTCTTTTTTAGGGTCCAAACCTACAGCATCCTTCTTACACGATGACGTTAGAAAGATTGATTCTTTACGCACACTCCAATGCGCATTCTGTGTAGGCAGTAAAATCATTTTGGTTTCGTCACTGTGAGCGTTGTCGGTGGAGAATACTGTAGACTGTTTTCATTTCAAAGCAAAAATATACCGAGTTTTGCAACCAGCACTGTAATAAATTCGTGGAAAACAGGCAGGAGAAAAAGGAGGGGAAAAGGCATAAGATGCTGTGGATCCTATTGCTCTGCATCAGACAATCAGTCAAACAATGCTTGGCTCTAGAACTAGGACCATAATCACTTGTGTGAACCTTTATTGCTAGTCCCAGCCAGCACGCTTCTGATAAAGCTCTGCTCGTCTTTTTTTCACGATGGACCCCGAACCCGAAGGCCGTGCTGACGCGGGTGAACACGGTCACCGGCGTGGCGTACAAGGACGACCCGACAATCATGGCGTGGGAGCTGATGAACGAGCCCCGGTGCCAGTCCGACCTCTCCGGCCGCACCCTCCAGTCGTGGATCGCGGAGATGGCGGCGCACGTCAAGTCCGTCGACGGCGCCCACCTCCTGGAGGCCGGGCTGGAGGGCTTCTACGGCGCGGGGCCCCGCGCCGCCGCCGTGAACCCGTCGGGGTACCAGCTGGGCACCGACTTCGTCGCCAACAACCGGGCCCCCGGCATCGACTTCGCCACCGTGCACGCGTACCCGGACCAGTGGCTCCCGGCGCTGGACGCGGCGTCGCAGCTGCGGTTCCTGGGCGGGTGGCTCGACGCGCACATCGCCGACGCGCGGGCCGCGCTGGGGAAGCCGCTGGTGGTGGCGGAGTTCGGCAGGTCGCGGAGGGACCCCGGGTACAGCGGCGCGCGGCAGCGGGACGAGGTGTTCGGGGTGGTGTACGGCAGGGTGTACGAGTCGGCGCGCGCCGGGGGCCCGGCGGCGGGGGCGCTGTTCTGGCAGCTGATGGCGGAGGGGATGGACTCGTACGGGGACGGGTACGAGGTGGTGCTGGGGCAGGCGCCGTCCACCGCCGGAGTCATCGCGACGCAGAGCCGGAGGCTGCAGGGACTCGTCAGGGCGTTCGTGCGCGCGCGCGGGGCGCGGCAGGGGAAGGCCACGGGCAAGGGCGCCAATGGCGGCAATTGAAAAAGTCTTGAGGCAAGGTCAGGGTGAACGTGAACGTGAGCGCGTGTGTTTTTTTTTCTTTCGTGCGTTTGGGTTGTGTGTGCGTGTGTGTTGTGTACGCGTCGATGTCTCCTCGAGATGGTTTGAAGGCTCATCCGGGAGCGAAGTGGCGACCTCCTCCTCTGTGTCTTAAGAGGGCATGCTTTTTAGTGTTATTGTGGATTATGAGAGGAGCGAAGTTATGATGCAAGGCTGGGGAAGAAGAACCTCTGCTAGTAAGGTTACAACTCCTTAAGGTTTATATGAAGTGGCCTTTTGTTTGTTCAAACAGCTCCTCCTGTTCCCATTCACCTTAATTTACTCCGTAAGAACTGTTGGTCACATTTCCTCACTGCCTGTTGTTATCTTGCACAATTGTAATCTGGTTCCTTGCCGAGCATCAGAGAAACAGCTAGCACGTCCATTAGATGAAAAGGAACTTCAGACTAAGCGCGCTGGACCACTTATCTTGTCAACATTTTCTTACTGCTATGCATCCTGATTCCTAGTTCTACAGCACGACGGCTGGGACAACATGGAACCGAAGACCATGCATTGCAAATATGCAAGAATGCGACTGTCGAAAATTTATACAGCCACGCAGGCTGAAGTGCTGAACGGGGGAAAATCAACACTAGAGGCCAGCGCAAACATCACGACAGCGACTAATCAGCCTGAAATCCTGCCTTGGTAAATATATTAGCCAGTTAAAACAGACAGGTTTATCATCTCAGATCACACAAGCATTATTGAGTGTAAAGTACATACATGCTTGCAGGGACATCACCCCTAGTTGAAATGCAAAATCTGTAGCCTGTAGGGTTCGTCCGATCACCTTGGAGGGTCAGCATTATGCAGCCTCCGCGAAGCCAACCTTCAGGTTGCCATAGTCAAAGACAGTGTGGTAGGCTCCCATGAATATATCACCCAAGATCCTGCGTCACCGAGTTCTCATCATCAGACTGGGGAATATAAGCATTATTTTTATTGTAGCAGTCCGTAGTTTTAATTTCTGGAAAAAGCCAAACAATTTTACATTTGTTGCATGCCGCTCAATTTCAAAACAAGCATGCTCAATTTATGACTAGGGTATTTGTTTTGGGTAAGAAAATTTCTAAGAACTTTAAAGGTACATAATTTACCAGAGAGGGCCACGAGGAGGAGGAATGTCCATAGCTGTGAAACCAATGATGCACTGAGCATCAGGTCCTTCACCGACCTTCAGGATATACTGAATAATAGAAATGATAAATCAGTTTTCTGAAAATTAAAGGAAAATAGCTGAATATATCAATGAAATCGTATGTAATAGCATGATAATAGAGGATTAAACCTTATATGTATCTTCACCTGTTAGATTCCCATAGAATATTGAAAAATTTGTAGTATTATCTATAGCATGCTTATATGAGAACAACTGATGAGAACCGATGTAAAAACATTTGCAGGATCCGGTTCATGAAAAGAGTGCCTTTAGCGTCCTTATTTACTTACTAGTAGAATAGGAGCAAGAATATACTAAACTGGATGTGGTTTTCATAGAAAAAAAACAAACAAGATAATAGCCACAGAGAAGATGCAATACTTGTTCTGGTTTGAGTGCGAACTTTCTACCCCCCAATGGTAAAGGCAATGTCAGGCATGGATGCAACTCTGCTGCAGTCCACAGATGATTCTCCCATAGGACTAGGAAGCTTGTCGCACAGCTGCAAAATTGAACCAGTTTTGCAACATTTATGAAACTTGTATTTAAGTGCGGCTCTTGCATTGGTATTGCAAGCTATGAAGCTTACCTGATTAATGTACTGCAACACTACATCCTGAGTTTGGTTCTGTGCAAGCTGGTTCTGTATCCATACGACAGCCGTTTCACAGGCATTGCACATAGCTTCATTGAAGAGACCATTTGATTCCCATGCTCCATCATCTACCACACTTCGAATACCAGCACTGCTAATATTGCACATGATGCATCATAAGTAACAATCTCAACTATCAAGACATCAGACAAACAATACAAAAGCTTTGAATAGATGGAGAACTACATGCGGTTCACCCATTTCCTATTTTGCTAGCTTATTTAGTCAGTTGTAGTATAGCAGCACTCGTGTTGAAGTAATTACTACTTGCAGAATTGTGAAGTGTAATGGTATAAATTTATTTTAAATCCGCAGCAAATACCTAACGCCATGAGCTCCATCAAAAGTACATAGACCAACTGAAGAGCATATCTTTGCCGGCTGTGTCTGCATCATGATCCCAGATAAAGTTCAGCATTCTTTCTCTCATGTTATACAACAGCAACCTTTAGTCCCAAGCAAGTTGGGGTAGGCCAGAACACAACAAATTTCTCGCATGTGTAATATACGAGTAACAAAACTAGAACAAGGCAAATTTGAGGATCCATGCTTTAGGAATGCGCAAACCTGTGCTAGCAGCTGATCTATGATCTGTTGCCCATATTGAGAAACAACCGCCTTGCATTCTTGGCTGACCACCCCAGTAGCACCAATCTTTTCATTTATCTGAGTAATTATGGCCTGCATGAACATATAGATTCATTAGGAAACAATAAAATTAGAAGTGCATGACACTAGTCAGGGTAGAAAATAAAACTTAAGCAGAAAGCATAGAGGTCGAAACATTTGTAAATTACTTTGTCACATTGTTTACTAGATATGTTAATAGCAGAAATGCAAATCTTATAGGAAATAAATCGATGATAACAGGCCCAAGAATTAGATACAATACACCTATTTTCATTTGTTGTGGACAAAGTAGAACAAAAAGACAAAATTCACAACATACTGTGGGACCAGTAAGCAACGAAGTTCCAGAATCTGCTATTGCTGCACAGCCAGAAGCACAGAATCCTAATAACACAGAGGCATTACAAAAGTGAGTAGAAAAATTTGCATTTAGATACCGGCATATTGGACAGATAAAAATGATAAGGCAGTACCTGTGGACTTTCCTCCAACCAGAACATCTCCCATACGGAACTGCAGGAAGTAAATGAGAGATCAATTCACAGATTAAAATTTTGTCAGCAGACTCAGCACATACCACTAAATACATTTGAAAATGTAATATAATGATTTCTTAACTAACTGAAAGGGATGTTAACCTGCCAGTATCCCTTCCTAGTGACAGGGACATATGTATGATTTCCCTTATAGTGATTAGGATCAATTCCTCCAAACACAATTTCACCTCCCTGCCCTTCACCAGCATGTCGATTGAACCAGAATGAGAAAACAGGATCACCAACAAGACCCTGTTTAACCATGTTGTACCTATAAATTTGTTTGTGGTCAATATGATAATCTGTTTAATATGAGGGAATTGCAAAATATAAAATACATAATTTGTAAGTGTTACCATTTTGCAGTACGATACATAAGCAAAACTAGACCATAATGAAAATCAGGACTGACAGTGTTTGGATCTAATTACCATACAGTACATGCAAAAGGAATATTCAACTGTTGACATTACCAAACAGGAAGATGTTAGATCAAGATTTGCTCACCAGACAGGTACAGCAGCTCCAACTGAGATTTCCTTAAATCCAAGCCCAAGAATGCCGTCGAATTTTGCAACCATGAAAGTAACACTTGACTCCCTTGTTGCTTCAATGAAGTCCTAACAGAACAACCCAATAAAACCCACATATTCCGAGAAATGATGTACATGAACAGATAAGATAGAGCAAGTATAGAACGAGTGGTGATTGGGGTAAACCTGATCTTTCACAACTACATCACCAATTTTCACACTGTCCAGGCTAAAATAACCAGACATTGCACCAGTACCATAGTGTATAGATGCAGGTTTTCCTACAAAGAGGGAGCGGTGATTAATTACAATCACTTTAACAAAAAAAAAACTTTCTGCAGCTTTAAGAATAAAGCCATGCTCCTCTCTTGATGCAAAGATGCAAAGCTCTCCTGCGTATTAGGAAATGTATAGAGCTTGACATATATAGGTGATTGTAGTTGCTATGTATAGCTGATTGATTTGTACTAGGATAGTTTTCTTGTAATACATACTAAAACTCTAAAAAACATAA
>OAMR01000176.1:1056940-1078140 GCA_900205405.1 Echinochloa crus-galli
ACGGTCGCTCACGTCGTCGCCGAGTGCTGCTGGATTCGCCAGCTGCTTCAGGAGCTTCACGTTCCCCTCGCTTCCGCCACCGTTGTCTATTGTGACAACGTCAGCGCCGTCTACATGACGGCCAACCCTGTTCACCACCGGCGCACGAAGCATATCGAGATCGACATTCACTTCGTCCGCGAGAAGGTGGCGCTTGGACAGGTTCGGGTTCTCCATGTTCCCTCCGCTCACCAGTTCGCTGACATCATGACCAAGGGTCTCCCTGTACAGCTCTTCATAGACTTTCGGTCCAGTCTTTGCGTCCGCTCTCCTCCCGCTGCGACTGCGGGCGGGTATTAGGAAATGTATAGAGCTTGACATATATAGGGGATTGTAGTTGCTATGTATAGCTGATTGATTTGTACTAGGATAGTTTCCTTGTAATACAAGCCACATTGGCTATATATATGAAAGGCTCACCCCCCTGATTGGGTGTGGTGTTTCCCCATTCTATCTCTCTACACTGCGTATTCAAGAAGAAAAAGAAAAAGAATAAAGCCATGCACCCCATGCATTGTTGAATAAACTTGAGTCGGATGCTTAATCTTCTGAATGGATGTTGTGGGTTCTCATATCTCAAACAGTGTACAGAAGATTCAAGTTGTTTACTAGTTAAGCTCATGCCTACAACAAAACATTTTCCACGTTAGGTCTTAAGAATCAGAGAGTAGATAGGGGCCTGCGTAACACCATTTTCTGAAAAAGAAATGGTTGGCTTTATGGCTTATGATTTTTTAAGAGTACTTTGGGCTGCAAGCAGCACCATTTCAGCATTGCCCCAAGTCCCCTGGCCCAGGTTTCAGAGATGGGTGATGTGAGAAACCTTAGCAGACTAAAGAATTCTACCGAAGGTAATTATAGTAGTTGAGCTACATAATTTCTGATATTTCATTTTTTCCAGCTTTCAGTATACAATAAAGGTGTCAAATAAGTCTTCATCGTGTCTCAACTCTCAACATTACGATTTGACATATTTTGGATTATGATTTCTGTAATAATGAATATCTAGCTAAAATTGTTTAAAAAGGAATATGTAGCTAAAATTCTGAAATGGCCATGCCTATCTAACTACTCACTACTGCATGAAAACTACATTAATCATCGAGAACAGAGTAGTGATCAATCAGATATATTAGAAATACACACCGATATCCAAAACACAATACCCTATAAAACACCATCATATCGAACTTGTAAGAAGGGCCTAGTAGGAAGCTAGGAACTAGGAGGGACGAAGTCACTAACCATTCTTCCTGTAAGTGTTCGACTGGGCAGCCTTGTACCTCGCGTGGAAGTAGCAAGAGATCTGCAAACAGAACCAGAATCAACCCTCCAGAGTAGAGCCGCGCACGAGTACACACTACTAAAACTGTCTCAACAACAGAATCCAACGTGGTGCGCACCGATAGGTAGCACTTGGAGGAGGGCACCCAGAGGTTGGAGCTGCCGGTGTCGAAGATGACGGTGAACGTCTGCGGCGGCGTGCCGATGTCGATCTCGCCGTAGTACTGCGCGTTGAGGTAGTTCTTCAGCGCCACGATGTCGCCCTCCTCCTCGGCCTCGGCCTTCTTCAACGCGGCGGCGGCGGCGGCGGCGTTGCTGCTGCCGAGGAAGCCGCGGCGCCGCTCGTCATAGAGGCGGCCGTTTTCGTCGGCCGGCAGCTTCTTCAGCGGGACGCGGACCAGGCCCTCTGCCGGCGGGGCGAGGAGGAGCAGCGCGACGCCGCCGGTTCCCATGGCTGCACGGCGATCAAGTCCAGATTAAGGAGGAAGCGATAGTGCGAGATTGATCAAGGGGATTTCGAAACCGCTGGGTTTAGGGGAAATCGCAACAGCAGCTCGAAGCGATCACCGATTTGGGGGGTTTGGGTACACTGAGAAACACCAAAAAATGGCGGAATTGTGGCTGACCAGAACCGACCTAGATCGACAGCAGAGTGCTCAAATTTGTTCGACTCTCCCAGCGATTCCGTGGAGCGCAACCCGAATTCCCAAGCGAAGAAATCTGACTCACCTGATGATTCGAGCAGGAGCAACCGCCCGCGGCCCGCCCCGTGCTGCACTGGATGGTGCACTGGCGAGGCGAGTGGGGAAGCGGGGGATCGCGAGAGGAGAGTGGAGCCCGCAAGTCTACGTGAGTCAATTTATAAGTGACGTGGCCGGTCGGTGGCGGAAGAACCGGGCCACCAAGGCGGCATTCCTAGCCGTCTGATCTTTGGGTGGTGTTTGACGCGCCGTTGGATCGAGATAAAGTGCTGGTATTCACTTTGTATCCAGGGGAGAAACTTTTGTGTAGATGTAGGTTCGTTGATACAAGCACGCAATGCGTGGAAAGTGAATGGCGAATGCAAACAGCAACTACTTTTGCTCTTTCTTCCCGGCTGAAACAAAAACGCTAGCGCAAGAGTAGTGTGTGCCACACGGTTCATAAAACCCAAAGCATGACACACGAGGAATTCGTCATGCCGACCGCTGAAAGTATGCAAAGTTCCACCAACAAGTTTATTTGTCTTCTCTCTGGGATAACTGTGGGCGGCGCCAAAAGGCAAATATTCCTCCAAAAGAAAAGGCAATATTGAGGGTGGAGGATGTTTGGGTGTATCTAGAGCTAGAGGAGTTATCCTTTGTCTGCCGTGGCTGAGAACGATGGCGTCGAAGTAAGGAAGGCACGAGGGAGAACTACTTCCTCTAAAAACAAACCCGAGGCCCATTTTTCTTAAGAAACACTTTGAGGCCCATCTTCCTCGCAAAAAAAATTGGAGGCCCATCTTAAGTCTGAACTTTCTGAACTTCTGAAGTTAACACCACACCACCAGCCCTGCTCCGTCCATCGTTCTCGGTTCATCCTGCCGTCCCCCGCAGGCGGCACGCAAGTCGCAAACTGATTCCACTTTCTTCTCCGGATCCGCGGTGAAGCCGCCGGAGCCACCTTCCCCGATGATCCGGGCAGCAACGGTGCACGCGCGACTCCTCCTACCGCGCTCCTTCGCAAGCCAGGTGCGTGCATGAGAAAATTCCACCCGTCTCCGTGAGAGCATATCATCGAACACCTCCCGTGCTCCACTGACGCGCCTCTCTCTTCTGCTGGTCGTGCAGGCAAAGGCGGCTTCCCGCTGGCCTCTCGTCTCCAGGAAGCCTGCGCTGCTTGGATGCGTTCGGTATGGCCGCGTTCCATCCACAACTTTCCGAGCATCATTGTATCGTGTCTAATGCGTACCTACAGGCCTACATGTGGCTATCGCTGTTAGCCTCGATTTGTCGAATTGTCGATGCGTGAACGTGAAGGAAGGTTGTGTTGATTGGCTCATGTCCTTGGATCACACGGTGTTTTGCTCCACGGTCAGATTATTGATTTGAAAGAACAGAAGTGATGTTTCATGTGTAATGGAGGCTCTGTATTTTTTGCTGCACAATAATTTACTGGTGATTGGTGAACTCTAGAGTTGATGCGCCGGGTTGGTTTTAAGTACTGTACACTGCTGAAGACAAGCCCCTTTTAACCCTTATTCATAATATGTGACAAGAATGTAATGTTCGACTTAGCTAACAAAGTTTCACTCAATCTTAAAAAAAAACTAACCAAGCTTCTGAAGCTCTGCTTATGGTTTTCCATACTCATTGTTATTCACCAGATCACCTTGAACTAATGGCTCATGTTTCAAGCTCCCTGATAAATGGCATTTTTTTTCATGTTATATGTGTGCTTTTATATTTTGATCTCTGAATGAAGGCATTACTATCTTGCAGTCCTTTCTATCAGATGGACACAAGAGGGCAAGATGAAAATAAAGTGTTGATGGCGAGAGGGTGCCATACTTCCGCTGAGAGTCAAGGTCATCTTCAGATACATTGGTCTCTTCAAAGTTGCCTCTAACCGACCAAAATTCATATTTGCAAATATGAGGCGTACATTAATGTGCCCATCAATTGTATACATAGATTGTCCCTGTGCAAGCATCTCATCTATCAGACTTTCACTTATGATATCATTGGAAAAGTCACACCAATTAACATGTTACGATATCATCTTTTGGTGATTTTTTTTCACATTTGAAGTAATCACTCTCATATGAATTCTTTTGAAATGTAAAAGAAGCGAGACAATATTAACTACATCATAATCGTGTAAATATGCTTATAATTCCTCAGTTATAGTCAGAGTACCTTTTGGTGAAGGAAGGGTGATGTATTGATTACATATGGTCCAGTAGCTTTCATGGTCCTATAATCAGCATATTTATTGCTCATTAGAAAAAGGGTTATGTTAGGAACTGGATCACATTCTTCTAACTTCGACCATAACTTCTAAAATTATTACTGGCATGTGTATGATTACACCTGACACTTGTAAATAATTCAGTGCATTTCTATTATTTCAGAATTAGCAAAGAAAAGTTGTGCTCCATGCAACTCTAAGGATTTACATCCTATGACAGAAGATTCTGCTAAAAAAATGCTTGAACAGGTCTTCATCTTGTTTAACTTTGTAGTGAAAATATTTGATAAGATCATTCCTATCACTACTCCATTCACTGAAACCTGAAAACAGGTGAATGGTTGGGAACTGACAACTGAAGGTGATATTCTGAAATTGCAAAGATCATGGAAGGTGAAGAACTTTGTTAAAGGACTCGAGTTCTTTCAACTTATTGCTGCTATTGCTGAGGAAGAAGGTCCTTTCTTTTCTTTGTTCTACCTACTCTGTTTTATTTATTTGGCCAACATTCACTCTTTCATCTATGCTTTCTATAAAAACTAAAATCATGCCAAGCAACTGCAACTGTTCTTTGTGCAGAATGTACTTGGTATGCTAAGTGCATCTGTTCCTATGTTTATTATCAGAACAACATAATGGACATGAGAGCTAGGAATCCTGCTCATCTGGGGAATCATTCTAGTATTCCTGTGATGAATATGGAAACTAAAACATTTCAGGGGATAGCTATCCCCTCGTAAACGCTAGGTGTCATAACCAAGCTACTTTCTTTCATGTCTTGTTACCTAGTGCAAAGTGTCTACTCTGGTTAGATATTTACGCATGACAATTATGTATAGCGTGCTGCGATTATATTTTGTGAAAACACTACTTCAACTGATCATGAGTTTACCTACAACCTACTCCAGAACCCAACAAATTTATTGGTGCAAAATTTCCTTTTGATAATGTTGTGAGCAAAGCTTGTATAAATATATATGCTTTCTCCAGGTCACCATCCAGATCTTCATCTTGTTGGTTGGAATAACGTTAAAATTGATGTTTGGACTCACTCTGTCAGTAAGTGATACATGTGCTTTTTTCCACATTTTTTATTATCTGTGTGTCACTGAAGCAACTCATTTATACTATCTTTTCAATCCCAAACTGAAGACATCACCTTGGTCACAGTGAGTCTGATGTTCAGGCGATGTTTTAGTACTCCATCCCATCCCATAATAGTTGACGTTGGCCAGTTCAATTTTGAGTTAACCAATGTCAAATAAAACGGAATGAATGTAGTAGTTATTCAGTTTTGCTGCTCCAGGGATTCATATCTTGATACTCACATTCCAATTTTCCAGTCCAAATAACCATATACATATGGTTTGTTTCTTTTTGTTCTTCGTTATTTTTTTCAGCATCTTGAGGCAATCAAACATTACATCCTTTTAAAGAACTTAGTCAAGAAATCTTGAGAGAAAAGTATGAGGTCAGCACTGCAGTTTGCATGAGGATCAAACTGTTACCTTTCGTCATTCTATCTAGAGTACTTCTAATGGGTTAGAGTTAAAGTGTCTTATTAGAGCTTGAGGTGGGCATTGATGTTATGCCAAATTCGCTTTCAATTGTAGCTTTATTTTTTGTTTTCTATTAAAAACAGGGCATTTGGTCTAATGTTGATCCTCTATTGTGTTTTTAGGAGGTTTAACAGATAATGATTTCATCCTTGCTGCGAAGATCAATCATCTCAATTTAGAGGGCATTTTAAGCAAGAGAGCTAATGTCCAAAAGTAGCTCAGATTTGTCCACCAAAGCAGTCCTGTTTTTACGTGCCCAAACTTTTTATATGTAACTCATATTTTCTTGGGAAGCTGTATAGACCGTTGAGAAGTCAAATGTCAGTCTTGGAGGGTGTATCTCAGTATCTGTATACACCGTTGGAGAAGGCAAATGTCTGAAGTCACCTGATTGTGACCTTTTTTTTTTCAAAATCCCTGACTGTGACTTTGACTTGGCTGAAAAATTAGTACCTGTTCAGTAGCTCATTGTGCATAGACTCGTTCAATAGTTCAGCTTTTGGCTGTTACGGTAGTAGGGGTAGCAGCTAGCAGGTGTAGAACTTGGCAATTAAGGAGGTTAAATTGTTTGCTATGCCTCGGGTGCGGGTAAACATCCAGCTATTGCTACAGTTCTGGATTGTTCGATGATGGATCATATTAATAAGAAAAATTGTTCGATGATCGATCATATTAATAAGAAAAGTTGTTCGATGATCGATCATATTAATAAGAAAAGGAGGGTATTTTTTTTGTCAGAAACTCAGAATAGTCCTGCGGTTCCATTGAAGTATGGAACAACCGGATGGTATGCATAGGCGAGGGAACATCAGGGGACAAAAAAGGCACATTACAAGGTATGAGAAGCAGATCTGTTAGATGAGTTAGGACTTTACCGTTACAAGATAGCACCTCTGCAACATATCTCACTATCAAGTAAAAACCACGACAGCTGAAATTAGTCCCGGAAACACACGCAACAACTGGCAAAAAAAAGAAAAGAAACACACTTCGACGCTGTTGGATGGATCATCCTCTGCTCAGCAGCGCTCAAGACGGCAGCTCAGCTAGTCTGCTCGCTTCACGGCGCGGCATGCCAAGGCTTGCAGGTAACCTGGCAGTGTAGAGAGGCTTCTCCCACGAGAGCACAGGTGTTTAGTAGCTGTGCTGCCAGAGCTGGTGCGATGGCTGGGATGGTGCCGCCTGGGGATTGTTCAGGCTTCCCTCGGTGGGGTGGTTCTGGGGGTGCTCCTGTGGCAGACCGGCCTGCGACTGGTAGAAGCTTGGGTACCCGAGACCACCATATTGAGAGGGCTGCTGTGCCTGGCGGAAGCCGCCCTGCTGACTCTGTCCCTGGAACCCATAGAAGTTGCCAGGAGCCGCTGCTCTTGAACCAGCAGCTCCATGAAGCCACATTGCCGAGTTATCACTCTGAAATGAAAAATGTACGATTCAGAATGCAAGGAACCCCCAAATCGAAGAGCAGAAACAGAAGTGTTTTAAGTGTGAGAAGTTAATGCAGTCAAACAAAGGCTACACATCCAACCAAGGACATCAGAAGATCAATAGCATGTGGTATTTTCATTACCTGCTGTAGAGCCGCATAATGATTGGGATCTTTGAATTGTGTGCCTAAAGCTTCATCGAACCCCAAAGTTGTGGGCACAGAGGAGGCACCCTGACTTAGGCCGAAATTTCCAGGAATATTATTTGCATTTCCAAACCCTCCGTAGCCGGAGAGTGATGATGGCTGTGGTAGGCTCGAAGCAGGAGGGCTGCTCTTGTATTGTGGCATCGAATACTTCATTCCAGCCCCAGGAACGGCAGGAGCAGCAGACTGATGGAAAGGTCCATTACTTGAGTACGCTTGCTGGAAGGCTGCTGATGGTAGGAAGTAGTTCTGAGGCATGTATGGATAGCCAACCAGACTCGCAGCAAAAGGCCCAAGGGGTAGAGTCGGCTGAGAGTACGGATGTACTGGAAGTTGTTGCGGGAGAGGAAGCCCTGACGGGATGCTCGTACTGGGAATATGTTGTGTAGACTGGGTGTTGGGGAAGCCTCCTTGCTTCAAAGTCTGCAGAAAGTTCAAGAAAAGTGAACAGAAGAAACGAGAATATTAAGATAAAAAAGAGACTAGCTCATTCAGCTATCTCAAAAATACAAAGCATCATTTGTTCTATATCCACACTACAAGTCTACAACCTTACATTGCCAAACTTACTTTTATTTGTCATGTGATTCATCTCTGCAAACATGAATAGGTGACACAATGGAATGAATAGGTATAGTAATCAAGTCATCAGAACTTGAATAGATATACTCCATCTTAGAGGGGTCATTAAACTTTCAATAGATCTTTTTAATGAGTTCAGGTCTTAACCGCTTCTTATACATGAGACATTTGGAGATGCATAAAAATAATAAAAAATACAGAAATATGTCAAAACCACGCAGCATATTTTCTATTGTACTGCAAAATGGATAACAAATACAGAAAACATGTCAAAAACTCAATTACCTCTTGCATGGAGATTCCTGGCAAATTATTTGGTGCAACAGGTGGGTTGTATTTTGTAGCTGACTGTGTTTGAAGCAACTGCGAAAAGTCAAAGTCCCGAAGAGGAAGATTTGACCCCAACAAGTTATTGGGTTGCTGCAAAAAGGTATCAGAATCAGAACAAGAAAAACAAGGATTACAAAACAGGGCAAAGATAACAGCAAGAAATTGGCCAAGAAAGATACTAAAGGAATAAATGGCATCCCACTACAATCATCATTGTAAACAAATATAGAGTTTTAATTCAACTTTCAAATTGTAACTTCCATTTACACATTAGGACATTTGAGTGTTGAAGAGGCAAAAGGTAAATCAACTTTGACAAATCAACGTCCAATGGAGAGAAATACATTAACATCCCCCGACATATAACTTTGAGAAGGCAGCACACATTTTGCCATATTAATATTATTTAATGCCCTAAAAAATTGAAACCAAGCTATCTACATCCTCCAATCAATATATTAAAACGACATGGAATTCAGAACCGCCAATGCTAGTGTATCTCATACAGGCCAAATAGCTACATTCCTGACTGCACAGCAGGTTCTCAGCCAAATAGCTTCATGCCTAACTTCCCTACAGGTCCTGACTCTAGACAGGTGCTACAGATATGAAAAATTAAATTTCTAGCTCTTCTGTTTCAGAATTAGAACTGTCAATCACCCTATCTCTGTGGAAAAAAGATAGATGTACCAGTAAGCTTGAAAAATGGGAAAGATGTTGTGCTTGGGCGTTTGCTTGTGTATCATCCATTGTACTGGGCTGTGTTGTGTTTGGATATGCATGACTTGAGACTGATGGCAGGCTATATTGAAGACCAGGCACATCTAGGGCACCCTGCCTCAGTACATCAGTCTCTGAAACTGAAGGTGCATCGATATTTTCCATGTTAGTGCCAATTCTGGTCTCAATATCCTCATTTGATGGAGGATTTAGAGCACCATTGTCGTAGTAATCTTCATTCCTGTAAATAACATCATCATCAGAAAGGAACATCTCATGTAAGGAATTGGAAGATGGCAGGAGAATGTTTTCACCTAACATCTATTTGATTAACTGATGGGGATTCATCTGTAATAGGCACCTCCTCCTCCAAACTGCTATTAGGGACCTTTGATGAAAGCAAGCCAGAAAAGGCACCAGATTCAAAACTACCAAAGCTCAAGTGAGCACAGTCTGCATTTGCAGCTTGTAGATGATCAGGGAGTATGACCGCAGGATTATCTTCAGTGGACTTAGTTGCAACTATATCTTCATCCTGTAGACTTAGATGCTGAAAATTTGCCGCAGCTGATTCCTCATCAAGATTGGAAACCTCACCTGTGCGAAAAAGAAAAAAGATAATTCCTCAGTTATAGTCAGAGTACCTTTTGGTGAAGGAAGGGTGATGTATTGATTACATATGGTCCAGTAGCTTTCATGGTCCTATAATCAGCATATTTATTGCTCATTAGAAAAAGGGTTATGTTAGGAACTGAATCACATTCTTCTAACTTCGAACATAACTTCTAAAATTATTACTGGTATGTGTATGATTACACCTGACACTTGTAAATAATTCAGTGCATTTCAATTATTTCAGAATTAGCAAAGAAAAGTTGTGCTCCATGCAACTCTAAGGATTTACATCCTATGTCAGAAGATTCTGCTAAAAAAATGCTTGAACAGGTCTTCATCTTGTTTAACTTTGTAGTGAAAATATTTGATAAGATCATTCCTATCACTAGTCAAATGGTGTAACAGATAGTGATGTGTCACCGTGTGTCTCAATGCCTTTTGATTGAGTTCCTGATGGTGGCTCATCCTGTGGAACCCAATCATTCTCGTGCATTTGGTTGTTTTCAGCGGAAGCATGACTAGAATTCACATTCTGAGGAATAGGGTCTGGGAGAGCAGGAAATCCTTGGTCAAACGTTGTTGGTAGGGCTGTGCTTGCAGAAAGTTTTGAGTTCTGGTTTACAGAGCTTGACAAAGATGGGGTTTGACCAGCATATGATATGTCACTTGTGGCCATAGGCTTGCCCGAAGACCTTACTTGAGGTCTCCCCATTTTCACAATATCAGCCATTGACATCTGACCTGGCACCCCACACCAAGCGTGCTGAAATCCAGATGATGATTGTGGTGCTCCAACTGATCCATTAGGAGCCGCATCTTTGTGTGCAGGCAAACTGCAACAAAGAAAAAGGGAACAGATTAGTTATTTGTACTACATACAAACAAGCAGATCTAGCTGAAATGCCTGAAAACTCCGGTTCTTGAACATTTGTTACCTTGGAACTGTTTGCTTGTGAGTGGAATTGGAGACTGGTACGGCAGGTCCCAATATCGATGATCTTGAAGCCATATAATCTGGTTGGGTTGAAAATGAAAAACAAGAAACTGAGTGACCAAATGTAAAAACTCATTTTCAGTACGGGAAATCCTAGCCTCTGAATGTAACAATGTTGTTGGTTAATGAATGAATGGCCTGTTACCGCAAAAAGAAAATGTAAAAACTCGTGAGTACAAACTTTGAAGAAGAAAAAACTTACCAGTGCCACTGGATCCAGACTGAGCTGAACTGCTTCGACCAGCACGGTCTGCACCACCTCTAGTGGCTCGACTGTTATTACTTGCTCCTCGAGATCTTGGCTCTGGCGTTTCTTTAACCTATGTAAAATTCAATAACTGATAATGTAAGATATCAAGAGTATAGCCAGAGGAAGTAAATATATAAGAGAGTGGGTTTGCATATGCAAGCCTTTAACACAAAAGGATCAATCACGAGCCAAGAAACTAAGCATTTGATACATTGAACAATTCTTATCAATTCTATATATCGAATGAAACAGAACAATATATGCAAGAGAAGATCATCTACAAGATTTTTACAAGCACACTTGAAGACAACCCTATTGGTTTCTTTAAAAGAAATTAAAAAAAAACTGTAGAAGTTCTCAAGTAGCACGGAACAAAAGTTGGCTATCAGTTGAACTCAGATTACCAAGAACATTAGGCAGATAAAAATAAAGCTATACTCAACTGACCTCCTTTTTCTTATCACGCTTGCTCTTTACCTCTTGAAAAGTATCTGGAGAAAGACCAGCAATATGTAAGAACGATATACGAGAGAATAGCTGGAAACATGGAATAACAACAGAACAATTTAACAAGGTGCTTCTGTATTCAAATATTTGTTTACATGAGGTTTCTTAAATCCATTTTCCAACCAACTGCATAAATTTGGAAATCAGAGTCTTAACAATTATGGTAGCTACTAGTCTTTTGCAATAAAAATGGCAAGAGACACACATTCCCCAATATGTATACAAAAGACACTTAGATGCATTAAAACAATGCACATATCAGTCAAAAGTAAAAAGGTGGAGCAACATGTAAAACGTTCAAGTAGTTACTCAAATGTTTATTAAAATATTCCAGTTTCCACTTGATATTTTCATTCATTCTCATAAGCTTAAGAAATTATAAAAGCAAGTTGGATCTGACAACAAAAGTGGCGACAGATATTAATGCAGATCATTAGTCTCATCAGCATAAAAAAGAATGTGGCGTATGAATCCCAAACCATAATCATCACTTTGGCCTTTCAGTACCATTGTACCAAACACAATGACATAAGAACAAACCTCTGAAGCAACCAAGGCACTTACATAATATTCATAATTAGGTGCCTGACAAGGTTATGCTCATGTACCAAAGCAAAGTGATACCTGAAATCATACTTATGGCATGTTGAAGCACAAGGCTAACCAAAGAATACCCACAATAATTCTCATTCCAAAGCAAACAGAGTCTACACTGCACCAGCTCATCTAAATTCTGTCTGAGATGACAGAAATCAGACCGTGCGGTTCAAAGATCAAAGAGGCAAGATTAAAACCACCTCTATCTTTCATAATTTAAGTTTAAAAGAAAACTGATTTTTTGCCATCCGAATTTTATCCTAACCTAGGTCCTAACCCAACAAAATTGTAGATTGTGACCTAAATCTAGTTCTGCTAATACTTAAGACCCAAACAAAAGAGGTTTTGCATACCCTAAATGTCCATATGTTCTTCGTTCTTCTATCAATCTAATCCATTTTGTAGCACCAAAACACAGAAAGGAAAAAGAAACATATCCATTTTCCTTACCAAACAACTGACAGATCCATATTTACTACAGCTCTGTGAAATTAAAATGGGCAATAGCAGGAAGAGACTGTTTTGCTCCATCCCAATTCCTGTGTAGAAACACCACCTCCTTGCGCACAGAAACAAGCTTAGCGCGAGCACAGGCACGCAGCAAAAGGGTAAACGAAGAACACCCATTTCTCGCCAGCCGCAAATTCGAACTGAGAGCTCACAACATAAGCACTTGGAACATCACCCAAATTTTCACACAGCAGACAAATCCAGAAGCTCTGAAACCAAAGGCCTCGATTAGAAAAATACTAAAGAGAATAACAGATCCTCGCAAAACCAATCCAAAGCTAAAGCTAAACGAAAACTCTAGCATGTCCTGCCAAGCTGGGCTGCGGCACATTCACCCGCGAGCACCAGCAGAGCACTAAGTAACAAATCCACAAAGCATAACAAAGAGAAGAGGGAGAAAAGGCACGATTGCTAAGTCATGACTCAAAGCCAGCGAGTACTCCCAGCCCTCAGTTATCCAATCCAATCACACGAGCACAAAACCTTCAGAAAGGGGTACAGAAAGCCACGCGAAACAGCGAGGGAGAGGGGAGCGGTGAGAGATGGGGACCTTGGGAGAGGAGGCGGCTGACCGCCTCGTCGGGGTCCATGCCGCACTCC
Source organism: Echinochloa crus-galli (assembly GCA_900205405.1). Classification (NCBI taxonomy): domain Eukaryota; kingdom Viridiplantae; phylum Streptophyta; class Magnoliopsida; order Poales; family Poaceae; genus Echinochloa; species Echinochloa crus-galli. Next base: position 1,070,089 of record OAMR01000176.1, read on the forward strand.
CGCAGCGCCGCATAGATCTCCGCGTCGGGGCGGTTGACGATCTCCTTTAGCCCCTGCACCAGCTTCCTCGCGGACGCCGGCACGGGCCCCGCCGGCCCCCTCGCTCCCCCTCCGCCGCCGCCGCTCATCCTCGCCGGAACCCCTCGCCGGGAACCCCCGCCCGCCTCCGCCGCCGCCAAACTGGCTCCCGAGAGGCGGCGAATCAACGGGGCCGGGCGGAGTGGTAGCGCGGCGGCGTCGCCTCCCCGCTTCGGCTCGGACCCTGCCTGGGGGCTGCTTCCGCGTCCGCTTCTGCGCCTGCTGCTCCCACCCACGCAACGCAAACGGCGGCCAAATTCCAAAACCCTCCCTGCCTCGCCCTCGCCTACCTTTTTATACCACGATGGATGGGCTGCGCCCGGGGAGAAAATGGATTAACCTCCAATTTTTGTCCGCGCTTAACCTCCCCCCTCCCCTCTCGTCTATCCACCCGGATCACCCCGTGTACACTTGTCGCGGAGCTGTTGATCCCCTCAGAGGTCACGCATCGACGCGTCACGTTGACACGGCGGGCCCACCTTCCCCGGCCCCACACGTGGTCGCCGTGCTTCGGTGGGTACGTCCGTGTCGCGTAGGTGTAACATGCACGGGATTCCCTACCAGGGGTGGTGAACCCTCGCGGACAGGGACGGGAAAGTTCCGACCCGAGGCTAGCATGTGGGGCAATTATTCCCTGGCCCCACGTGTCATCCATTCCTCTGACCGGCGTGGCGAATGGGTTATCATCGAGCGGGTCGACGTGGGGGGACACCTCGTCAGTGTCCACGAAGGGATGGAGACATGGACTCATGGAGTACGAGATGCGTTGGGCCTTTCGTATGCGTAGCAGTGTGACGCGGGGAGTCAGTGGGATTCTTTGCTTCTTTTTCGTTTGGTTTCGAGGGGTTTTCACCGGAGAGGAAAGGAGTTTAGGTGGGCAGTGACCAGTGAGCGTAGATGTGCATGCACACCCCCCCGCAGTGGGAAGTTCGCCTGGTATTTCCGGATTTGGCCAAGATTCTCTCGACCCTTTTTGTTTCGACCTCATGTTTCTCACTGCTATTAGGGACCTTTGATGAAAGCAAGCCAGAAAAGGCACCAGATTCAAAACTACCAAAGCTCAAGTGAGCACAGTCTGCATTTGCAGCTTGTAGATGATCAGGGAGTATGACCGCAGGATTATCTTCAGTGGACTTAGTTGCAACTATATCTTCATCCTGTAGACTTAGATGCTGAAAATTTGCCGCAGCTGATTCCTCATCAAGATTGGAAACCTCACCTGTGCGAAAAAGAAAAAAGGAAGAAAGAAAAGAAGCAAAATCAGAGGCAATCTCCAGTTCTCTAGCATGTACTAATTTATTAGTAAAAATAGTGTCACTTCAGCCATGATGTCCTCCAAACCTATGAGCCAACAAAACAAGAACCATTTTTTTGCGAACACAAAACAAGAATTATTCATAACCACTTGAAACTAATCTGTTGTAGCGGTAGCCTCCATGAACAAGCATCATTAACTAATTCTGCTGGCTGAGAGAGTTGGCACCGCATACAGTACATTTACCAGCAACGATTTGGAAAATTGTCACAGGTTCAAATCATACTTATGCAGTTCCTTTCCTGGAATGGCATTTTGCTTGATATAAATATAATTGAAAGTTCAGATGATGTTGAATGATTCTGGTTTTAAGGCCATTTGCACCCTCTGTTAGTTCACAAGTGACAAAACAATTGACAAAGTTTGGATACAACCATACATTTCTAGTTTCTTCCCTCTTTTCAGGTGCGTGAAGGTGGGGGTTAGTTCTGATTATGCTCTTTGCAGATTGCTGAAAACTGTTATCTAATTAAACATATATGTTTAAGGCTCAACAGAAATCCTTCCATGTAACTACAAGTATTAAATCTCAAATTTCCAACTTTCAAGACGTCAATGCTAATGCAAGAATCTAGGTCTTAATGTGTCTTGTGAGTACTCATGTATAGCAATGATATTATATTGCAATTACCATCTATTTAATTTGAAACAAGAACTTACGGTGCTTCTAAATAAAAAACATTGTTCGTTAAATCTGAGATTGTTCTATGTGCTCAAGAGTTTAAAACGACTCTCAATGATGTCTTCTCATTGTTAGCACACAATACCACTACTAGGCATTAGAAGGGGGCAAGGCAAAAGATGCAAAATTAAGGGATGCATCAATTTGGTTTTCTTGTGCAAAGGCAAAGCCTTTCAACAGTTGAATGATGGCCTTGTGGAAACACTATCCTTGATCTTTCTTATAGATTATGTTAGTATAAATGTGCTTGGTGCCAGGGCAGATAGAAATAAAGAGTTCCTGAATTCGCATTTCAGGAAAGATACATGTTGGCAGATTTGGTAGATACAGACCTTCATTATCAACATAGGAATGCACTTGAGCCTGGTATGTACTTGAGTTCTGCAATAATCCATCGTTGAATTGATTGTTCTCCTCAAGGATTTCCAAGTGCCTCTCAGAAGATATTGCAGGGTTAACTATAGTTGAACTGTTCTCTTCGGTATGAGAATTCTCTTGTGAGTAAGCAGCATCAGCAACCAACACTGATGAGTCAAATGGTGTAACAGACAGTGATGTGTCACCGTGTGTCTCAATGCCTTTTGATTGAGTTCCTGACGGTGGCTCATCCTGTGGAACCCAATCATTCTCGTGCATTTGGTTGTTTTCAGCAGAAGCATGACTAGAATTCACATTCTGAGGAATAGGGTCTGGGAGAGCAGGAAATCCTTGGTCAAACGTTGTTGGTAGGGCTGTGCTTGCAGAAAGTTTTGAGTTCTGGTTTACAGAGCTAGACAAATACGGGGTTTGACCAGCATATGATATGTCACTTGTGGCCATAGGCTTGCCCGAAGACCTTACTTGAGGTCTCCCCATTTTCACAATATCAGCCATTGACATCTGACCTGGCACCCCACACCAAGCGTGCTGAAATCCAGATGATGATTGTGGTGCTCCAACTGATCCATTAGGAGGCGCATCTTTGTTTGCAGGCAAACTGCAACAAAGAAAAAGGGAACAGATTAGCTATCTGTACTACATACAAACAAGCAGATCTAGCTGAAACCTCCAGTTCTTGAATATTTGTTACCTTGGAACTGTTTGCTTGTGGGTGGAATTGGACACTACGGCAGGTCCCAATATCGATGATCTTGAAGACATATAATCTGGTTGGGTTGAAAATGAAAAACAAGAAAATGAGTGACCAAATGAAAAAACTCATTTTCAGTACGGGAAATCTAGCGACCTAGCCTCTGAATGTAACAATGTCGTTGGTTAATGAATGAATGGCCTGTTACCACAAAAAGAAAATGTAAAAACTCATGAGTACAAACTTTGAAGAAAAAAAAACCTTACCAGTGCCACTGGATCCAGACTGAGCTGAACTGCTTCGACCAGCACGGTCTGCACCACCTCTAGTGGCTCGACTGTTATTACTTGCTCCTCGAGATCTTGGCTCTGGCGTTTCTTTAACCTATGTAAAATTCAATAACTGATAATGTAAGATATCAAGAGTATAGCCAGAGGAAGTAAATAGAGTGAGTTTGCATATGCAAGCTTTTAACACAAAAAGATCAATCACGAGCCAAGAAACTAAACATTTGATACATTGAACAATTCTTTTTCTCGAACATACATTGAACAATTCTTATCAATTCTATATATCGAATGAAACAGCACAATATATGCAAGAGATCATCTACAAGCTTTTTACAATATGTACTAGTTCTCAAGTAGCATTGAAGGCAACCCTATTGGTTTCTTTAAAAGAAATTAAAAAAAAACTGTAGAAGTTCTCAAGTAGCACGGAACAAAAGTTGGCTATCAGTTGAACTCAGATTACCAAGAACATTAGGCAGATAGAAATAAAGCTATACTCAACTGACCTCCTTTTTCTTATCACGCTTGCTCTTTACCTCTTGAAAAGTATCTGGAGAAAGACCAGCAATATGTAAGAACGATATACGAGAGAATAGCTGGAAACATGGAATAACAACAGAACAATTTAACAAGGTGCTTCTGTATTCAAATATTTGTTTACATGAGGTTTCTTGAATCCATTTTCCAACTAACTGCATAAATTTGGCAATCAGAGTTTAAGAATTATGGTAGCTACTAGTCTTTTGCAATAAAAATGGCAAGAGACACACATTCCCCAATATGTATACAAAAGACACTTAGATGCATTAAAACAATGCACATATCAGTCAAAAGTAAAAAGGTGGAGCAACATGTAAAAAGTTCAAGTAGTTACTCAAATGTTTATTAAAATATTCCAGTTTCCACTTGATATTTTCATTCATTCTCATAAGCTTGAGAAATTATAAAATCAAGTTGGATCTGACAAAAGTGGCAACAGATATTAATGCAGATCATTAGTCTCATCAGCATAAAAAAGAATGTGGCGTATGAATCCCAAACCATAATCATCACTTTGGCCTTTCAGTACCATTGTACCAAACACAATGGCATAAGAACAAACCTCTGAAGCAACCAAGGCACTTACATAATATTCATAATTAGGTGCCTGACAAGTGATACCTGAAATCATACTTATGGCACTTTGAAGCACAAGGCTAACCAAAGAATACCCACAATAATTCTCATTCCAAAGCAAACAGAGTCTACACTGCACCAGCTCATCTAAATTCTGCCTGAGATGACAGAAATCAGACCGTGCGGTTCAAAAATCAAAGAGGCAAGACTAAAATCACCTCTATCTTTCATAATCTAAGTTTAAAAGAAAACTGATTTTTTTGCTATCCGAATTTTATCCTAACCTAAGTCCTAATCCAACAAAATTGTAGATTTTTAGTTACCTAAATCTAGTTCTGGTAATACTTAAGACCAAACAAAAGAGGTTTTGCATCCCCTAAATGTTCATCATATTTTCTTCGTTCTTATATCAATCTAATCCATTTTGTAGCGCCAAAACACAGGGAGGAAAAAGAAACATATCCATTTTCCTTACCAAACAACTGACAGATCCATATTTACTACACCTCTGTGAAATTAAAATGGGCGATAGCAGGAAGAGACTGTTTTGCTCCGTGTAGAAACACCACCTCCTTGCACAGAAACAAGCTTAGCGCAAGCACAGGCACACAGCAAAAGGGTAAAAGAACAACACCCATTTCTCGCCAGCCGCAAATTCGAACTGAGACGTCACAACATAAGCACTTGGAACATCACCCAAATTTTCACACAGCAGACAAATCCAGAAGCTCTGAAACCAAAAGCCTCAATTAGAAAAATACTAAAGAGAATAACAGATCCTCGCAAAACCAATCCAAAGCTAAACGAAAACTCTAGATGACCTGCCAAGGTGGCCTGCCTGCATCACATTCACCCGCGAACACCAGCACAGCACTAAGTAACAAATCCCCAAAGCGTAACAGAAAGAAGAGGGAGAAAAGGCACGATTGCTAAGTCATGACTCAAAGCGAGGGGAGTACTCCCAGCGCTCAGTTATCCAATCCAATCACAGGAGCACAAACCCTTCAGCAAAGCAGTACAGAAAGAACAAACCCACGCGAGCAAAAGGGAGCGGTGAGAGATGGGACCTTGGGAGAGGAGGCGGCTGACCGCCTCGTCGGGGTCCATGCCGCACTCCCGCAGCGCCGCATAGATCTCCGCGTCGGGGCGGTTCACGATCTCCTTTAGCCCCTGCACCAGCTTCCTCGCGGACGCCGGCACCGGCCCCGCCGGCGCCATCGCTCCTCCTCCCCCCCCGCCGCTCCCTGCCTCGCCCTCGCCTACCTTTTTATACCACCACGATGGGCTAGCCCGCGGCCGGGGAGAAATGGATTAACCCCCAATTTTTGTCCGCGCTTAACCTCTCTCCCCTCTCGTCTATCCACCCGGATCACCCCGTGTACACTTGTCGCGGAGCTGTTGATCCCCTCAGAGGTCACGCGTCGACGCGTCACGCTGACACAGAGGGCCCACCTTACCCGGCCCCACACGTGGTCGCCGCGCTTCGGTGGGTACGTCCGTGTCACGTAGGTGTAACATGCACGGGATTCCCTGCCGGGGGTGGTGAACCCTCGCAAACAGGGACGGGAAAGTTCCGACCCGAGGCTAGCATGTGGGGCAATTATTCCCCGGCCCCACGTGTCATCCGTTCCTCTGACCGGCGTGGCGAATGGGTTATCGTCGAGCGGGTAGACGTGGGTGGGGGACACCTCGTCAGTGTCCAGGGAGGGATGGAGTACGAGAATACCGTACGAGATGCGCTGGGCCTCTCGCGTGACGCGGGGAGTCAGTGGGATTCTTTGCTTCTTTTTCGTTTGGTTTCGAGGGGTTTTCACCGGAAAGGAGTTTAGGTGGGCAGTGACCAGTGAGCGTAAACGTGCATGCCCGCCCCCCCGCAGTGGGAATCGCCTGGTATTTCCGGATTTGGCTAAGATTCTCTCGACCCTTTTTGTATCGACCTCTTGTTTCTCCGGGAGAGCATCCGGTTATGTCAGGGTGTTTTTGCCCTCCTCATGTTAACTTCCTTTGGGTTCCTGTGAATAGGCAGAGCATCTGGACACTGATGAGTTTTTGCACAGATCCGTACAAAACGCAGATAGTTTTCAATTGGCGTCATTTATAGTATCATTAGGTTGAGGCATGGGATACTAATTTACCATAACCAAGGCAATTAGGTGAATCTAGGACCTAAAATAAATTCAACGCTTTTCAATCATGCACTCTAACGATTATATAAGTATGTCTAGACTACGAGGGTTCGTAGTAGTTGAATATTATGCTAATTCATAGTCGTACAACATGACGGTCCTTTTCAGTTGTTTTGGAGTTATAGGCTTTTCCGTACGAGAAACAACCTTTTAAGACATATAAAAACAAGAGCTCAATTGTAACGTTTCTATTGGTCTATGCTCTAACCATATACTAATAATAGATTATTTTAGTGTCCTCGTAGTAGTCGATTTCTCATGAAGAAAACAAAAGGAGAACAATAGCCTAGCTGGTGAAGGAAGTAAAGGTTCTCACTCAACAACCTAAGAAGATTGAAATTGCTAATTGCTCGAAAATCTAGAATATGATAGCTTGTTGTTAAGCTAAACATTTTTGTCACGAGGTTTTGTCCATTGTATGTATTGGATAGAGGCTTCTCATCGTAATAAGTCCTATTGACGCTAACTGCAACTCCATACTAAGTCAATGAACTCTCAACATTTTCTTTGCACACAAAAACATGAAATAAAACAAGTAATATGAATATAAAGAAGGTTGAGCAGCTCTTCTCAACAACACGTTGAAACTGTTGTATAGAAATACTCTATTTAGAAAAGCCAAAAAAAGTCTATCATAGAATAGAGAGAGTAAATAAGATGATCTCACTATAAAAGTAAAAACATGCAGCGTAGAATCTAACAATTTAAAATCATTTATATGGTGTATCTTAAGTTTATGTTTAGTTTTTATGAAAAAAGAAGACACAATATTTGAAGACTAAATACCTTCTGAAACATTTTTTTAGAGCATCCAGGAAATCTCCTTTGTTTTTGCTGGATAAATCACTATACAAGCGAAACTAAAACTGCCCCAAAAAGTGTGAAACCGTCCCTTATATTAAAACCATGATTCCGCGGCAAAGAAAGAAACTGAAACCATGGATATGGTTACGTAGATGTTGCACAAACTCGATGGTACACAAGTTGAATCGGCAGCATACAGAAGAGTGGAAAGGGAAGAATAAAGCGTAAATAATTCATGCCAAAAAGAAAAAGGCAAAAAGAGCAGCCCGAAATTCCCCTTCCACTACCTCAACTATGGATTCTCTGGCCGACTGGCGCTCACCGCTCCGACCCACCATCATCATCCACTCCAAACCCCCACCGCCAATAATAACAGGAGGCTTTACTCCGCTCCCTCGCCTACAGCTCCAGCCAGAGCCGCCCCGCCATGCGGCCACTCTCCTACGCGCCGCCGGCGCCGCAGTCCCCAGGGAGCCCTGGCTCCGTGCGCGGGACCAGGGCGCCGCCGTGCG
>OAMR01000176.1:1080380-1112917 GCA_900205405.1 Echinochloa crus-galli
CGGACGCCGCGAGCCGCCCGTGGTCGCCGGAGATGTGGATGGTGAGTTTGTCTTGCGGCAATGTGATCACGAGCGTGGTGTGTAAGTGGCTCAGCTTTAAATTTCTGTGGACATTGAAGCCAGGATGCTCATTTTACCTGTTAATTGCTTAGCAAACAGTTAGCAATTGTCTTCCTCTTAGATTAATAGTTGATTTTGGTGCACTGCAGCAAAGGAAGCAGGATGTTCTCCAAGGCACAATCAAATCCCGTGCCAGAGCCCATGATATCATTCAGAAAATGCTAGCTAGCCTTGGTGATCCTTATACAAGGTTTCTATCTCCCTCAGAAGTAAGTTGTTCACAAGTGGCATGGTGTTGGTTATAGGGGCTTGACATCTTTCCTGCTCAATGTGCTGAGCTCATTCCATTTCTTTCTTTCTCACAACCAATTATCGGTGCTGAAATTGACACAAATAATCTTTTGAAAAAGGAAAATTGGCCATTGGGTATAGCATAGAAATAGTTGAGGTTTTCTTTTGGGGATTGGGAAAACAGTTTCATTGTAATATATAGCAGTATATGCGTGGAAATAGTTACTAAACCCTTTGGGATACTGTTGATCTCTCTTTCAACAATGTAGCTATCCTGCTATGTCATATTCCTTGTTTATTTGCTTTCACAATGAGGATACAAAATTAAGTCTTGATGCCTTTTTTTTTCCACTGATTTTACATATCTCAGATATTTGTGGTGAATACATGTTTTAACTGTAGTTGCAGTTCTGATGTTATTTTGCATATGTGTAATCAATCTGCTGAAGTTCTCAAAGATGTCAAAATATGACATGACTGGAATTGGGTTAAACTTGAGGGAGATTCCTGATGACAATGGCTCTTTCAAGTTGATGGTATTAGGGCTGCTATTAGATGGCCCTGCTTACTCTGCTGGTGTTAGACAGGTAACAAGTACATGTATAAACCTCTTAACTGAGAGTTTGTTTGTTCTGTATTTTCTGGTGAGAAATTGTGCTAACAAACCTTGATGTAGCATGTTGACTTAGTGGACAACTCAAACTTGATAATATACTAATAAATAAAATTGCATCTTTTGTTTAAAGTCAATATAATTGGATACGAGCAGCATTTCACTACACTCCCAATTAAGATGCCCAACTGATAAAAAAGGTGACACATGCCTATCTAATTTAAAAAATTTTACTAATGAAGTAGAAAGGACCTTGTCTATATCAAAGTAACTAGGTTCTAAGGGGTTGAGTCAGCTACACTGAATATTTTCAGCTTACGTTGTTTTTGCTCATTGGTAAAACTTACAAATATTGTTCATACAGTTTTATTTCTATTGTTCTCAACCTTTAGTCTAAACATGCACTTTTTGTATTATGTTATTAATAATATGATTTTCATAGGGCACTTTTCTTTGGTATATTTGTGTCTGGTTGCTTGGACTGCCCAGTAATAGGGTATCATATAGATGTGTATGCTTTTCTGATTTTGTGATTGTATGTGTGTGTATCAGTTAACTAATGGTGCACTTGTTATGTTTGGATAAGCTGCACAGATTAACTAAATCGTTTCAAGTTCTTTGGAATATTACTAGGGTGATGAGCTTTTATCAGTCAATGGCATTGATGTAAGGGGTAAATCTGCATTTGATGCTTCATCCATGCTGCAAGGTCCAAAGGAGACGTTTGTTAATATTAAGGTAATGGGCAATCTAAATCAATATCTGCATGATTATGCCCGGATCTCTTTGTACCCATCGTCTCATTATTGTAGTCTTTCTTATGTCATCTCTAGGTTAAGCATGGCGACTGTGGTCCTGTTGAGTCAATGAAGGTGCAGAGACAACTGGTTGCTCGAACTCCAGTTCTCTATCGTTTAGAGAAAAGAGAAAATGATGATTCATCTGTTGGATATATTCGCATTAAGGAGTTCAATGCAGTGGCCAAGAAAGATTTGGTTAGTGGTGTGTTGCTGGTTTGTTAACCTTATCACCTGTAATTTATTTATTTATTTTTGCATATTCTGGATCCAATAGTTTCGATAGTTGATCTGTGCCCAGTTACTTTGTAGTCTAATTCTCATGTCTGAACCTCGAACCCAGGTGCTTGCATGTCATGTGAGTACCTCTCTAAAGGGTTTGGACTCCCCTCTCCTTGTGACGTTTTTTTTAATGTCTAAACTCATATATGTATATCTAAACATATACCTCTTGTCCTGATTCAGTTTTGTGAGCATCCAGAAAACTTGTAATACTACTTCCCTTTTACAAACTGAATGTACATAAGGATGTTATTTCTCTTCTTATGCATCTTTGAAGTTCATATGTTTTTTTATATTGCAATATTCATACTCTTGGTTGTAGATTTCCATTTTTTATGATAGCATTTGGGATATAGTATGCTATGTCCATTTAACTAATGTTGTCTCTTGCAGCCCTAAAACGTCTACAAGATTCAGGTGCCTCCTATTTCGTTCTGGATTTGAGGGATAATCTTGGTGGGCTAGTTCAAGTATGACATCCCTTTTCTTCTATATCATATACCATGCTACAGCTTGGGGAAAGAGCCCATTCCAGGGAGTGAGCTCTGGACGGATGGGCTCATCTGCGCTTTTGAGCTGGTAAAGGGTCACAAGAAGCCTGTTGGTCACAAATCATGGTCAGCAATTGAGCAGATGCAGGAGAAAGGCTCCACTATGTACACGAGGAAGCACTCAAGAAGGAATGGGCACCAGATCATATCTCCAAAAGTGGATGAGAGCATTTTGTTGGAGAACCCTCATCAGACTGAAGTCAGTAATGATCCTTCAATGCTCAAAGATAAGCCAGTGTATGCTGCGGAGATTTTGGATCACAAGTGGGTACCCATAGGATGGAGTAGGATTGCTGAGCTTGTCCAGAGGGTTCAATCAGACTCCAGCTGGGAGAATGAATTGACGGAGATCAGTGATAGTGAGGATGATTACACCATGATTCATCTGTTGGATATATTCGCATTAAGGAGTTCAATGCAGTGGCCAAGAAAGATTTGGTTAGTGGTGTGTTGCTGGTTTGTTAACCTTATCACCTGTAATTTATTTATTTATTTTGCATATTCTGGATCCAATAGTTTCGATAGTTGATCTGTGCTCAGTTGCTTTATAGTCTAACTCTCATGTCTGAACCTCGAACCCAGGTGCTTGCATGTCATGTGAGTACCTCTCTAAAGGGTTTGGACTCCCCTCTCCTTGTGACGTTTTTTTTAATGTCTAAACTCATATATGTATATCTAAACATATACCTCTTGTCCTGATTCAGTTTTGTGAGCATCCAGAAAACTTGTAATACTACTTCCCTTTTACAAACTGAATGTACATAAGGATGTTATTTCTCTTCTTATGCATCTTTGAAGTTCATATGTTTTTTTATATTGCAATATCTGTACTCTTGGTTGTAGATTTCCATTTTTTATGATAGCATTTGGGATATAGTATGCTATGTCCATTTAACTAATGTTGTCTCTTGCAGCCCTAAAACGTCTACAAGATTCAGGCGCCTCCTATTTCGTTCTGGATTTGAGGGATAATCTTGGTGGACTAGTTCAAGTATGAAATCCCTTTTCTTCTATATCATATACCATGCTATGCCTGTCTTTGATCTGCTATAATTGCATGATGTGTATGAGGTATCATATTTTTTCCCTTTGATGGTAAGGAACTGAGCCTAGTTGGAGGTGTGAATGTACACCTCCACTACCCGACTCAAATTTGGGTGTCTATTTCTTCTTATTTACAACGGCACATAGTTCCTCCTAGTCCTAGGTTGATCAAGCTCTTTTTTTTTTCTCTGTATGTTCATCGATCACCATCTTCTCAAAGCACTTTGAAGTTTATGCATATGCGTCATGAAAGAAACTAGCAAGATTTTGTTTGCATATGGCTATGGGCTTATGGCATTTTCATTTTGAAGGCTGGAATAGAGACCGCAAAACTCTTTCTGAATAAAGGAGACACGGTAAGGATGCAGTATTGCTATCATATATTGGACTTAATGTTTTATTATGTAACCATTGTTAAAATTTGTTCATTTTTATTTTCTTTCACTTTTGAGCCAAAATAGTAAGGTTACTGATTATTCCATGAAAACAACTCTCCAATCCTATAACCCTATAGAATGAGCCCGTCAAAGTAACAGTACGTTTTTTTTCTCAAATTCCTTTAAATCATGAACTTTCAAATATTTGTCTCAGTTTGGCTTTATGAAAACTTAGTCAGCTTCTCCAAATTTCAAGTGCAATAGCAGGGTAAAAATGCTTATGTTTTTGGTTGGAACTTAGGAGCAACAAATCATTTGTTTTTCTGTTTTGATGTACACCACTTTGTAGTTTGATCAGAGTTTCAAGTTATAATTTGTTTAAAACTTCAAAAAGGGACACTATCCCAGATACTCTAATAGAGTCTACTCTATGAGAGGGCTCCTCAACCTTGGGCCTGTTATTTACTTTTGTTTATGTGATATCCTTGTTTGCTGAAAAATAGGGCATGCACATATAGTTAGTTATATGCTTTCCATATAATATTTTCTGCAGTTCAAATATAGTTCGCACTTCAGCGCACATCAGTGATTTGATTGCTTAAAACATGCTAATTTGTCCTTCATATTATGAACTGATTTTTGAGGCAAATGATTCATATCCCTATGTTCTTCAGGTAATTTATACTGCTGGCCGGGATCGTCAAGTCCAAAACACAATTGTTGCTGAAAGTGGACCTATGATTTCTACTCCCCTTATGGTATGTTTACAATATGATGATACAACTATTTCAGACTTCAAGAAATAGAAAGCAAATGGTAGCTCTACACTGTTCGTTATACTGTTCAACAGGAAGTGTGAAGAGTTACATTAAAATTGTTTTAAGTCCACTGATGGAATTTGGACACTTAACTTACTCAATTTGACATTGAGAGAATCGTCAAGGTTTAGAGGCTTAGAGCATTTACTCATGTCCACCATGGCTCTTCAGATTTGTACACTTTTTGGTTGGTTGGTCTTAGAAATGGTACTATTCAGATTATCTGTTCTAGCAACCTCCAGTTCATTTCAATATTTTTTTGAACCATGCCATATACTAACTTATTTGCTGTATAATCATGTATTATCATTAAACCCCCTATTGTATTTCTCATATATTTATCTACATATTGGGACAGATACTGGTGAATAATAGGACAGCAAGTGCCAGTGAAATAGTAAGTACAGATTTTCTCCCACTGATAGTAATGAAATGCTGAAGTCAAAGCTCACCGGTGCACCAACAATTTTCTAGGTTGCTTCAGCACTTCATGACAATTGCAAAGCTGTTCTTGTTGGCGAAAGGACATTTGGCAAGGTTCAATGGTGCTTTTCTGTTTTCAACAGGATTATATCACGTCCCTTTCTGGATGTTAACAAAGTGTCTGGGGGTGCTGCAGGGCTTAATCCAATCTGTTTTTGAACTTCATGATGGTTCTGGTATTGTGGTCACAGTTGGCAAGTATGTTACACCAAACCGCAAGGACATCAATGGAAATGGAATTGAACCAGATTACAACCGTTTTCCTGGTATTATTTGAAACCAGCTGATCTCTTTTGTGACAATTGAAGTATGCAATGTAGTTCCTGTTGGCTGATTTTCTTTTTGTGACAGATCTCAACGAAGCCATAGATTACCTTTCACGTTGCCGATTTAAAGAATTAAGCTGAGTGTAACATTTTACTCTCAAGGTTCTGAAACGGTAAGATCTTACTGTTGCATGCTTGGTCCTTACTGTTCTGCATAGAAGTTCAGACAGTGAATTCCCAAAAAAGAAAGAAAAAAAAACAAAGATCCACACAGTGGTTGTTCACGAAGCGACTGCTCGCTTTAGTCAGTATTTGTAGAAATGGTGGCATCTCTTGTCTCCGTATGGATGCTTGCTAGTACTTGGGTGACACTAATTATCTACATCATGTCATAATTTTTTTTGTAATGCCTCTTTTTCAGGTGTCGGATTGACCCAATTCGCTAGAATGGTAGATCATGGAACAGAAATACTGCTCCACCTGACTTGTACAACGATCTCTCCATGGCACGCTGATACCACAAGTCATAAGCTGTGTGTATTCAAGCGTCAATACAAGCATCTGCACAGTGACCACGCCCATCAATTCGCTGGTGCTGCGTCGCGGTGTAGAAGTATAGAGTACAGAGGACTCATCTGACGAGGCACCGCAATGATACGATGGTGGCTGCTCTGTCTACAATTAAGCACGGTTAAACCAACACCATCTCTGAATAGTTAATGATGGATCTGTACACGACGTTTACGGTTTACCCCCAGATTGTCAAATTTGCATCTGACTCGCCGATGTGGTTGCTTGTCGGTCATCATACACTGAACCTGAGAACCCTACTTTTGTGATTATACACGACCTGTAGATTTTGAGCTAGTGTAGCGTGTAGTAAGGCGCAGCATCAGACCATCTTTACTACTACTGGAAGTCTGGAACTACGGAAAGGAGTCTTAGGCCAGTCTGGAGTTTCATGGACAATAAATTGACTGTCATATCAGCACTTTTGATGATGTGTCACTGTATTAATGAAGAGAGAAGTGAAATGAGTTTCATGATGATGAAACTCCATCTACACAGTTACCTAGATAGCTTGTGTCTTGTATGTGACCTAGGAAACAACAATTGATGAAATTATGCATTGAGAGGGAGGTGTTTCATCCTAGTTTTAAATACTTTTTGATGATGTGTCACTATAGGTAATTGTGTCCATGAAACATCCATTGAGACTGGCCTTAGAGCAAGTATTATAGGAGGCTGCAAGAAGGCTAAATGGTGAGGTGGAGGAGAGAGAAGAGGAGAGAGAGGGAAGGTGGACTGTAAGTTTACAGCCAGTTTAGGCAAAAAAACCAATAAACTTTATGAGAGAGACAAGTGGATCATATATTAATGATAAAGAGCTAAATCACTGTACAAGTGAGCTGAGAAATGGGCGATCCTTACAGCAAGCAGATCCTGCCACAAGGCCACACCGGTCGGCCGAGGTCCCCGAAGCCAATAGATGATTTGGCCGTGTATCTCCCTTTCCGTCACGTGGACTAGACGTTGACGCGAGCCGGTGAGCCTTTGTTTGTTCTGAGACGTGGGATGATCCCTGGGGGCTCCCGATCGCCGCCACCGCGGCCGAAGCCGCACTAGATCCGAAGCGAGCAGCGGGTGTGCTGTGGCCTGTGGGGGAGAGATTCGTGGTGGCCAGCGGCCTACTCAAAGGAAGAGGAAAAAGGACGAGGACGATCGACGGGAGGAAGACGACAGCGACCCGCATCTGATTCTGGAAGCGTCCTGTCCACCACCGCGGCCCCTCACCTCACCGTCGTCTCTTCCCCCGGTAACCGCCTCCGCCTCCTCGGAAATTTCGTTTCCGCTCTTCTCGCCTGAGAAGCTAGCTCACTGTACTCGGGCGTGCTCGGGGCGTAGCGCGCGGTGGCTGGGGTCTGCCGGCGAAATTTAGGAAGGTTTGGTCTCCTGGTGTGGGCGTTACCCTGTGTTGCGGCCGGCGCTGTGTTTTGAATCCCGTGTTAGCTGGGGGTTGCTGGCTTGTAGCCCTAATTTGCTTTTGACGTTGCGGCTCATAAACCTCTTCTAATTTGTATTTGTGCTCACCTAAAGTAACGTGTTCTGCTTCGTTTTGCCATCACAAGGATCATCGGATGATGATACAATTCCAGTTTTAGTGTTTAGTGTATGATAAATATGGTTGTCTGTTCCTGTTAACATCCGCTACTTCATCCCCAATTTACTGGAACAGTCGTTTGACCTCTTTGAATTGCCATCCCTCAATAGACTGTTCTGTTTTGTAAGAGAGAAATCATATTCATTATTCAGTATGAAGTGAATTGCCTGATGTTTTTTTTTACACACAGATAGATAGAATTTGATGGGAAGATGAATGGCTCTGAGGAGGAGCAGCCACCTCAGGTCAGCAACATGTCCAAGATACAAGACAGTGTTACCAAGCCCAGCTTGGGGAAAGAGCCCATTCCAGGGAGTGAGCTCTGGACGGATGGGCTCATCTGCGCTTTTGAGCTGGTAAAGGGTCACAAGAAGCCTGTTCGTCACAAATCATGGTCAGCAATTGAGCAGATGCAGGAGAGAGGCTCCACTATGTACACGAGGAAGCACTCAAGAAGGAATGGGCACCAGATCATATCTCCGAAAGTGGACGAGAGCATTTTGTTGGAGAACCCTCATCAGACTGAAGTCAGCAATGATCCTTCAGTGCTCAAAGATAGGCCAGTGTATGCTGCGGAGATTTTGGATCACAAGTGGGTACCCATAGGATGGAGTAGGATTGCTGAGCTGGTCCAGAGGGTTCAATCAGACTCCAGTTGGGAGAATGACTTGACGGAGATCAGTGATAGTGAGGATGATTACACCGTGGCTGAGCTTGCAGCTCCATACTGGCAGCGTCCTGCGGGGCCTACTTGGTGGTGCCATGTCTCCGCGGGCCATCCCTCGATCGATGCATGGTTGAATAGCGCTCACTGGATGCATCCTGCCATCAGAACTGCACTGAGAGATGAGAGCAAACTGATAAGCGATCGGATGAAGTACCTTCTCTACGAGGTTTTCTTTCTGATTCTTGTCTGTTTAATAATTAAGATACCTATAACCATCTGTGGCTTTTTACTATTTTGCAATTCGCACCCTGAATGTGAAGTGCGTACACTTGTCTCAACCTGCAATTTCTACTTGATGTAATGTCACATTGCTTTGAGTAGTGAATCTAGTACCCTATATTTCTACTCTCGTCTGTGTAATTTTACCTGCAATTTGTAGTGAATCTAGTCCCTTATATTTCCTGTTCTAATGAGAAATATTGTGCATTGATATTGTCAATTGCAATAACTATTTGTAATGTACATATTGCCTGCTGTCCATGCCCAAGAGAACTCTACCCTTTGTTAATATTCTGGCTATCAGTTTTCTTTTAATTGATCGATGCCTCATCGCATAGTAATTTATTATATCCATCCTTTTCACTCAGGATTGTTTGGGGAAATACCAATTGAGTGCTGAGTGGTTGACGTAACAACATAGCATACCCTAGTTTTCTTTTTCCAAGTAGCGAGATTTTTTTTGCTGCCGACTAAATGAGTGGATCAACTGTGTAGCATATACTTGCCAAAACATCACCAAATAGTTTGTACTTCGAGTATTATCTCTGCATTTGATATTTAATGCAGATTGAGTGATTGACTGAGAATGGAACCAGATATGTGCCTTTTAGTTAAGCATTAGTACCTTTTATATTATAAATTGCAGATACCCAAATTAGTAGTTTATTGACCATGGTGGTGCTGACTGTTTTGCAGTACAATTTATCAATTGTCATATGTACAACAACAACAACAACAACAACATAGCCTTTTGTCCCAAGCTAGTTGGGGTAGGCTAGAGGTGAAACCCAGTTAATATCCTTATTCTGGGGGTTGTAAAATCATTTTTTCACAAGAAACAGTAACCCTTGAAGTCATGTCAAAATGCAATCTGCCGTATGGAACTTTCACATTGAACATATTTTGTTCCAATCTGGTTGGTCAGAAGAATAACATAGTGACTGGAAAAAAAGAAATTCTTTGGGGCATCTTGCAAGATTGTGCAGTGAAATGCAGGAGTAGGATATGGATAGTGTTGACTTGCAGCGCAGACTGATGTTGTGCATGGCCATTGGAAAGAGGAAGGAAGAATGTTATAAGTAAAATAATTAAAGATAAAGGCTAGAAAAGATTAAATTATAAGCTAATAAAGGAAAAACTCCAAATTCCCACCCTCAAGTATGGACAAAGTCTGGATAACCCCCTAAATATGTTTTGGTTCAGTTTGCACCAGCAACTATCTTAATCGATCCTTCGTAAGATTGTCTTTTTTGTTTCTCCATGCAACAAATGTTGTTTTAAGTTGAAAGTTTTCCTACTGTGTTAATGGGCTGTGCATATCATATTTATTATATAATTTTCTGTTAGCTTTTCAGGTCCCAGTGAGAGTTGCTGGAGGACTGTTATTTGAGCTTCTTGGTCAGTCAGTTGGAGATCCAAATCATGAAGAGGAAGATATACCCATTGTACTTCGGTCTTGGCAAGCACAAAATTTTCTTGTAACAGCAATGCATGTCAAAGGCCCTTCATCGAATATAAATGTGTTAGGAGTAACTGAAGTTCAGGTGCCAACTCGAAGTTTTTAGTTTCTATTTTCTAAGCTTTCAGCTTAATATATGCTTACTGAAATTGTACAGGAGTTGCTTCTTGCCGGTGGAAGCCAAACGCCTAGATCAGTGCATGAAGTAATTGCACATTTGGTCAGCCGTCTTTCACGTTGGGATGACAGGTGCATTCATAATATCCTTTTCCTTTTTATCTTTGGTCATTCAGTTGGTTACTGATATTTAAACAATATAGGTAGTAGAACTTTATTCATAATAGTATAATACTGATGTCTCCTGCAACAGTAATATTATTTCTTGTTCATTGTTGCTGCAGATTATTCCGGAAATATGTCTTTGGGGAAGCAGATGAAATTGAATTGAAATTTGTGAATAGGTAAGAACACTGGGAATGTCTCAGCTTTTAGAATAGTTTGTTTGGATTTATGTGTTAAGGCTCTAGATGAGCAGATTTCATAACATTGAGTTAGCAATCTTCTATTGAATGTGTATTACATGTTTAAAATATCAAATTCACAGGAGAAATAGCGAAGATCTGAATCTTGTCAGCATAATACTGAATCAGGAAATCAGAAGGTTAGCAACACAGGTATTCTATGCTGTTTTTCTTTTTCAATACTGTTTCTAGTTTCTACCAGCAAATTCATATTGAAAATTTCAAATTACCACATTTACCAGTGGTTGATATGACTACTATTTTCTAAACAATGGTACGAAAATTGGACACTAGCACAAATTGACTAGTTAAGTAGTATTATCTTCTTTGTTGGAAGCGCCAGATGTATTTCATCATTTCATTGACCACAAAAAGGTCACTCTACAACAGTTCAGAAGGGTGGATTCAAAGGGTCTCAGATTTATCATGACATGACTCAGTCTACTCGCATCTGACTGATTGATCCTAATTCCCTTGTCATCACATTGGTATCAGATCTGAAATCCTAATATTGAATAGAAACAGCTAAATCCTGGTTGTTCTGTTGATATTATGCATTTTTTTTTGAAAGAAATACCCCAAGGGAGACCCCTGAAGTTTAATGTGCCTCACCCAGGATTTGAACCCTGGGTGGGAGCCTTCTAGTTAGTGGCCTTTGCCACTACACCATGAGCTATTTCAGTACCTGTTCCTTCCACCCAGCCTGTGTTTCAACTTTAAACGATTTATTAGCTACGTATGTCATGTGTTGCCCGTTTGTTGCCATATCCTTTTTTTCTGTGACACTGTTTTGTCACTTAGAGGAAACTGAATTTATAGTTAGCAGATTAAGCATTCATATCCTTTTGTAATCCATAATGAAGCTCTAAGGTTTTTCGGGCACAGCTCTCTTCAATATTATTATTTATTTTACCATATTTGATGAGCCGGGACATATAATAACATAAACATCCCTGTTGTAGGTAATTAGGGTTAAATGGTCACTTCATGCAAGGGAAGAGATCTTACTTGAGCTTCTCAGACA
This sequence comes from Echinochloa crus-galli, assembly GCA_900205405.1. Taxonomy (NCBI): domain Eukaryota; kingdom Viridiplantae; phylum Streptophyta; class Magnoliopsida; order Poales; family Poaceae; genus Echinochloa; species Echinochloa crus-galli. Next base: position 1,092,074 of record OAMR01000176.1, read on the forward strand.
TTTGAGGGGTAATGCCGCAAGAGCTATCTTAGAGAGTATTAGAAAGTGTACAAGGGACATGTTGGAAGAGCAGGAAGCTGTGCGTGGACGCTTATTCACTATTCAGGATGTTATGCAAAGCACTGTTCGTGCATGGTTACAGGTTCATATGATTCTGCTACATTTCAATTAAAGCATAGAGCGTTTTTTGCATTTATCGTGACAATGTTAACATGAATATTGGCGGGATTGCCAATTTTTCATTTTCCAGGACAGAAGCCTCCGTGTCACCCACAATTTGGCCATTTTTGGAGGTGGCGGCATGGTTTTATCCATAATCACTGGACTCTTCGGGATCAACGTCGATGGCATACCAGGAGCACAGAATACACCATACGCATTTGGCTTGTTCGCTGGACTTCTCTTCTTTCTTGGAATCGTCCTAATTGGTGTGGGAATGCTGTATCTTGGGTTACAACACCCAGTTAGCAGTGAGAAGGTGAAGGTGAGAAAACTGGAGCTCCAGCAGCTGGTTTCAATGTTCCAGCATGAAGCGGAGCAGCATGGCAAGGTCAGGGAAGGTCTTAGCAGGCATGGTTCATCGCCGAGTTCGTCTGCGGCCTCCGGTGAAGGGTACATTCTTATCTCCTGAGATGGGAGATTTTTCCTAACACGCAAACCCATGTTCGAAAGTCTGGAACTGAAGAGGGTATACTTACACCCATTCTAAGAGTTGTAATCAAGGCGTTTAACATGAAAATGTTGGATATAATTCTAACGCTAGGTTGGCTCTCTTCTATTGCTGGAGTTACTACCCTCTAGTATTGTTCTTGGTAGTGATGGAGCGAAAGAACTGCAGGCTGGAATTAGATAAGATTTTCTTTTTCAAAAACAATTGGACGAGTTTCTGACTAGGGTAGTTTCTTATCGAATTTCCATATGTAGTAAAGCGTCGTTAAACCTACGGGCACAGCCAATGTGCATGTACTCACATGTCACAGAACCGATTAGCAGTAAAATGGAAACTACAGTTCGAAATTCGTGTTGTCGTTGCGCTTAAGCGTCACGATAAGGTTGGGAACCTTGCAGTGTGGCCCATCAGGTTGGGAAAGCCCTGGCCCCTGGGAGCTCTCTTGGTTTCGGCCGCCATCGTGCGCTGCCTTCGAGCAGTTTGTGTTGGGGACTTTCGGAATTGAGATTGCTGTTCGGGTGAAAACACACGCCTGCATCTGCAAGCAGGGGGCCTCCACTCCAAACCCTCACCGAATGATGTGTCGAGGAAAAGGGAAAATGCAAGGAGTGCAGGTTCAGTAACAGAACCAGCTGCAAAGGCGCCAATGATTGATCCAGTCCTTGAAAAGGGATCATCGAAGGTGTCAAGACTTGTAAACCAAGCAGGCACCAATCATTGGCATCCTGCAATCATGCGCAGAAACAAAACAACTAATAACCTATCTCTAGGTGTCAGGGCCCGACATCTGCCTTCGGATCACAGCAATGAAGAGATAGTGCAATACTGAATCATTCAGATGAATGGTTACAGTCCCACTGACATCAAATATGCGCTATATCTCGTTTCCAATAAAGGTCTCTCTGCTTGCACAATCGCCTTCGATCAAAAGATTTTATGTTTGTATAGGGTAAACCTAATTTTCATAAAGCCTCTATACAATGTAACACAATCCGGTAACTATAGTCATGCCTTTGAGGTTAGCCCCACCTGGTGACTAAAATGATAAATATAGGTGAAGAAGATGCTTCTATGCTCCCCTAAAGGAAAACTACACAGATCCTAGAGTAAAGAGATGAAGGCGAATCTTTTAGGGGAGTATAGAAGCACACCCGGGAAAAGGGATAAAAGGTAAAAAAAAACGGAAATGAGCAGCTTGCTCCTAATTGATTTAACCACCGCCTCCAGTATATGCAAACTGTAAATCTGATCCACTCACTCTAACAAAGTACTGAACATCGATCAAATCAATGTTGTTATCAGGTGATTCCAGGTGTCCTATTCTTCTGTGCTGATTCAGAATTGGAGATTCAGGTATCAGCGCTGTTTGAAGTCTCCTCTTGTGACCGCTGGGATCCAATATCCATGCTTTCCACCTGGCTGAGCTTTCTCTGATCCTTCATTGACGAGAGAAAATGATGTTAAAAGATGCTCCAAGAAGGATGTAAATCTTTGGTAATTAAATAGTAGTATTGAGAAAGAAAGATGTTAGGGTAAGATGCGTACTTGATGATATGCATTTTGAACTGCTTCAAGCATTTGGACAACGTGACTCATCTTTGGCCTCTTGTCTGCATCAGGATCGACACACTTGAAGCCAACCAAGATTGCCCGCTTAAGGGCACGTTTTGGTGGCTTAGCCTCGAGGTTTGGATCCACTACCTCCTCTGCCCTCTTACTGGTAACCATCATTTTAAGCCACTCTACGAGATTCACCTGAAACATACAATAAAAGGTGTGTAAGGACTAACTGGAAACACAATCACACCAATAGTCTGAAATGGGGAAACCCCGTACCTCATCTGCAGGCTTAGAGTAATCAACTGGATCCCTAGCTGTCACACATTCTAACAACACCACTCCAAAACTGTAAATATCGCTCTTTTCATTTAACATCCCACTGTTTGCATATTCTGGTGCTACATACCTGGCATCAGATTTCGGAACATTAGTAAACTATTTTCCACTATTCCAGATGAATATAAGAACTAGCAATAGGACATCAGGAAAGGGCGTAAAAACCGGAGTTATACCCATATGTTCCCATCACTCTTGTATTGATATGGCTTTTGTCAGAATTCAGAAGTTTGGCCAACCCAAAGTCAGAAACCTTGCTATTGAATTCATCGTCGATTAAGATATTACTTGACTTAATATCTCGGTGTACAACTTTGGGGTCTATAGCCTCATGAAGGTAAGCGAGACTGCAAATCATGGACACCAGCATTAGCATGTAAACGTCAACAGTCCGTGTTAAGCAAGATCTCAGGAAATAACTTTGAAACGGGCCCAAACTCCAAACTTACGCTTTTGCAGTGCCAAGGAGAATCTTCATGCGGTTTTCCCAACTAAGAACACCACTTTGATTCGTGCCATGAAGCCATTGTTCTAGGTTGCCATTGTTGACATACTCATAGACAAGCATCCTGCAGGTACATATTCAGAACAAGTCCATATGCAATGAAAAGCTTATGTGAAAAAACTGTGACTTCTACAGTTTAAACCTTGGTTCGGGGGTCAAACTAGCATTAGGCACAACAGGGAACGGCTATTTCTTTATTGTATTGATTACTTATTTTATCTGTTACTACCAAAATCTATAGAACATAATGTCTAGTACAAATATCATGATGGACAAATTGCATAAGTTGGAGCACCATTACAGATGTATTATCTGTCACTACCAAAATCTTTAGAACATAATGCCTAGTACAAATATCATGATGGACAAATTGCATAAGTTGGAGCACCATTACAGATGTAAATGAACCGAGCCAAAAAGCCAAAAAGAAAAGGAACAAAATGCTAACCTGTGTATCCCTTCGACACAATATCCCAGAAGCCGCACCAGATTCTTGTGCCGAACGTGACCTATGGCTTCAACTTCAACTCTAAATTCCTTCTCTGCCTGCCCCCTGCAAACCCAGATAACAAATTTAGTTGTAAGTTAATACAAGGTAAATTCAGCAAGACAACATACACTTACACATTATTAAGGATCTTCTTCACAGCAATCTCAGTCCCGTTCACCAGTCGGCCCTTGTAGACAACTCCATACCCACCTTCTCCAAGGACATTGCTCTTTGCAAATCGATTTGTTGCGTACTCCAGGTCCCTCAAGGTAAACCAATGGCCCCAGCCCAAATGTGATAATTCAGGCAAGCCAACCAGCGGCGATGCTGAATATGCATATGGTGAACTACCTTTCCTATGCAAACTGTAAATCTGATCCACTCACTCTAACAAAGTACTGAACATCGATCAAATCAATGTTGTTATCAGATGATTCCAGGTGTCCTATTCTTCTGTGCTGATTCAGAATTGGAGATTCAGGTATCAGCGCTGTTTGAAGTCTCCTCTTGTGACCGCTGGGATCCAATATCCATGCTTTCCACCTGGCTGAGCTTTCTCTGATCCTTCATTGACAAGAGAAAATGATGTTAAAAGATGCTCCAAGAAGGATGTAAATCTGTGCTAATTAAATAGTAGTATTGAGAAAGAAAGATGTTAGGGTAAGATGCCTACTTGATGATATGCAGTTTGAACTGCTTCAAGCATTTGGACGACGTGACTCATCTTTGGCCTCTTGTCTGCATCAGGATCGACACACTTGAAGCCAACCAAGATTGCCCGCTTAAGGGCACGTTTTGTTGGCTTAACCTCGAGGTTTGGATCCACTACCTCCTCTGCCCTCTTACTGGTAACCATCATTTTAAGCCACTCTATGAGATTCACCTGAAACAAACAATAAAAGGTGTGTAAGGACTAACTGGAAACACAATCACACCAATATTCTGAAATGGGAAAGGCCCGTACCTCATCTGCAGGCTTAGAGTAATCAACTGGATCCCTAGCTGTCACACATTCTAACAACACCACTCCAAAACTGTAAATATCGCTCTTTTCATTTAACATCCCACTGTTTGCATATTCTGGTGCTACATACCTGGAATAGTGGAAAATAGTTTACTAATGTTCTGAATCTGATGCCAGGTATGTAGCACCAGAATATGCAAACAGTGGGATGTTAAATGAAAAGAGCGATATTTACAGTTTTGGAGTGGTGTTGTTAGAATGTGTGACAGCTAGGGATCCAGTTGATTACTCTAAGCCTGCAGATGAGGTACGGGTCTGAGGGAACAGGACTAAGTCAACACCCCAACGAGGGAGATGGACCACGGCAAGGAAAGCGAACGGGGGAAGAACATACCTTGGCAGCACCTCGAATCAAACGCCATTGAACGAGAATTCCATGGCGAGCAGCCGCCGCGTCCCCCCTCGGCCGGAAGACTCAGACCCGGAGAAGCCCCGGGCGCTCGCTGCGGCGCTACTGTTCCTGCACCTGCTTATGCCCGGTGGCGCCGGAATGCGGAGCCTGGAGAAGGACCAGCGGCCTTTACTCCTTCGCTAAAGAGGAGGAGAAGCCGTGTTAAGCAAGATCTCAGGAAATAACTTTGAAACGGGCCCAAACTCCAAACTTACGCTTTTGCAGTGCCAAGGAGAATCTTCATGCGGTTTTCCCAACTAAGAACACCACTTTGATTCGTGCCATGAAGCCATTGTTCTAGGTTGCCATTGTTGACATACTCATAGACAAGCATCCTGCAGGTACATATTCAGAACAAGTCCGTATGCAATGAAAAGCTTATGTGAAAAAACTACGACTTCTACAGTTTAAAACTTGAAGAAAGTTTTCTATTGGGCCCAAAATTACGAATAAACATGAAACGGGACGCGCGCGCGCGGGGGGCTGGGTGGGTGGGGGTTCAAACTAGCATTAGGCACAACAGGGAACAGCTATTTTTTATTGTATTGATTACTTATTCTTATTTTATCTGTCACTACCAAAATCTTTAGAACATAATGCCTAGTACAAATATCATGATGGACAAATTGCATAAGTTGGAGCACCATTACAGATGTAAATGAACCGAGCCAAAAAGCCAAAAAGAAAAGGAACAAAATGCTAACCTGTGTATCCCTTCGACACAATATCCCAGAAGCCGCACCAGATTCTTGTGCCGAACGTGACCTATGGCTTCAACTTCAACTCTAAATTCCTTCTCTGCCTGCCCCCTGCAAACCCAGATAACAAATTTAGTTGTAAGTTAATACAAGGTAAATTCAGCAAGACAACATACACTTACACATTATTAAGGATCTTCTTCACAGCAATCTCAGTCCCGTTCACCAGTCGGCCCTTGTAGACAACTCCATACCCACCTTCTCCAAGGACATTGCTCTTTGCAAATCGATTTGTTGCGTACTCCAGGTCCCTCAAGGTAAACCAGTGGCCCCAGCCCAAATGTGATAACTCAGGCAAGCCAACCAGCGGCGATGCTGAATATGCATATGGTGAACTACCTTTCCTAGCAAGCCCAGAGCTGCTGTAACTGTACTCTTCAGAGTATGAACTCCCTGCCTTCTCTATGTTGTACACGGAGCTGCACTGGCTGAATGTATCAACATCGACAGATCTACTCTCTCCCAAAGTTCCAGCACCTTTCATCTGCGTATACTTATCATGCACTGGCATGAAGGGCGCTTCGCTGGCATGTAGAGTCTGCGCATCAACTCTGTCAACGTTGATTTCCTTCGACACAATAGGGATCTCAGCCAGCGAAGTGTTGTCAAACCCTTTCACTGTCTTCTTTTTCTTCCTGAGCGAAAGGCACAGTGCAATGACGAACAGAATTGCCATGAATATCCCGACACCAATGGCAATCAACTGCCATACTCTCAGCTGAAACACGGGAGTAGTTCTTGACAGTGCATCACTAACAGAATTGTTAGGTGACGACATGCTCTTCAGTCTATCTGATGAACAAACTGTGTGATATGTTCCCAAGAAATTCAGAATCCCGTCCTGATTTGACGAAGGAATTTACAAACTTATCCCAACCGCTTTTCCTGCGCAAGAAAGGAAAAGGTGCATTGTCCAACTCAGGAACCTAAAGTAGCACATGAGCAAAACTACAAAAGAAAAGGGCAATTTTGTCTCTAGAAGAAAGCTACGCATCATTCGAGAGCACAGCTGTTCCACTTCCATGTGTGGGGGGAAGCACGCAAGCAAGGAAAGCAATCAAACAGCAAAGATATCAGACGCGACATGCCAACATACAGGGATTCTGGGGGGTGAAAAAAACCAGCACAATGCGCAGGAATTCGGGGTCCCGCCGACATCAGTACACCCCATAAATCCCAATACTCGATACGATTCTGAGGGAACAGGACTAAGTCAACACCCCAACGAGGGAGATGGACCACGGCAAGGAAAGCGAACGGGGGAAGAACATACCTTGGCAGCACCTCGAATCAAACGCCATTGAACGAGAATTCCATGGCGAGCAGCCGCCGCGTCCCCCCTCGGCCGGAAGACTCAGACCCGGAGAAGCCCCGGGCGCTCGCTGCGGCGCTACTGTTCCTGCACCTGCTTATGCCCGGTGGCGCCGGAATGCGGAGCCTGGAGAAGGACCAGCGGCCTTTACTCCTTCGCTAAAGAGGAGGAGAAGCCGCAAAGCCGAGCACAGCGCGCACCTGCACACATGAAGAGAGAGGACTAGAGAGAGAGAGAGAGTAAAGGGGAAGCAAAGGGAGGAAGGAGGGGAAGGAGAAGAGGGAAGCAAATCCTCTGCAGTACTGCAGAGGGGGGTCGCTGATGTGTGGGCCATGGCACTGGTGGGGCCCACACATCAGTGGGTGAGTCTCTCTGCAGTACTGCAAAGAAGACTCACCCAAGAGAGGGAGGGGGGTTACAGTGTTTGGAATTAAAGGTGGGGTGGGGCGACGAAAAAGAAGGAGGCCATTAAGAGGAGGGTGGAGTTAATTAAGAAAATAAGAATGGGGGAAGGGATTGGATTAATGGTGGTGTGAGGTTGAGGATGGACTAGTGCTGCATGTGGCGGGTGAGCCGGGGAAGTCAAACGTCCAGGGGCCTTTGCGCTGCTTCGCTGGCGACCGGCGGCTGCGCCCCATGGAAAAGAAATGCAGCACCTCTCGACAAAACCACACACACTATGGGATCAGTACTTATTTAGCCCCCCGCAGGCATTGCAATAATCATCATGTTGAGACTGAGTATTTTGATGAAAAATAATGTGCATAGTTGGAATTTCTCAAGTAAAATTCCTCCAACAAGAATATAGCTTATGGCTTCTTTCCTATATGCTTTTTAAGGGACGCGGCAACGCCCGCGCCTCCAACCCTAGCCGCCGCCGAAGCCAAAACCCGCACTCACGCCGCACCGCCGCCCGTGAGGAAGGTGGCGGCGTGGCCTTTCGCCTCCTCCTCCGGTGATTCGGCGCGGGCGCGGCCGCCTAGATCCATGGAGGTTGCTCGCCGGCGCGGCGCCGTTACTCGGCGGCGGGGACGGGAGGCCATGCATCCGGCGACGCCCGGGCCGGATCCGGTGGCCGCGCGACGGGGGCGCGCACTTGTGGGTGGAGGGCGGCGCCGAGCTGGATGGTGACGGCGGCGGGCTCGGTGTGCCGCGGCCGGCGTGGCGTTGGTTGGCCGGGGCGTACGGCGTCGTGCTCCTCGAGGCCAGATCTGGGGGCTCGCCCTAGGTTTGCATCTGGTCCCTCAGATCCAACGCCTAATTGCTCCACATCGCCCTCACGAGGGCAATCTGGACGGATTCCGCTAGCTGTCGTACAGTCACCCTCCTCACGGGTTGGTGCCGTTCCTTTGCCGGCGGAACCTTGCTCCGGGTGGCGGTGTTCGTCGACGGTGGCCGGAGTGCGTCTTTTCTTGCGGTGGCGGCGTCCTGTGGTTGTGCGAAGATGCTGGTGCCCTTCTGGTGAGGGCGACTGTGGTGACGAGCGTCCTGTGGTTGTGCGAAGATGCTGGTGTCCTTCAGGTGAGGACGACTGTGACGGTGATGGCGGTGATCTGGGAGAAATCCTTGTCTGGCATGTTGTGCCGGACCGGTGGCTGTGATGTGTCTGTGACACACACCTTGTTGAAGGCGCTGCTGAAGTCGTTGGTCAGACCGTCCCCTGTTGCGCCAGTGGATGATCAAAATAACTGGGTGAAAACCTAGCCTGGTTTTTTCAGGCCGGCGGCGGCAGTGCATGCGCGTCGTCGAAGTTCTTTGTCACCAAGGCCGGACAGTTCTCTCGTGTGGACACTATGTTCGGTATTCAGCGCAGGGCGGAGGAGGCATTGGATGGCATAACGGTTCGGATGTCGGTTAGCAGTATTTGCACCAAGTCTTCGTGCCGTTGCCTTCAAAGAAGCATCAATGGTGGTTGGTGTCTAGCGTTTTCAGTTCTTTGTAAGGTCTGTAAACGTGTTATAGCGATTTTGGTGGTCGCGTAGGACTACTAAGCCCCATGATGGGATGTAATTTTCGTAGTTTGTTTGGCCGTAGCCATTTTGGTCAAGTCCTGGTAATATATTATCCATTATTAAAAAATATGCTTTTTAAGAAAAACTACATGTGTCTAAAGCTGTAATAATGTATCCAGCTGTATAGTCTTTTCCGTTGAGTGTAATTCGGTAGGTTGAATTTGTCGGTACGTGATATTGTGACATGAGTCTATGGAATTTAGTGTTGTTCCGTATAAGAGAAGAATTTGACCGTCTTTTACGGAGCACATAGCTTTGACAACTTTCAATGAGCGGTATCTTGGTATAGTTTCAGCGATATCTTGTGGTCCATCTTGTCAGTATAACTTGTAGAATTTCTTGGTGGTCAGCTTTTTTTTTTAGTTTGTAGCCAAAAGCTATACTGACGTGGAAGTTCATATGTCGCTAGGCTAGCTAAAAAAAACACGGTTACAACTGGATTCCACGCCTCTTGCATTGTGACAAAAAATGGTTAAATTTGACCTATTGCCAAGAGCTGTATTGACGTAGGAGTTTCTAAATTGCCTGGCTAGTTAACAACACACGACTGCAACCAGATGCCACGCCTTTTTTCAAGTATTTCCAAAAGTTATATTGTCATGAGAGTTCATATTGTTAACGGGATATACCGATTGGAGCATATATATTGACGTGCCGGATGGCATGCACGGTCAACAATCCAATTTACATTTGCCTCTATATTCACACGTTGAGTTCTAAAATTAAAGAGTATCATGCTTGAATTCAAAATTTTATTTGAGTTCATACGACCTAGGCCTTGTTTAGATCCCAAATTTGGGAGTATGGAGTCGCTTCGTAATTATTGCGCCATTATAATATTTCATTTGTATGTGTGAAAAATTGTCCAAAAATTGATTAATTAGGCTCAAAATGTTCGTCTCGCAGAGTACAACAAAATTGTGCAATTAGTTTTTTTTATTTACATTTAGTACTCCATGCATGCTATGACATTTTGATGTGATGATACTCTTCTTTTTGCATAGTGAACTTTGGGGGTGGAATTTAGGATCTAAACAAGGCCCGGTTAAAAGATTCTTGGCCAATGCCTAGAATTGGTGGTGAATCAGCAGTGTCTGCATACCCATAGTCAGAATGCTGCTCCATTGATAATCTGTACAAAATGGATATTTCTCATTCATTGAATATCCTAATGTGTACAAAATGAATATTTCTCATTCATGGCCCTGGCTATTCCGTTGGTGTTTTGGCTTAATTTTTAATTTCATCTACATTTAGTACTCCATGCATGCTATGACATTTTGATGTGATGGAAATTTTCTTTTTTATAGTAAATTTGGGAGTGCAAATTTGGGGACTAAACAAGACCCTAGTATTACTAGGGGTTGATTTTGATACGATGGAACCAAGGCTCTATTAAGAATAGTTTTCACTTTTCACCTAAATATGAAATCAGTTGGCGGTGAAAGATCACAACAATGGAATCTAATTTTTTTTGGAAGGAGAGTTGCATATAATAATTATATATAAAATGAAAAAAATATTTGTTAAAGCATGCTCGTGCCACGCTAACGTTCAAGCACCTCAACCCACACGGATACCTATATGTGTGATCCTATCGATTGTATGTACGGTTTATATCTCACGACATTCAAATGGTCTCGATGAAAATAGCAGCTCACCTGCATCGTCCGAGACTCATCAGATTTTGTCGGTCGACTACCAAAAAAATATAAAGCCCTGTACTACGTCTACATGTGCCTTTAGAATAATGATCTGTTCAAAGTTAAGGCACAGAAAGAACTCGGTGATGGTCAAACTCCTGACCAAGTCAGGTGCGGCATGACGAAATCAATTAAATCATTTTTTGTGTATCCTAATGAAACTTAAGTTTAATAAGCCTCGAATCAGATGAACAGATCGAACATAATCATTGTATGTATATACTACTGAATAACTGAAATCAACTTCGACACAACTGCTGTTTTCTTTCTTTTCTTTTAAAAAAATAATCAGCCCACTGGTCATTTCTCAAAACGCAACTTAAAATTAGGTCCTGCGCTTGCTTTGGTGCATGCGTACTGATCGTCACGAGCCGTTACCGTTAGCTGGACGTCTGGTGGAGTAGTAGGGCACTGTGGTCTCATGATAGCGAGACGATGATCAAAGAGACGCTGAGACGAAGATAACTTTCGGTGCCGCTTTTGAATACGCTCGCGCTGCTATCACAACAGGATACTCCGGCCCGGGCCTTGTCCGATCGCCTTCGCGGAGAGACACAGCCAGCCAGCCGGGGTCATCACCTTTGATCGGTGCCGCTCATCCATCACTGCCATGCTAGCTGCTGCTCCTGCAGCACGTAGTCCTTTTCTCTCTCGGCTCTCAGCTCGATCTCCTGTTGACGAACGGAGCTGGAAGAAGAAGCGCACCGGCCGGACGATCCACATATGCCATATGTCCCCGTCGCGGCCAAAGCTGTATTTGCAAGGCTATTAGGTTGGCAACACTGTAGACTGTGTAGTGTGTACTGCCTGCCTTCCCCGGCTTTAGCTAATTAGCCTCATTATTATTGTGGCTAGACCACGCACGCATGCATGCGTGCTTAATTAGCAGTTAGTTAGTTGCTGGTGTCACCCCATCATGACCCCGCATTGCTAGCTAATCACGCATGCTCGCCATAGCCAACACAGCTAGCGCAAGCGCACCAGCACGGCAATGCACAGTCTTATTAGGCGCAATAAGCTAGAGTGTAAAGCTAGGGAGATCGAAGTTGCTCAAAAAAAAAAAAAAACTAGGGAGATCGAACAGCAGCAGTGGCTCGATCGTGGACAGGAGATCATGGCTGCAACGGCATCATCACCTTTTTCTGCCTTGGCTAATCATCGTCCCGTGGAAGTTGTTAATGGGATCCTAACTGGTTTCTTATTGGCAAAATTAACCCTCGCTTTAAAATACTAACCAGCAGGCTAATAATCATCATTTTGTTTGTCAGACGACAGCTAGCCGACGGTCTGTACGCGTCGTCGTCTCTGTTGGAGTATTTTGTTCCCTTCCATCGTCTCCGATCCGTTGTGGAAAATGTGCTCGCTGCGGCCGCGGATTGCGGGGTTAGTTTTTTTTTGGTCACCCGCACTATGTCCCCTGGTTTTTTAGGCGCCGAGACGACCGACACAATGCGACACACGCTAAAGTAATATATAGAACTCCGTATATTATTGCAAGCATTATATGGTAGCTGAACAAAATACTCCTGCTCCCTCTGGTTCTCAATTAGAAGTTGTTTAGGACAGCGACACGGTCATCAAAGCACAACTTTAACTTCTCTTTTCTATAAAAATATTTATTAAAAAGTTATATATGTATATTTTTATTAAAGTAAATTTTAAGACCAATCTATTTATATAATTTTTATATTTTCAAACTCACCGATTTAAATGTTATTCATGATTTATATTCTCAATGTTTGACTCAAATCTTGTCTAAAACGACTTTTAATATGAAATCGGAGGGAGTACTGCAACACAAGAAAGTATGAGCAGATTCGGCGTCGTCATCACATAGGAGGCAAAGCGTACGCGATATGGGCGACATGTCCCACGCACCTCGATCGCTAGCGTGTGCATCGTGCCTCGCATCGCACCTAGAATTCCCATTTCCATGCTTCAATTCTCGGGGTCTCTCTCTCTCCAGGGCATTTGCTTTGCGTCCCAAGGCTCCAAGCTGTGGACGGCCTCGATCCGCTCGCGGCACACATGCGTACGGTGAGGATGGAGATGGATCGATGCACCTGATGGTGTCGGTCACTGGCGCTAACTGCTCACGGTTGAAGTCAACATGGTCTCCGTGGTTTTATATGGTGGTCTGATCTTAACGTTAACGAGGCCACCACGTCTTCGTCCCAATCAATCACAAGCCGCCCTTCGTTTTCGGCAAAGAAATAAGACCAGCTTCCATGTCCTTCAGAAGTTGAGATGTCGACGTTACAACGGCTAAGCGTCGACCAGCTTGTTTCTCCGGGAAAGACGAATTGAATTATCATAATTCAATTATGATCGTTAGTACATACAGTACTATACTCCGTACTCGGTAATACTCCGTAACAAGCAAGTATGGGCAGGAGCCGGTAATAATTCTCGATCAGTGTGCGGTAGTATGAGGTTAGCTCGGAGTAGGTGAGGGGCAGATGAGAGATCTCTCGGCATGTGCCGGGGGAATTTCGCAGCGTCCCCGCGGATGTCGCTGCGTCGTCGTCAGATCCATCTTATCATATCACATGCCTTTTTGGTTAGTTGGAGCAGATTTCTTTATGCGCCACTTTGATCTACGGCTTCAGTGGTAGAGAGCATACTTCAGCCTTATCGCCATATCTCTAATAGCTACTCCTAGATGGCTTATACGTACTTTACAGCTTACATACAGAATTGACCTTGACCTACAGCCTAGGTCTACAAGCACAAGGTTTTCCATTTTTTTTATTTCGTTTTATTATATACTCCGTGTGATTCTAGATGGAGCAAGGAGTAAGCACAGGTTGGTAAACCTAATTTTGACATGATGGCCTGGTCTTCAACTCTAATGGAACCCACCACAAAATGCCAGCCCAACAGGCAACAGAAAGCCCACAGCCCATTACAAACACCGGCCCACATCCCATGAAAACTCTGGGCCCGTGCTAGTCCGTACGGCCCGCGACCGGAAAAAAATTCCATGTCCATCTTGTTCCGCCGCCACGGCCTCGCCGTCCGCTCCGGGCCTGGCCTGCCGGCCGAAGCCGCCGAGTCCCGCCGGCGCTGGAAGCAATTTCACGAACACCACGGCGTCCCCGGTCGCGGGCGTTACGGCTGCTCGTGCTCAGCCGATGAGGCCAGGCCCATTCCATTTCCACGCGCGCGTCGCTCTCACGCTGCCGGCCTTGCAACTTTTCTTTTCCGTCTGCGAGTCGGCGGCGGATTGTTCGTTCTGTTCGCCTCGTGCAGCTCGCCTCTCGAATGGCGCATAGCTCGTGCCGCCGGATTGAGGATATGTTGCGAAAGACATATAACCTCAAAACTCAAGGAATCGCGGTGTTCTTGTGGACGGTTTCCGCTGTATCCGCTGCCCCAGCTTCCTCCGATCGGTTGGCGTGAACTTGGTCATGCTGATGGGAAGGGGGCCGTGCGCCTCGCTGAGGCCGCCGTCCGGCCTGATCCAGCGGTGCTGGGGCCTGGGCGGCGTGGCCGTGTGCTGCGCGCCGCCGCACCTCTGCGCCGAGGCGATGCGGTGGGTCTCCGCCGCGTGAGTGAGCGCTTGCCATACTCTTGTTCATGTTGCTGACAGAGCACGTACAATTCGATCATCAGTAGGAGCATTAACAGTTTACTGTGTCTTATATGCAAATTCCAAACCACAAAATTTGTTTCCTTGGTCCTGCGGTCCTGCCTGATTGTAGTCGTCAAGTAGTTCTGGCTTACTAGTTGGATTTTCTTTTAGACCATGTATGAGATGAGGTCCCTTATTGGTTATATGATATATGATTCGATTACATTTCTGTGATCATTATATTCTGTGACACAATCCTGTGGACATCGAGATCATTGTACTTCAGATGACCTCAATGGCCACAAGGTTGCGCTATTATAAATACTACCTAATCATTTCTAATACTGTAATACTGTAATACCTAATCATTTCTAATACTGTAATTCTGTTTGTCCTCTGCAGGACATTGATGCTTGCTACAGGAACAACCATACGTAAATCCTTCCTTGTGCCTCTCTTTGTTCTACAGGCACCTCCTAGCACCGTTTCATGGATCAAGTAAGTGACATTATTTGGCCAATAACAGAAACACTCCATATTTATTTTCTTTAACGACTTTTAGACAAGGAAAAAATATTATTGCATATTGAGGAATTTCCGACATTGCCATTTATTTTCAGGGGTGATTATGGCCGGTGGACTGCTTTTCTTGGTCTTCTCTTGCGTTTATTATACTTCATTCCAGGTAGAGTTTGAAGACAACTCTATATATAAGCTATCTTTCACAAATATTGCCAGTTGCTTTCTTGAACTTTTATGCATTATTTAGAATTGGCTAGTCTTATCTTATTATTAAAAAGAATCGACTAGTCTGAATGACGCTTTTGTGAGACAGATAAATGAAGAAATCGTAAATGTTTCTGCCTCCATCTTACAGGTGAACTAGAGCTTCCTTTATCAACAATTCTGCTTGTTATAGCTGCTCCTAACCAATTTAAGGACTTCAGGTACGCATCAACTGTCAAGCTGACTATTTCAGAAGTACTGTGTTCAATAATTGTTATTCTGGCATTAATACTTGTTGAAAGAACTTGCAATGCCTCTATATCTCTGTATTATGCCATCTAGCTATGTAATTGATAAACCAGAGGTTACCAGTCATCCAGTAGGACTGCTTCCTTGACGTGTTTTTCAGTTAATCTAGTTATTGTTATCTTTGGACAGAGAATCTGAAGGTGGTGCTATACTCTCTGCAACAATTGCGATCTATCTCACTTTTCAACTTTTTGCCGGGGTGGGAAGCTTGAGGTGGGCCTTACACCGTGAATCGATACTCGCCACCCTTAGCATCATCTGCATAGTAATCTGCCAATCACCACCCTGATGTTGGTGTTCTGTTCCGGGCCAAATTGTGAAGCCTTGCTTCTTCTTGCAATGCCCGTAGGCAAAGTGCAGGAGGTAACATGAAAACTGGTTGCAGTCCCTTTTTCTCTAGGACAAGTCTGAATAGTGAGTACACCGTCGTTTTTTTCTAAATGAAGTCTGAGTACACTGTAATGCAATACTGTTTAGTTACTGCTCTGCAGTTTAGCTTCGCCTGTCACAGCTGGTTGTGTTTAATCTACACTGGCATGGGCATTTTGACGTGTGAAATGTTTTGATGATAGTTTTGTGGCAAAGATACAGTACAGCCTTGGACCTGTTTTGATGAAAGTTTTGAGACAAAGATACAGTACAGCCTTGTACATGTTTTGATGAAAGTTTTGAGACAAACATACAGTACAGCCTTGATCCTTGGTTATGCTGCATCACTTGTACGTACGTTGGCTTGTCTGCGGAGAAAGTTTTTAGTTAACCATTTACTTGTTCATGTTCTTATCCATTGCAGCATTATTCATCCGTATTCTGTTCGGTCTGATATTTGGAATCGCACATGATGCCAGGATGTGTGACAGAGTCTGATCCCGACATCCCGTCAGAGTTTTTCTGAGAGATACATGTAATCTGTATATGATAGGATTGTTATATAATGAGAAAAGTCCATTTTACAACCTTTAAGTATGACAACAGTCCGATTTTCAGCCTTGAACTACAAAACCGGATAACAAAGGACATCCAACTATCAAAACCGTGCAAATTTCGCCCTTAGGGTGGTTTTAAAGGTGGTTTTGTATTTTGTAAAAAATTTAAAAAATCCAATTATTTCTAAAAAATCAAAACTAATTCATCTTAAATCAGAAAAATATGAAACCAATATCAAAAAATTTCTAAAAATATAACCTATCTATTATTGCTCTATTTAAATCTTAATTATTCAAAAATAATAGGCATAACTATAAGCAACCAAATACTATGGATATAAAAAAATAGATCCGATTAACTAAAAATATAGTGACAATGGATAGGTTATATTTTTAGAAAACTTTTGATACCAGTTTTGTATTTTTTTGACTTAAAATGAATTAATTATGAATTTTTTAGTTTAAATTTAAATATTTTTAATTTTTATAAAATACAAAACCACCTTTGAAACCACCCTAAGGGCTAAATTTGCACGGTTTTTATAGTTGAATGGCCTTTGTTATCCGGTTTTGTAGTTCAAGGTTGAAAATCGGACTGTTGTCATAGTTGAAGGTTGTAAAATGGACTTTTCCCAAAAATGGACTTTTCCCTTATATAATCTGTTGGACTGTTGGTTGATTTCAGTATCCACAGCCAAACTTTGTTCTGCACTTTGAACTGCACACAAGACTTGGTATATCTAGTACTATCTACCCGTTCAGCTTAGCAGTTCAGTGTCTCTCGGATACCCAAAAACATCTAGGAACGGACATTAGCTAGCCGGCTACGGTATGTGCAAACAAAAGATGGGGCAAAATGGTACGGTACCGTATGTGTAAGCAAAACTCCCTTCGAAATTTTGAATCAAGTTCACTACGATTCGCGCGTTTCCCATGACTCGTCTGTATACCGTGACGATCCCGTTCGTGTTGTTGTTGGGCTGTTTCTACCAGTGGCGATGCCCACCGCAAACCTGCCCGGCGCCGGCGTTGGCGCTGCGCCTGCCCAAGGCCGAAGCTAGCGCCTGCCGAGCCGAAGCCTCCTTGTCATGGCTCTGGAACTGGAAACAATCAAGCAACCATGAACACCATCGCGCCCCGGCCCTGTCGCGTTACGGCCGGCCGCCGGCCGCGCATTTCATTTTTCTCGTGCGGAAGCCGGCGGCGGTGAGAACGACATCTACGAGACAATCGAACCTTTCGTGCAGTTCGCCTGTCGGAAGCCGGCTTTGCATAGTTTGCACCGCCAAGGTATTTATTCGTGGCGAAATATGACCTCAAACACAAGGACTAGCTCGCACTCGCAGTGTTCTTAATTGTGAGCCGCTGCTGCATCTGTGGCTAGACTACACCCGGCGTTGTACTAGGCGCTTGTGCTTTCACCGATCGATGGCGGAGGTAGTGGAGTTCTTCGTGTCGAGGGGAGCATGCGCCAGGAGTCCGCCGCCGGCCTTGAGGCTGCGGTGCTGGCGCCTGGGCAGCGGCGTGGCCCTGTGCTGCTCGTCGGCGCACCACTGCACCGACGCGTTGCGGTGGCTCGCCGTCACGGCCGCCGCGTGAGTGAGCGCTCGATCGCCGCACCCCTGATGACGATCTCGTCATCTCCCTCCCGTGTTTCTCCGATAGATCTTTGCATATATAGCTTGTACTGCGTCCCCTGCCAGGATTTGCTGCAGCTCTTTGGGCACATGTGCTGATGAACAAGTGCATGTTTTTGTTTTCCGGTTCTGGCGCAGTCGGTTGATGCTCGCCACAGGAACGACCGTAGACAAGTATCTCCTTGTGCCTTTCTTCGCTTTGCAAGAACCTTCCAGCCGCGGGACTTTCTGGAACCAGTGAGAGATGCTAACTAATCATCGGGCATTCGGGCTCAAAAGATAAACGTTTCACTTTTATTTTACATCGTTTTACCGCTTTTGGAGAAGAACGTACGACATACCACTGATTAGGTCTGCATAATTTCTGGCATCAGCGTCATTTTCAAGGAGGATTATGGCTTGTGGATTGCTTCTGTTATTGGTCTTGTGATGCGCTTGGTGTACTGGTTCTATCCAGGTAGAGTAAATAGTTGTGCTGTCTCTTTACAAAACAATGTGCTTTAGTTGAAAGCTATTTGATTAGTCATGTTTCTCCTGATTTTGCCGTTCGCTTTCCTCAACTCGAGTATTCAGCTAGATTTTGTGGAACAAGTAAATGCAAAAATTGTAGATGTTTTTGCCTGCTTCTTGCTATTGCAGGTGAACTGGCCCTCCGTGTATCATCGATGTTACTTGCTGTGATCGCCACCGCCCCTTTCCATGTTATGAACTTGAGGTAAATCTACCCATTTTAGAAGTGTATATAACTATATAAGGTATCTCATAATACTCATTCTTTATGAAAGAACTTGCGATGTGTAGGGCTATGGCCTCTTAGTTTTTCACTATTTCGTCGCCATATGTTTGCATTGGTTGATTTACCATCTGACCACCGCACTACACTGCATACCAGTTCTGTTCAAAAGCATCTTTCGAGGAAAAAGTTTTTTGTCACATATCCCTTGTAATCTATGTACAGGGAGTCTGAAGGCCGTTCAATACTGTCCTTGGTCATAGCAGCTTATCTCGCGTTTCAACATTTCACCGGCGCCGGAGGCTTGAGGAGGGCCTTTGGCCGTGAAGCGATAGCTGCCACCTTGTGCATCATCTGTATGACAGTTATCACCCTGATGCTGATGTTCTGACCCAGCTCAAGTGCAAAGCCCTGCTTCTTGTTCTCGGTGCAATTGTCCAACTGCAATGCTTGTAACCTTTGTAGGCAAAGTGCAGGAGCTACCTGATCACGATACTTCCATCTACAAAAATGCACCAAAAGTAACATAAACTTTTTCAAATTTCAGGACAGAAAGTGAGAGAACACTGTAAACTTTTTCAAATTTCCTATGAATACTACTTTGAAGCCTTCCTTCCCCAGTCACAGCTGACTGTGAACTTGTGACGTTGTGATTAATCTACTGACACAAGAGCTTTGATGTGTTGAAATAGTTTGCTAAAAGTTTGATGAGACAAGGCAGTGCCTAGCTCTTTGGTGAGTTCACTGTGAATTTTCCTGCTGGAGGTTTGAACCTAATCGGAGATTCCATCGAGGACACAAGACAAACAATACCCACATTGAGCAGCGTAGCTCATGGATTACAGCAACAGATGCGACGCTCCTGGAAGGAACAACCAGGGGGCGTACCTATAATTTTGAGATCCTGGTGCACAATATAAATTGAGGCATCCTAGAAGGGAAAGACAAATAACCAAATCTATATTTTAAATCAAGAGGGCTCTCAATTTTAGCTTACATAAAGAGTCCCTCGATTTGGAAAATACAAGGTAAAGGAGGGGATAAAGCAAGCCAGAAAAAAAAAAGAAAAGAAGCAAATCAAAAGGAAGTAACAAATTGTCATCTTCAACTCCGACGACCCGATGAGCACTCCAACAACCTCTTCATCTCCGGTGAACTTCGGTTCGGGTTTGGGGGGGGGGGGGGGGGATGCCGTAGCCTTTTGAGGGCGTGGGCGGTCCCGCGACCCGACCAACTTCCCACCATAGTAGGCTTGCGCCTTGCTTTTGCCCTCCTAAGCTTTCGAGGAGAAGGGGTCGATAACTCACTTTAGATTTCGTCTGAGGGTAGTTGGGTCCTCCTTGCGATCTTTGGGTCGTATTAACGACTTCGGTATCGTGGTTTGGGAATGCCGAAACCGTTTCCATGAATTCCTGCAGAGATTTCAGGCGATTGGCCCCATGTTTCCGTGATTAGTTGTCTGACAAAAATAGATGTATGAATCTAAGCATTGTCTTTTGGTTTTGCAACCGGTTTTGTGTTTATTTTGTTATTCGACGTGTTGCGCCTTTCTCTTGGCACGAGATCGATTCCGGCAGAGGAGCGCAAGTAACTTTGGTGTCGAGTGGCGAGGGGGATGTCGTAGCCTTTCGAGGGCGTAGGCGGTCCCACGACTCGGCCGACTCTCGACCGCAGTAGGCTTGCGCCTCGCTTTCATCTTCCTGAGCGGTCGAGAAGAAGCTTGGCAGCACGTTTTTGCGAAGAGCGTTTTATATTTGTTAGTCGTTCGATGCATTGCACCCTTCTCTTGGCTCGATACAGATTTCGGCGGGGGACACAAGTAACCTTGGCGTCGAGTGGCGAGGGGGATGTCGTAGCCTTTCGAGGGCGTAGGCGGTCCCACGACTCGGCCGACTCTCGACCGCAGTAGGCTTGCGCCTCGCTTTCATCTTCCTGAGCGGTCGAGAAGAAGCTTGGCAGCACGTTTTTGCGAAGAGCGTTTTATATTTGTTAGTCGTTCGATGCATTGCACCCTTCTCTTGGCTCGATACAGATTTCGGCGGGGGACACAAGTAACCTTGGCGTCGAGTGGCGAGGGGGATGTCGTAGCCTTTCGAGGGCGTAGGCGGTCCCACGACTCGGCCGGCTCTTGACCGCGGCCAGCTTGCGCCTCGCTTTTATCTTTCTGAGCTGTCGAGG
>OAMR01000176.1:1116202-1127395 GCA_900205405.1 Echinochloa crus-galli
GGGGGGGGGGTTTGTTTATGGGCTGGGAAGAGAATTGGTAGCTAGATGGCCAGAGGAGGGTAGAAGACCAAGAAACTCCAGTAATCATGTTGTTTTACGGAGAATGTACGTTATTCCTGAGATTTGTCAGGACGCAGTGTGGCAGGCGTATTGAATTCACAGTCGGGACGGCTCCTTCTTCTGGAAGGAAGCTTGCCGCCTGTGAGATGTCGGGCCGATACAGCCTTAATAAGCCCGTACGATCGCTCCTTCCCCGGGCCCAAAGTCTGTGTTGGGCTCCATCTTCTTTTTTCCCCCTGTTTTGTCTAGCCCAAAGGGGACCCTGGTTTCCTTAATGCTGACAACGGTGGTGGAGGAAGGCAGCGTAAGCACGACCGACGCCGAAGCCAAGGGATGCGGTGGGAGTTGGGAGCTTTGGTAAAGTTGGAGGAGAAAGGAGTTGGGATTAGTACCGACGATGGAAGAAGGAGCGGGTGGCGAAAACACTGGGCAGCGCCAGAACCGAGAGGGGAAAAAGTCTATTTTTCCTCCCTGAACTATCGGCCGAATCCACGATTCCTCCCTGAACTTGAAAACCGTCTGCCTGACACCCTGAACTCCCGAAACCGGACGCGTTCCCCCCTCTGGCCGATTCCACCCTAGTTTTCGCTAACGGGTCCAGTGACCCCTCCCCACACTGGAACAGCGCCGCCACACGAAGGCCGAGCTTGCCGCTGCCGCCGCCCTTGACCACGCGAGCGTGCGCGCGCGGGCGCGGCGAGGCGGAGCGGCGCCGACCACGGAGGGGCCGGAGCGGCAGCGGGGAGAGGCGCATGGTGTGGTCCCGGGAGTGGCGAGCTTGCCGGGGGTGGCTGGCGACGAGGAGGAGCAATGACGATGGCTCTCCACGAGCTCCAGCGGCGGTGGACAGCGACGAACGGCGGCGGCACTACACAAGGTAAGAGAGAGAGCGGTGAGCATCGGAGATGGCGGAGGAGATGCGGGAACGCGCGAGGGTGAGGTCGGTCGACAGCGGCGCTCACCGGAGAAGGGAGAACGATGGTGGCGGCGGAGCTTTGGCGACGGCGGCCATGGGAGGAAGAAAACCAGGGGGGAATCGGCCGGAGGGGGGAACATGTCCGGTTTCGGGAGTTCAGGGTGCCACGCGGACGGTTTTCGAGTTCAGGGAGGAATCGTGGATTCGGCCGATAGTTCAGGGAGAGAAAATGGACTTTTTCCAACCGAGAGGGTGCCAGCACTGGGTGGGGGAGATGGGCCAACTTGTATACGGCCCGCTCCACCTTCTGCGACGCGTAATCTCAAGATTACACCAGCAATCTAGATTAGCCCCTATTTCTACATATATGCATATAGATATCACATTATTAACGTACACATTGTATATCGTAAGAAGAATACTTAATTGTAAATACAATCTATGTTGAATTTGAGACTTAAGTGTATAGTTTTCAGTTTTTTTATCGTAAGATTTGTTCGACACTTCGGCATACCACTCATTCCTTGGATATATGATATCTACGAGTTTTTCTTATAAACGTTTGCAAGAATTCTGTGCAGTTTAATTCGGCTTATCGCGATGACATTTCAGACGATTTTTTCATGAATATTCTGGGATCGATCCTGTATTATTGCCGAAAATTTCTGTATCATCCAAACTAGGGGTACTGACACGTGGGCCCCCGCGCTTCAGAATCTCTCGCGCAGTGGCGCTCCATACCCTAATTCTTCCTTCCCGAACCCTCGCGCCGCCGCTCAACATTTTTCTCCACCCAATCTCATCTCCCCGATCTAACCAATTGCTGAGGACGCCGCCTGAGCCACCCCCATCCGCCGCCGCCGCCCCCATCTCACGATGGGCTTCGACGTGGGCTTCGTCCCCTACAATCCCGATGGTTGGGGCCCGCCGGAGGCCGCCGCCGCGCCGCCCTCCCTGGGCGGAGGCTCTGCGTCCGTCCCCTTCGCCCCCTTCTCCCGCTCCGACAAGCTTGGCCGCATCGCCGACTGGACCCGCAACCCGCCGGGCCCCGCGGCGTTCGCCGCCGCTCGCGACACCGTCTTCGACTTCGCGGGGCTCGAGGACTCCGTCGGGCTCGCGTCCGCGGACGACGCCTCCTTCCGCCTCGTCGACGGGAAGCCGCCGCCACGGCACCCGCGGTTCGGGCCCCGCTGGCGCTTCCAGCAGCGCCCCCAGCTCCCGCAGCGCCGCGACGAGGAGGTCGAGGCCCGCCGCCGCGAGGCCGAGAAGGAGCGCGCCCGCCGCGACCGCCACTGGCAGCAGAACCGCCGCACGCACCACCAGTTCAACCGCGGCGGGCCCTCCTCCTCGTCCGCCAAGCCGTCCGTCGACATCCAGCCCGAGTGGTCGGTGAAGGAGCAGATCCCCTTCTCCTCCTTCTCCAAGCTCTCCTTCGCCGTCGCCGACCAGCGTGAGGATCTCCTGGTCTGCGGCGCCGTCGAGTTCTACGATCGCGCCTTTGACCGCGTCACCCCCAGGACGGAGCGCCGCTTGGAGCGCTTCAAGTCGCGCAACTTCTTCAAGGTCACCACCACTGACGACCCTGTCATCCGCCGCCTTGCCGAGAATGACACGGCCACGGTCTTCGCCACTGACACCATCCTGGCCGCGCTCATGTGTGCTCCACGCAGCGTCCAGTCCTGGGACATTGTCATCCAGCGCGTGGGCAACAAGCTATTTTTTGACAAGCGCGATGGCTCTCAGCTTGATCTGCTCACCGTCAATGAAACCGCCCAGGATCCACTCCCTGAGGCTAAGGAAGATATGAACTCTGCGCATTCGCTTGCAGTTGAGGCTACATATGTCAACCAGAACTTCTCACAACAGGTGCTGCTCCGCAATGGTGAGAAGGTCACTTTTGATGAGCCTAATCCGTTTGCCACTGAAGGGGAGGAGGCTGCTTCTGTTGCTTATCGCTATCGCCGCTGGAAGCTTGATGATGCGACCAGTTTGGTTGCTCGCTGTGAGGTTCACGCCGTGAATATTGATCCTCGTGGTGAGCGCCAGTTCCTTACGCTCAATGCACTGAATGAGTTTGATCCCAAGGTTACTGGTGTTGACTGGAGGAAGAAGCTTGAGACCCAGCGGGGAGCTGTGCTTGCTACTGAGCTCAAGAACAATGCCAACAAACTTGCGCGCTGGACTGCCCAGGCATTGCTCGCAGGTGCAGACATGATGAAGTTGGGCTATGTGTCGCGTCTGCACCCCCGTGATCACTACAACCATTCCATACTCAGTGTGATTGGGTACAAGCCAAGAGATTTTGCTTCACAGATCAATCTCAACACAGCAAACATGTGGGAGCGGTGGTAGAGGGAGGCAGGATAAGAACCGGATCGACGCTTCCTGAGGAGGAGCAAGTCCGTCCGTTCTCCGAGGATGTCGATGCTACCGCGCAGGAAATGGATGCTGCTGCAGAGGCGGAGGCTACTGGGACAACTGCAGGAGCTAATGGAGACGCTGAGAAGAGCGGTGAAGCGGCTGCTGCGTGAAGGCAGAAGGCTACAGAGGTCTCTTTGGACCTCGAATAAAGGTAACCTTGGCTATTTACAATCAAGGGCTGCTTGGGAGAGGTTTGAGGTTTCTACTATCCAAGATTATGCTGTTGTCGTTTTGGTGAACCAAACCAGTGAATTGTTTATCTGTGTTTCGTATGTACGTGTCCTAGTTTATGTTAAGTTTGGATCCAACTTGCTGCAATAACATATTGCATTTTTAGACTTAAATCATACCCTGCGGATCGTGAGTTGTTTTTCCTATGCTTTGAGTTCTTGTGATTGCATCGTGTTAGCCATGTTTGATTATTAATTTATGTCTGTTCCTAGCTCAAATGTTAGATGGATTCATGTTGCTATATGAGTGTTATTGTTTGTGCAATCCACTGCACCATATCTGTCCAAAAGCAACGTGGAAACATATATGCAGGATTCTGCATAGATTCATCCCATCCCCAGGGAAGCTGCACTCTCGCAGATCGGGGTTTTGTGGCTACCCTGGCAGCCTGGCTGCTGGGAACCAGGGGCAAAAGGTTGCTTGATTGTAAATTAGACGGCAAATATTGCTCCCACGTCATTATTGAGACCGAGAACCTGGAGCGAGCGGCCATTTTTTTCCTGTATTGGTTTGGGAGGAAGAGATATGACGAAGTTCAGTTTTAGATGAAACGGACCTTATTTATCATTGTGCCTGATCATTTATCTGGGGCTTTGGTGACATGAAGCCATGGCAAGGAGCACGGCGAAGATGTCGGTGTCAATTTGTCAATTGTCATGGCTCGGGTTTGCTGAAGGTACCGTACCCTTCGTTTAGTTTGATTCATCGCGGGATGCTCTGACTGCAAGATCAACACAGTAGCAATCTAGGAGTGGTGTTCGACTTCGACCACACCTATTTTCGTTGCTGCAGGCAGGAGGGACCAGAACTAAACCACGCCTGGGCTGCAAAGTGGGTCGTAGCTCTGAGGCCCATCTGGGAAAATGGGTTTCTCGGCCTAGCCAGTTCTCTTTTGTTTTTTTCTCAGCCCAATCAATTCTCTTTTAGTTGCTTTTTGTGCACACCTTGTTTCTGCACTCCCGCCGTCCTCTTTTTCGTAGGAGCTCTTCGTCACAAACTCACCATTCACGTACATGGTATTTCGCAAAAAAAAAAAACTCACCACTCACAAATGCAAAGCCCATCATGCCGTGCGTGTGGTTGTTTTGATGTTTGCTCGGCCTCCCCAAGTCCCAATTGTTTGCACGTCTACGCTACGCTCGAGTCTAGATACGAGGACAGGGCCGTCTCTCCTTTTCGTTCGTTATTTCAACTTTCAAGTATAATAAAGCAATCCCGTTTTGGACCCGAAATCTCGAAGCACTTCCCCTTTCTGACCGGAACAAAATCTGCGCATCGAATCGAAGCTCTCTGTGTGTGTGGTCGTGTGGTTCCTGCCACGTCGCGTCGCGTCGCGGAGCACGTCTCGGAAGCTAGCCACAAAAGGAAACCCAACCAAAATTACAGTCCTGAGAAAGAAACCCGGTCCCCTCGCGAGTGCGCCTCGCCTTTCTCGGCGCTGGCGGACGAGGCTACACGTCGCCTCGCACAAGAACCCGCCGCTCCCGGATCACGTCGCGATTACGCGCACCGGCCGCGTGCGTATTTCTCTACGTACGTGGCGTGCATATCCAAATCCGTTAGCTTTTGCACGCGCATCATTGCTCCGCGTCCATCATTGAGTTTGAGCGAGGCGGGGAGGCAAGAATGCGTACGAGATGACACGTATGGCGTGGCACACGGCTTCGGCTCGGCGTAGGTTTAGGAGGGTTAGACACATCGCCCACTGCTGCGTGCGCACGTCGATGGCGTGATCGATTCCGTGGTTTTGCCGGCATCGCTGCACAGGTTTTCCAGCGAGTTACTGTCAGTTATGGATTGCAGTGGCGACAGGTGGTAGACTCCAGGGCGCGTTTGCTTGTGTTTCGTGCTATCGATCGATCTATCATTCACCCGGCCTTTCACATCGCTCGCATTTCTAGCAGTTTCCATGTTACCATCACCCAAATCATGCGCGTCGGAAGAGAACCGACCACACAGGTCATGGATAGGTGACAGCACAGATCGATGAGGCGAGAAGAAAATGTCATGGCATTTGTGGAGGAGGACTGACGAAGAATGAACTCCTTATCCGATCCTGAAAACACCAAGCAGGTAGAGCTAGAAACTAGTTTCCCCGCGGCAGGATCTCTTTCCGTTAGGAAACCTGGCACGAATTCTGCAGGTAGGAAGAATAGGGCCTTGGTTTCAAAAAGTGACTCCCAAATTCACTATGCAAAAAGAAGATTTCCCATCACATTAAAATGTCATAACATATATGGAGTACTAAATGTAGATGAAATCAAAAACTAATTGCACAGTTTTGTTATACTCTACGAGACGAACATTTTGAGCCTAATTAATCAATTTTTGGATAATTTTTCGCACATACAAACGAAATGTTACAGTAGCGCAATGATTACGAAGAGACCTCAAACCTTAAAAAGCAACTCCCAAATTTGGGAACTAAACACGGCCTAGGACAAGATTGCCGGGGCCTGCCTGCAGCTAGCAGCAGGAGAAAGGAGCCCCAGAAGCAGAGCCCCCCAGGTAACAAAGGGAGAAAGGCGAGGTGACGATGCGTAGGGCACGCATGTCCTCCACCGAACCGAACATTTGCGCCACTAATAATAAATCTAGAAAGGCGAAAGCAATCGCCTCGCCTAGCCTCGCCTGCCGTATTCAGTGGAGATCGACCGATGGAGATAGATCCTGCGGTGGCCAAAGCGTCACTGTTCCTATTGTTATCGGCCACGAGCCCACGAGGCTCCATTAGATCACACACACACCGATCCCTCCTAGGACAGCAAAGGAAAACGGCAACGGCTCGAGCTGCTAGTGCTAGTTGCTGGTTGCTGCCAAACAAGGCACCGAGGAAGAGCTAGAGTGCTGCGTCCATCGACAAAGCCTTTCTGGGCAGGAGAGCGAAAGAAAGAATAGCACAGAAACAGCAACTAGCCTGCAACGACTGCGAATCTAGCTAGAGGCCGGTGCTGGCTGCTCCCAAACCCAAAGGCAAAGTTGCCAGTAAAAAGTGAATTAAAAAAGTCACATCGGATACTGTAATACTTTTCGTTTGTTTGTGGTAAACATTGTCCTACCATGACCTAACTAGGTTTAAAAGATTCGTCTCGTCGTGTACATCAAAACATGTATAACTAATTTTTTTATTTACCCACATTTAGTACTCCATGCATTAGGAGAGAGATTTGATGTGATAGATAAATAGTGAAGTTTAGAGAGAGAATTTTTAAAAGTTCGATGATGTGACCGGAAACTAATGCCTTTTCTAACGATGGAAATGGAAACTAAAGAAGTGGAGTGGGCAGGCCGGCAGGCCCTGGCCCACCCGTAACGTTCCCTTTCCCACAGAATTACCAGCCCAGTTCCGCTAGTGGTCCTGCTCCTGCCCGGCCGGCCCCGGCCGGGTTCAGGCAACTCTCTCCACAGACCACAGCCACACTTCACAGGCAGGCAAGAAGCAACGGCTTGTGGATAGGCTTGCTGGGAGGGCGATGTGGACGTGGATCCCATGCCGTAGCCGTGCACCGTGCTGCGCTGCGCATGCCGCCGCTGCAGCGCGCGCGACCCCGTCGATGTCGCCGTCGGCGTCGCCGTTGCCGTGCGCGTCCGTGCGCGCAGTTATAAATACGTACTCCGTACTCTGTAGTTGGATGGGATTTTGATGGTAGTAAACGCTAGCTTTAGCTAGCTCACTGTTCCGGATGAATTGAGAGTGGCTGGCTGAGGTCGATCTGCCATTTTGTTTTGAACTTAAATCTGCCATTTTGACCGCATAGAGACAGGCTCCTAGTCGTAGCGTGGGTGTTTGTACGTACACGTACTCTCTGGCAGCTGTAGGATACTGCCACCGGTCACTGTTCTTGAACTGTAGTCCATGCCCATGTTGGTTCTTGCGGTGCATTGCCGCCAGGGCACCTGCAGCCTGTAAACTGGGAAAAAAAATACCATGTGCCTTGTTAGACTCTAGTTACTTACTAATTGGCTTAATTAGCTGGATGAGAGTAGAATTACTTAGCCCAGAAGCAACGATGGATCGAGCTGCCGTGCTGGTCTGCACCCAGTCGGCCGCCTATCCATCGAAAAGCTTAGCTCACAGTGTTGCTTTGTGAACTTTAATTTAGAGAAGAAGTGAAGAACCATACACCGAATGATCGACCGAAAGTGTACACACTAAGAAAGGAGGTTAAAAAAAGCATGTCTTCCGGTAACCACAATTAGGCTTCCGCCGCCTTTTGTCTTCGGTTCCTTTGTCTTTCCGACCTGTTGCTTTGAGCTGCTTTGAATGCTGTGGCGATCGACGGGGATGAATTATAGGGAGGAAAGGGACCTGTTGCTTTGAGCTTAATTTGCTGCTGAGGGAGCCAGTCGTCAGTCCACGGATACAGCAATTGTTCACCCGATTAAAGGGAGGAAAGGGACCGTGTCTTGTCCTCGATCGATTGTCCTCGTCTCTCGCGTCCACTGGGAGGATTATTGGGTCTTCCAGAAATGGAGCCCGTGATAACCACTTGATCGATCGGCAGGTCCCATCCCACAACGTCGTCTGCTACAGCTGCATGCACTAGCAAGCCAGAAAAGAGGAGTTCCATCCAGTTCATCTGCCAAAGCCAAATGCTGATGCTGAAACGGCGCCGCCGTGCTCGACAGGTCGGCCTGTAACTGTAAGTAAACAGTGGGCGCGTGTGCTGTGGAGGAGTATGCATGAAATTCCACTGAGATAGCGAGAAGTTTCCGAGTCGATCGTGCACCCTCTCACTCTCGGCTTGTGCCTGCCGAGTGGATGGATAACGCCGTCGGAGCCGAGACAAACGCCAGGCGTACGTGCTGCCAAGGGCGTGCGGACCACGTGCTGGACTCCACGCCTTTCTTTTTTTTTCCACTGATGATTTAAACATGTTTTGTTACTGCTACAGTTGTGAGTTGTCGGAGCCGGAGCCACTACTACATACAGCACTGACGCAATGAATACCGAACTCTGTAGTGTCGCTCCCTGTCACTCTCTGGGATATATATATCGTCTGCTAACGGTGCGCTATTATTATTCTTCAAATGCCAACAGCATGAACAATACAATTATCAGCGTTGTGAAAGGAACACACAAACAGTAGTTATTGGATCTCGCATTATGTCAGCAATATCGGGCAATCATGCTCCTGACGGACAGAGGCATGCGTGGGGCAGCTTTTAGATTGATTCCATTCTCAATTATTGGTTTTACATTTCCCATTGTATTGCCTAGTAGGAGTACTGTCCGTGTCATGCTTGCTGAGTTGTGATCAATTGGCTTGCTCATGTTACATTACCTCAGAGCCCTGATGCTTTAATTTGTTGTGGAAATACACATTTTCCACGAAATTTAAAAATAATGGGCATGGGCCATCGTCTCTATGACTCTATTGGCCGACAATAAATAATATCCAATCTAGGGCCACTATGGATACTAGAATGATACAGGTTGATTTTTGGCCAAACTTAGGATCCTAGTGTCAATATATATTTCAACAATTTTGTTTAGCATACCGAAGGGCACCAGGGTAGGCAGCTATAACATGTATGTATACTCCCTCCATTTTAAATTTTAGATTATTTAGAGCATCTCCAAGAGTGCCCACAAAAAACTCCCAGTAATTGATTTTGAGTAAAAGTAAAAAAAAACAATGCTCCGACAGCGGTCCAATCCCACGCCTAAATTTTTGGCGTACCCAAAACCGAAGTTACTTGGAGCCAAAAATCGGACTCCTTTCCGCACTGCCAATCCGCCGTTCCGTGCCAATTTTTTTCCGCACCGCACGCTTTCTCCCACTCGCGCCATTTTCTGCAGGCCAAAGCATTATCCTTGTACCGTCCGGCAGTAGGACTCAGTTTGTTTGCGAGGATATAGTCGGCGATAGATGCAGCAACAGAAAAAAAAAGTCACAAAGCTACGATAGGTTCCACTAGATGCAACAGAAATATTTGGTACGGTCAAAGTTCCGTGATTTTTTGGATCATTGGTACAACATGCAACGAACTTTTGATCTGATAAAAAGGATAAAATATGCTGATTGGGCTTCGATAGATGGCAACGTATGGGGTGCAAACCCGGTTCGTATGCAAACTATGCAAACTTCAATCTCGACCACATGATGTTGATCCAATGGGCCTCCCACCCCTCGTGCATGTCCCCATGCATATTGGTTTGCATAGTTTGCATAGAAACCGAGTTTGCACCCCATACGTTCCCCTCGATAGATAGAGCCCATGAAAGATAAAACCAAGTACTGGGCCAATTAATGAGTTGGTGGGATTTAAATTTTTTAGCACTATATTATGGGGCAACTGTTGGAGAGGAAGGTGTTTTATTGCTCCCAATAGTTTTTGGCAAGTCCAAAAAACAGATTTTTAGGACTAAAATTTTTGGGAAGAGATGCTAGGCTTTTCTAGAAACATGAGGCAATTTTATTTCGCCTAAAAATAGCAATTTTCTTATTATGTTTATCTTGGTCATATAACAACCACTACTTTGCCTCTTGGGAGTTATTACACATACAGTTTGGTTAAATAAATTGAGAAAATACGTTTATTAGCTGTGAGTTGAGATGTCATTTTTTAGCACTAGAAACCTAACAAAAAACCGATGCAGAAAGGAACGATCGGGCATGAAAATTTAAGTTCCCGGTACAAGTTAATTGTTGGCAAAAGTCTTAATCATGTTTATTATCATTTCAAAGATTTTTGGATCGACACCCACCTATGAATGAGCTAGATATACCCTATCTACATGCTAGGTTTATAACCTTTCTCGTCATTGTCGAATGGTGACCCTAAATAACTATTGTACTGCAGAAAGAGCCTACAATAATTTTTTTTCCAAAACACAAATATAGATGCAAACGCTCACACGTGCGCACATTCACCCATATGAATATACACATACAAACCTTACCTCTATAAGTATTGAAATTGACGAAGTCACCATAAACGCCTCGTAATTATTAACGGGGCATGTTGCGTACCATTGAAGGTACAACGCTAGTTAAAAATCTTAGAAAAAATATAGGAAAATAGGAACATCTATGTCAAGTCGAGGACCCGAATCCCAGTGAGTAGATTTCACCACAAGAAACCTTACCAGTCAACTTACGATCAATTCATAGCCTACAGATATCCTCTTAAATGTTTACAAGACCAAAGACCAACACCATAGAAATTAAAATAGGTTTATATGTGCAACTAAAATCTTAGTTTTTAAGGCACCTACACTCATCCCTCAAGATATCACAAACCCTACGTTACCATTTTCGATGATACGAGGTACAATCGATCAATACATAGACCTATTTACTTCCTCCATTTTGTTTATAGCCTGTTTTGTTTTCTAGATATATAATTTTTACTACATCTAGACGTAACTATTGTATATTTAGATATATAGCAAAAATAAAAAAAATGTTCTAGTAGGAAAGCTAAAACGGTATGTAATTTAAAACAGAGAGAGGCCTAGCATAGCATCGTAGCCTTTTTTTTTCCTGTCGCACTCAATTATATGTTGACCGTAATAATAATGGGGCCAATAATACTAACTATATATATATATATATATA